>CM046876.1:273209859-273809859 GCA_025667525.1 Glebionis coronaria
TATATATATATATATATATATATATATATATATATATATATATATATAGTGGTGGGGTAAAATGAGAAGCCACTTAAAATAAAAAGCCTAGGAAGGCCTCCCATGCTGACACATGTTGTAAAACCCAGTACGGTCGTATCTTTAATTCTGGGACGAATTATTCTTTTTAGAGGGGAAGAATTGTAAAACCCGTATTTAAATCGGGAAATGTAAATACGCGAGTTATTTAATTAAACTAAATTCGTAGAAATTATTGACGAAAATAGTCACGCGAGGAATTAAATGAAAATGACAAGTAATCCATACTATAAGTTTAAAAAAAAAAAGAGAATGTATTATAGCCGTTTGTTTTTTTTTTTTTTAAAAGGATTATGGGCTTTAGCCAATCTTGGGTTACAAACAAAAAAATATATACGGGACTTTAACCCTTCTCCCATAACTGACAAAAAAAATATAAAAAAAAAGATTAGGGTTTCTTTTTGGCCCCCGAAAAAAAAAGAAAAAAAGAGAAGGGGTGTCGAGTTCTTGTTTATCAACCAGGTAATCATGTTCTTCCCATATGTATCAATAAGGGGTCGGTCTGTTTTTGGTAAAGGAAACCTAAACCATGGCAGGTCTCGGTGTATTATGTGTGGACGGCCGAGAGACAACAGCCCAAGTCGAGGCTGTTGGTGTTGTGATCATGGAACCGAGGTTTCACAGCCTCGGTGGTCCCTTCTCTGCCCAGCCGTGACCCACACAGGGGCGGCTTAGGGCTGTTTTTCAGTCGTCACAGCCAACAAAACCCCATCGGGGGGGGGGGGGGGGGGGGGTAAATTAATTAAGGGGGTGTTTGGCTATGTTGCAAACGGTGGGAAATTGACTCAAACAGTGGGAACGAAGTGGGTAATCAGTGGAAAGTAATGGGACAGGAAAACATAATAATAAATAACATTAGCGACAGTTTTTAGCGACAGTTTTTCTGTCGCAAAACTGTTGTTGTCCCTAAAATATGATGATGTAATACACGAATTAAAGAAAGAAAGGTAGATATGAGAAGAATTCTAGAGAGAGAAAGTAGTGAGAGAAAGTAGAGAGAAAATGGTTGGTGAAACTTGTGGAATATTAGATTAGAATAAAATGAAATGACCAATACCCTTCCTAACATGCTAGGAAGGGTATATATAGTCCACCCACATGCGGGCTTCTTTATGGACTATATGGTTTGGGTCGGGCTTTCCTTTTGGGCTTTGGTTACTTATTAATGAACCTTAGCTTAAAGTTAAGCCCGTAATAACACGACTAATATACTACCTATTACAACGTTCTAAAATACGATACATAATAAACATATGACCGAGCATTCTTGTTTGGCTCAATATTTTGAGGCTAACAATCTCCCCTAATGAGAGGTCATAAACCTTAGTCATTTAGGAAATTTGTAGAGATTACTAATCTCGCCATAAATGAGTCTTGAACGTGTAATCGTAGTCTTGTTCCTTCATGCTGTGATCTTTGAGCCTTTGTCGTTGTCTTTTGACTTTGTCTTTAAGCTTGAGATCTTCAAATCATCCTTGACTTGTCTTTGCCATCTTGCGATCTTGTGTCTTCATCCACATGCTCACACTATTAATTGTTGAATATGTCTTTAGGCATGAGTATGTGGTTTTTTGAATATTTGACTTTGCTGTGTACACCGTGACGCCACCTTCTCGAGACAAAACATAGACACGGACTGAATGGCTTTGACATTCGTCCTAAATCGGTAGCGTTTTTCCTCCGGTCGGTGAAGACCGTTATACGATATTAAATACTGTACCTGTGATCAGGTAGATTCAATTAAGAATCTCCTTGACAGGGTTTCGCGGCTATACTAGCCGTTCTCTTTACTCGACCGTCTCAAAGCAAGACTGCGAACATAAAGAGTGAATCAATTGGATAGATATCCGCTTGATTAAAGTCGTCAATTCAAATTCCTGCAACAAGTTTGATTCTTAACGAATCTTACCATTGTTGCTTTCCAGTTGACACAAGTTTGATTCATAAGAATCTCACAAGTCACCTACCGTAGCGCTGTTTGAGGTTGACGCTAGAAGGATTTCCATTCGTCACTGTGAATATTAATGAATATCACTCCTGAATGTTCTGGCAAGACCATAAAGATATTGCGTAGAAACCTGAAACGAGTTTGAATCAATTCAGAATCAAACCACTGTTGCTTTTCAGTTTTACATATGTTCAATTCATAAAGAATCTTGCATATGACCTACCGCAGTGCTGTTTGATGTTAACACTGGAAGGATTTCCACTCATCATTGTGAATACTAATTAGTATCACTCTGAGTGTTCTAGCAATATCGCAAGGATATAGCGTAGGACTCTCTTGATCTTCATCCGTGTGTCCTACCAAGATTTGATTGATCTCTTGGCTCTAGACTCGATTTGTGCACTTTTAGTGGTCGGAGGCTGGAGCAGATGCCACCTATTCAATATCAACTATCTCGGAGTGAGAAAGTCAATAGAAGTCGTGTTGTTCTCCGTGACAATAAAACAAACTTCTTTTGAGAGAAGCCTGAGTAGCTAGGAAAGGGTTGTGCATACATCACTGGGTCCATGATGAGTTTGTCTTCATGATGAGTTGACCCGGTTTCTGCCTAAGTTGTATGGAGGGCTTCTTTCTTTACACCCTTTATCCTTACATTTATTTTTCATTCTTCAACCCCTTCAATGCTTACCAAGACATCATTACTAGCACCTTGTTGTGATTGTTCCAGTGCTAGCATCAGTACTTAGTCGGCATTCAGCTACGTTCACATTCTACTCCATCTTTCCTAAGGACTTCTAGTAATCTATTGGATTGTCCCTGGGAAGATCCCTCCGGTTCTGGTTGGATCATAGGACTTAAACCTAACCACCCTTTTGACACCAATAACGTCGTGAATTAAAGATGTTGTGGGTATTTGATCGTAACCATGAAAACCACTTTAAATTCTAACAAAGTGTTTAAAAAAACATTTAACACCTTGCTAGTTTTGTCGTTTTAGAAATGCTCCCCCTTCACATGTGCATCGATAATCGAAAGTGTTTCGCACATGTAGGTAAGAGTTAAAGTGCTTGAGTCTTATATTAGATCACATTTTAATCACATTTTCTCCCCCTATCTCTAATATATAAAATCTTTTGATATTATAGATACCAAATTTGATTAAAATATATTCTGAAAAATAGTCTTGAAATCTTCGGGAGAAAGATGTTATAATCTTTTGCATGAAGTTAAAATGCTCCCCCTCAAAAATTGATCCAATTGAATTGTCATTGTGAGGATATTATCCACATTTCGTTTTTTGAGGATGGGAGTTGTTGAACACACAATTTTTGAAAGATTTTGAATATCATTGAAAAATTCTTGAAAAAATTGTGCTCAACGCTTTTTGAAAAATCAATTCTTTTTGTCGAAAGGTTTTTCTAAAGCATAAACTTGAGTTCATAGACTTTGAATGTCTTGACGAATCCACTCAAGTGTAAGAAGATTTCTCTTCTTTTGCTGAGGGTAAGGGTACTAAATCGCACACTCCCCCGTGAATATCGATCCGGGTTGCAATCTGAAAGTGATTACAAGCCATTGTGTTGAGCTCAAAACGTTGAATGTTTTGTGACAATCTCAACCCGTGATAGATTGCTCTACCCGTTGTTTGGAAATATTTGTCCAAAATAGACAATTTCCTTTATTAAAAGAAGAAATGACATGTTTTGAAAAATATTTACAACTTTCATTCGAGCTTTATGTACACACCCGTGTCGTTATTGAGCGACATTTCTAGGCACGTCCATATTATCGATACTGAAAGACATGTCGAGAAGACTATTTTTGGATTTTGAAATATTTTTAATTTTGTGTTTTTCTTTTATGTGTTTTATATTTTTGTATTTTTCTTTTTCAAAGATATTTACAAGTTGATGTTTGATAGATAAATCAAGCAGGCACCTTTGCTAGAATCTCCAGGTCTGCTGGAGTCAAACATCTCATACCAATTTTCCTAACGAGGTACTCAAACCTATCTTTCGACAGAGCTTTCGTAAACAAGTCGGATAATTGGTAATCCGTTCCAACAAAGTATAATTCAACGATACCTCTTTCAACTTGTTCCTTTATGAAGTGGTATCTGACATCGATGTGCTTCGTACGGGAATGCTGTACCGGATTGCAGGAGATGGCTATGGCCGACTTTGAGTCACAGTACATAGGTACTTTATCAAAGTGGAAGCCATAATCCGTGAGTTGTGTTCTCATCCAAAGAACTTGAGCACAACACGTAGATAGAGACACATACTCCGCTTCGGCTGATGAAAGTGAAGTGCAATCCTGCTTCTTGGAAGACCATCCCACAAGCTTATCTTGACCTAGAAATTGTGCACCACCAGAAGTACTTTTTCGTGTATCAATACACCCTGCATGATCAGAATCTGAATAGGCCGTTAGAAAGAAACCGGTTTCCCTCGGATACCAGAGTCCCAAATGAATGGTATTCTTGAGGTACCGAAAGATCCGTTTAACCTCCTTGAGGTTCTTTTCAGTGGGTCGTGCTTGATATCGTGCACAATAACATGTAGCATGATGAATATCTGGTCTGCTTGCTGTCAAGTACATGAGGGACCCAATCATGGAACGATATCTCGTTTGATCTATGGGTAATCCCTCCAAGTCAGCATCTAGGGATGTGGTTGATAATGGTGTCCCAACGGGGTCACATGAAGTCATACCATGCTTTTTGATTATCTCTTGACAATACTTAGCTTGGTTTATAAAGATACCACTTGGGGATTGGTGAACTTGAATTCCTAGAAAGAATTTTAGTTCGCCCATCATAGACATTTCAAATCTGCTATGCATTACTTTTTCAAACCATTTTGAAAGTTTTGGGTTTGTTGACCCGAAAATAATGTCATCAACATAAATTTGCACAAGCAGAATGTCATCCCCATATTTATAAGTGAACAAAGTTAAATCAATGGAACCTTTTGAGAAACCTTTGGAGACCAGAAATTTAGAGAGCTCGTCGTACCACGCCCTTGGAGCTTGCTTGAGTCGGTAAAGTGCTTTGTGGAGACGATACACCTTGTCAGGAGAATGAGGATCGACGAATCCTTCCGGCTGCGTGACATAGACTTCTTCCTTCAAATGACCGTTAAGAAACGCCGTCTTTACGTCCATTTGATATACAATGAATCCCTTATGTGCAGCATAGGCAAGGAAAATCCTGACCGCTTCCATTCGAGCTACTGGTGCAAATGATTCTTCAAAATCAATACCCTCTTTCTTTCCATACCCTTTAGCCACTAGCCTAGATTTATTTTTGATGATCGTGTTCTCTTCATCCATCTTGTTTTTCCAGATCCATCGAAGATTTAATGGTGTTACATCGAATAGTCTGTCAACAAGTTCCCAGACTTTAAGTCTTTCAAACTGTTGAAGTTCATCCGTCATCGATTCAATCCAAGCATGATCAGCCATGGCTTCTTTGATGTTTTTCGGTTCAGCAGTACTCACGGCGAGTGCGAACATACAAACATCGCCATCGTTTTCAAGTTGTCGTCTTGTACGAACGGGCTGTGAAGGGTTTCCAATTACGTGAACCAAAGGATGATCTTGGGTCCAATGATGTGTTGAAGGATGTCGTTGATAAAACGTATGCATATTTGATGGATCAACATGGCGAGTAGAAGACTCTCCAGTTTCGTGTACCGGTGTACCGAATGGGTTGATAAATTCGTCTTCGTCAAATAATGCATCGTCTGCTTGATGTGTGTTCTCTGGAGTAACGAAAGTAGTTTTGGATGTTGTAGGATCGATTGTTAATGTGATATTCTGAGGAGGTAAATCTGCAACAACCCGTGTTGAAGTAGATGAAGTTGTATCCTTTTGTTGACGATGAACGGTATCATCATTCTTATCATGAGTGACAGTGGAAGACTTCGATGCAACTTGTTTCTCCCCCGTGAAATATTCATCATACATTGGTCCATATAACATTTCCAACTCTTCAAGTGTCGTGTCCACTGTTATATCTGCTCTAGGAACATGTTCAAGAAAAAGCTTTGAACTTGACGGTTCATTGTTGTGGTCTTGAGTTCCGAGTTCCGTGCGGTTGTGAACGGAAGTCGTTTGTCGTTGTGGATCGGGACTTAAACTTCTTTGTTCAAGTGCCATTTCTTGTAATTCATCGAATCTGATATGAATAGTCTCGACTATCAATTTTGTTCTCTTGTTGTATACTCTGTATCCCTTAGACTGAGTTGCATATCCCACTAAAATGCATGCATCACCTTTCTCTTTCATCTTGTCCAGATTTTCACCATCTCGAATAATGTAGCACGTACATCCAAAAACATGAAGGTGTTTGAGTGAAGGTTTGCGATCATTAATTATGTGATATGGTGTCTTTTCGTGTCTTGGGATAACTAAGGAGCGGTTTTGTGTGTAGCATGCGGTTGACACGGCTTCGGCCCAAAAGTATAGTGGAAGTTTTGAATCGGATAATAATGTTCGAGCAGCCTCAACTAAAGTACGGTTTCGTCTTTCAACAACGCCGTTTTGTTCGGGTGTTCGAGCAATAGATATTTCATGTTCAATTCCTTCGGCTTCAAAATAATTTCTCAGTTTTGAATTCAAAAATTTTGTACCTCTGTCAGTACGAACCACTTTAACTTGAGCTTGAAGACCACGTTGTATCACTTTAAGGAAGCTGATGAGAACATCGGGTGTTTCATCCTTGGACCTCAAGAAGTGAGTCCATGTGTACCTTGAGTAGTCATCGACAATTACCATAACGTATTTCTTCCCATTGATACTTTGAACACGCATGGGACCACACAAATCTATATGAAGAAGATCTAACCGTCCTTTAGAGCTTGGTGTAGTCTTTTTCTTGAAACTACTCCGTCTAGCTTTACAAAGCTCACAAGAAGAACAAAGATGATCTTTGATGAATTTCAAGTTAGGAAGGCCTCACACAATATCTTTCTTAGAAAGCAAGTTGATTGTATCGAAGTTAAGATGAGATAAACGTTGATGCCATAACCAAGCTTGAGTCGTTGAAGCATTAGCCATGAAACAGATTGGAGTTGAAGATGTGGAGTCTTGTAGTGAAATAGTGTAGAGATCAGTACCCCGTGTTCTGGTAAGTAAGTCATTCCCATCATAATCACGAACAAAACATGTCTTCTTTCTAAAAGCAACCTCCAAATCCGCATCACAGAATTGACCAACCGAGAAAAGATTATGATTGAGCCCTTCGACGTAGTAAACCCTTTTGATAGTGATATTCCACTGAACCAAGTCTCCATATCCTAGGATCGGTGCAAATTGATCATTTCTAAATCGGACCGTACCCAGGAACTTCTCCACGAAGTTAATTAGAATCTTGAGATTCCCCGTCATGTGCTTCGTGCATCTGGAGTCCATTATGAAGAGAATTACTTCGATCACCTGCAGAAGAATTAGAACACGATGGAGCATTTGCTAAATGGATTCCATGTTAGTTGTGATTTCCGATTCATTAGTTTCCCTAGTTTCATCACTTAGAGGCACACTAACGCTCGTAGTCACATTTTCTGTCCTAACCTTAGGCATCCATTTATATCCTGGAGGAAATTGATTAGCAAACCACCATTTCCAAGGCTTGCTAGCAGACTCATATAATTCCCTAATTCTGCTTCCAGGGTTCTTAGTGGTGGAGTCTGATGTAATACTTTTCTTAGGGGGGGTTGCACCAGAATGGTTCACTTTGCGTTTGGGTTTTCTAGCACTAATAGGCATCACAGTTTGCTTCTTAGTTCTAGTTTCTACGCCTTTGACATTATTCGAAACACACATAGCATGATTAGCATTAGCACACTTTCCACATTTCACACAAACAAACTTAACTTTCATAGCATTCAAAGTCGAATCATTCAAATCGTCATTACACGCGATTACAGACGTTTTATTCTTAGAAACATCGAAAATCCTAGGGTGGTCTTCTACTTCCTTCATCTTCCCTTGACTTTTGTTTTGCCAGACCTTTTCATTCATGCGAGTGATCTTAAGTTGGGGCCGGCTAACACTAGCAGTGGGGACTACTCCTGTAGTAAAAGACACACGTCTATTAGTGTTTCTAGAAGTCTGAGGTGATTGACTTTCTTTTTTTTGTGTGGGTTTAGTGGCCAATCTATACATCCCTGGTTTAACCACATTTGTGTTCTTAATGCTTTGTGATCGAATATGTGTTTTGAGAGTGTTTTGTGGTAACCTATCCTTCCCATCCGTCTTGGGGGAAAACGCAGGTTTTGCAAATGCAGAATTAGAGAAAACAGATGGTTTTCCCAAGACAGAGGGTCTAGTCACTTTTTGAGCATTGGGTTGTCTTACAACAGGTTTCTTAACACTAGGTTCCACAATCTTCCCACCCATCTTAGCAACGAGTTTCTGCAACTCTGCTATCGCTCTGTCCCTATCTTGTAACTGAGCTTTCAACCCTTTAATTTCCAAATTCTGTTCGTTCATTTCTCGAAACGTTTGGGAAAGTTTTTCTTGCAATTTATTATCATGTGGAAAACTACCAACGTCTTTTTGCAAAGCAAGTTCAAGAGAATGACAATGTTTTTGAAGGAAATCAGTTTTGTGTTGAAGTAACTCAAAAGCCTTTTTATCAACATTTTCTTTATGTTTTGAAAGCTCAAGTTCAAGACGCTCACACTCTTTGATTTTATCAAGATATTTGCATGCAACATCAGAATATTCATCGATATCAGCACAAGATTGAAGAGTAACACACAAAATATCTTTGGAGAGACATTCTTCTAAGAGTAGATCATATTCGTTTGAAAATTCTAATTTGTCATTTTGAAGGTCATCAATTTCTTTTTCAAGAGACTCAACATATTTCAAATCATCAAACACTTCAGACTGAATTAAATTTTCAAACTCAAGAACATGTTCTTTTATTATCTTCGTATTTGGTATTAAAAGTTCTTTCACAAGCACAGTTATGTCGTGAGGAATCTCGTTTTTCCACTTATCCTTTTGACGTTTCTCCCAATAGCTTTCAACAATTGATAAAACATTATTAATGTGGTGTTTAAGAAAACCAAGTATTTTTCTACTTTTGCTTTTAGAAGCATCTAGAGGCAAATAGTTAATATATTTAAAAACATTAGTTTTCCTCTTAGTGGCAAAAGCTTTTTTCCATTAAATTCTTTTTTGTTTGCATTCTAAAAATAATTCCTCACGAGACTTCTGTTTTTGTGGAGTGAAAAGACCATAAAGACTGTTTTCATAAGCATAGTTTTATGGTTTCACAAAATCTTTATTGACCGGTGATCTACTCTCCTCATCCCAAAGGGACGTCTCTTCACTATCGATGTTAGCTACTGGGCAGTCATTATCAGTCCATTCGGACTCATCAAGATATAAGTGAGGGTTCGCAGCTTGAGCTTGTTCGAGGTACTTGGGGGTGGCAAAGCTAGGTTGACCCTTGAAGAACGACCGAGGTGCTATCATTCTTACGGTTTGAATAGAGTCATGTGTATTATAAACAACTTTTTTCAAAAAATCGACTTGTTCTTCGAGATCCTTTACTTTTTCAGTATCTTTGCTTTGTCTATTTTTGAAATCTTGTTTTAATGTTTCAACCTCTTGTTTCTTCTCGTCAAGAATTTTAGCAGAATCGGTGGTGTTCATAGAAAGCCTTTGTTCAAGTTCATTAACTTTTGTAGTGGCAAGGTACGTTTTTTGACGTTCATCACTTAATAAAACATTAAATTGACGTTTTTCTTTCGTTAACAAAGCAAGAGCTTCGTTGTATTTATTTTCAAAATCGTCATTTTTAACGTTGATGACACGACTTTTGTACCCCTCAAGCTCGTTGGTCTTTTGAAGAAGCTCAGCCCTATAACTATCAATAGTCTTACTACATTTTATAAGAGCGGCTTTGCATTCTTCAAAGTTTTGAGTGAGCGCTGCGTTTGCCTTCTTTAATTGCTTTTGATTCTTTCTATTTTCATTGACATCTTTTTGTAAACTAGCAATTAAATTAGCAAGCGCGACACGCTCCTCGTCATCATACTCATTTGCATGTTGATCATCCTCAAACTCATTATTGCACATGTCTGATGAATCGGGTGTGGTATTGCTATCAACCGTTTCTATCATACACGTGTCAGTAATTGTTGTTGGTAGATCACTATGCTCATGTGTATCACCAAACACATTATATTCAGCATCATCTTGTACCTTATCAATTAGCTCGGTATCAAAGATAGGACCATTGTCATCTTCAGTGACGTTAAGGACCTCATGAATCTTTGCCATGTATGAATAATGTGCCTCGAGCTCTTGGTCGGAGAGTTCATCATCTGTGTCGTCAAGCATTTCTCCTTCCTCAGCTGATAACTTGATTCCAGCTTCCATTTTCTTGCACAACAGCATCTTTTCCTTATAATAACCATAATCTTTAACCCTATTTGGCTGCCTGCATTCCTTAGCCAAATGCCCAAAACCTCTGCAGTTAAAACACTGAATCCCACTTTGTTGCACAACTTGAGTCCCAACAGTTTCCCGATTTCCAACAACAGTAGCCACCCTCTGATTATCATACTTAGGTTGTCGATCATACTTTGGAGGACTCGCAACACGTCTTCGTGTGTCATACCTTGGAGGACTCTGTGCATGGGTGTTCCTCGAGTTTGAAGATGTTTGAAGGTTGTTGTTGGTGGGTTTGTAGATTTTCTTATATTGCTTCATAACGAAAGCCATTTGTTGCTTGATTTCCCTATCCTTTTGAGCTATTTCTTCATCACTGTCTTCTTCGGATGATTGCTCAGGTGTGGGTGGTGGTGCTCTTGCAACTTCTTTGCCTCGGGATCGTGTTGGAACATGTGACTTGGAGACAATGGATGATCGTGGTGATGATGATTGAGTAGAGTAGGTCTTTGAAGTACGGGAGTGATAATCTGGGTAATGTTGAGTGGTAGACACCAAAGCAAGTGGATTGGACATCTTTGCAACTCGTTCAGCTCGAAGTTCATTTGCCTTATTTTGAAATTGTTTCAAGATGTCAAAGAGCTTGTGATATGAAACTTCGTATAACTTTTGTTGTTGTTTCACCAAGGTGACCCGTGTCCACTCTGGTTGAAGTTGCTGTAGAAATTGGACATTGACTTGCATGGTGGAAACTTGCAAGTTGTTTCGGGTCATATCATTCATCATCTTGTAGAATCGGGAGTAATAAGAATCAATTGATTCCCCGTCCTTTGATGTAAACTTGCCAAAGTTCCAAAACATCTTAGTTTTAACATCTTGTTTGTTAAGTGATTCTCCTTGTTGCAATCTTTCAATGGCCGTCCACATTTCTTGAGCAGTAGAACATGCGTCAACCGTAGAGTAAATCTCATCTCCAATGCCACTGAGAATTAAGTAGATTGCTTCCTTATCTGCATCAAACCACGCACGGTTTTCTGGGGTGAGGTCGGTCCTATTTTCATCACATTCATATGCGGGTTGTGCGTCACTTGTGTCTGTGGCTGTTACTGCAGGAACTTGAATCCTTGAGAGTTTATAGGGTCCTTCCAAGATACATTGCCTTAAAGCATCACCGTTAGGTTTTGTGTCAAGGTAACGTATAAAACGGGATTGCCATTGATCATATCGACCCGACACAAGCATTGGTGGTCTTTCTTTGTTACCTGCCACCATTATGTTGTTGTTCGTCACACGATATTCAGCGGTAGAATCCATCTCAATGTTCTCTGAAATGAAAAATTTTAACTCTTTTTTTTTTTTTTTTTTTTTAATCTTCGTGTAAACTACGTTCCGAAACTAGTCTAGATGGTGGGTAAATCTAAAAAATACTCAAACAAAATTTAGCTAAACATGTCATCGGAATGTGCCATCGGAATGTTGCTTAAATCGGAATGTCCTTTAGATCGCAATGTGCACCTGTCGGAATCCTTAGATCGGAATGTGTACTTGTCGAAATCCTTCAGACCGGAATGTTCAGATCGCAATGTGTACCTATCGAAATCCCAGATCGGAATATTCAGATCGCAATGTGTACCTATCGAAATCCCAGATCGGAATATTTAGATCGCAATAATCTGTCGCAATAACACCTATCGCAATGTGGCTGTCGCAATGTGGGCAGAGTAACGTTTCAAGATTGCCTTAAATCCGTCGCAATCCACGATCGCAATAACGATCGCAATAAGCGTCGGAATAAGGGGGCTATCGCAATACTGATCACAAAGTAAAATCCTAGGGTTATTGCGATCGAACCCGTACTTACCTTTTCCGAAATTGTATCTGTCGCAATAAGGGACCTTTTTGTTCAACTTTTTAGGCAACGATTTTAGCAACTTTTAGGCAACAAATTTAGCAACTTTTAGGCAACAAGATCGTGTTTTTAACCAAACCAAAACAACCAAATCTCTACAACAAGATTAAAGAAGTTATATGATTAAGAAACATAATCAAACACAAGAAAAATCTTGAATTCGAGGAAGAAATATGGATCAAATCAAACGGATCATATGAAAACACAACAACCAATCACAAAACTACCCCATGGCGATTGATACCAATTGTTGTCCCTAAAATATGATGATGTAATACACGAATTAAAGAACGAAAGGTAGATATGAGAAGAATTCTAGAGAGAGAAAGTAGTGAGAGAAAGTAGAGAGAAAATGGTTGGTGAAACTTGTGGAATATTAGATTAGAAGAAAATGAAATGACCAACACCCTTCCTAACATGCTAGGAAGGGTATATATAGTCCACCCACATGCGGGCTTCTTTATGGACTATATGGTTTGGGCCGGGCTTTCCTTTTGGGCTTTGGTTACTTATTAATGAACCTTAGCTTAAAGTTAAGCCCGTAATAACACGACTAATATACTACCTATTACAACGTTCTAAAATACGATACATAATAAACATATGACCGAGCATTCTTGTTTGGCTCAATATTTTGAGGCAAACAATTGTTATATGTATACAGTTTTAAATGAGGACAGTTTTAGCGACAATTTTAGTGACACAGAATTCGGTCACTAATTCTTGTTGACAGATTTATATAAGTAGATTTAATCATTATATGTCGATTTGTTTAGTGTGACCGAGATGGGATATCTCGGTAGGCTCGGGATATTATTATAATAAATAAAATAAATATTCTTATATTATACCTTTTAATTAAATTGTTTTATAAATGTTTAAAATATATTTTAAGGGTATTAATTTAAAATAGTTCTTTAATATTTTAAAAAGGGTATAATTTTATGAAATGAATTAAATTATTTGGAATTTTCTAAATTAAGAAACTTTCTATTTTAACGGGATACGTATTATAGTACTATTATAGCGTCAGAAATACGTTGTACCGTAACTAATAGTAGAAAGATAATACATTAAAATGAATTATTATAAGGTCAGATTTGTCAGTTAATATACGTACGGAATTTCAGAAAATAAATAAATAAATGAAAAACCAATAAGAACATGAAATTAAATAAGCGAATATCAGTTACTCATTCACGTCCCTTATTCATGTAGCTCGCGTGAAATCAGAGTAGACTTTCGGTCAGTTGATCTCGCTCGGTTACTGGACACGAGGTACGGATTTCCGTCCTTTCAGTAAGGACTTCCTTTCTATGCATGATTAGGATTCCTCGTCTTCAGCCAAATGTTTCCCCAGTATATGTTTAAGTTTATCAGTAATCACGTTAATAACTAAATAAATTTCCTGAGCATTATATACAAGCACGACTAGTTTATGTATTAGTTACGGAGGTACCGTAACCACGGCACTAGATGCACCGGTGTCGTGACTCACATGCAGGAGAGTGATATCCTGCATCGTCCCACTCATGTTCAGGTTGGCCATTGTTATATGTATGTTTAGTGGGGCGTATGGATGCATCCTAGGCTTATATGTGTTACAAGTTATCAGGGTGAATGTGGTGTGTGCTCTACATCCTTCACATTGGAGCTGATCCCTCCACCCAGCACAGTATTTAGAGGTCACCCCTCTACAGCATGACGAGGTTACCCCTCCAGTTATTCATGCACGGTTGTTACAGCACGTGACCTATATAAGCTCTGGCAAATAAAATACAGTAAATGCATATTTTCAGAATTAATAGTTATATTTCAGTATCAGTTATATGAACCAGGTTTCTCAGATTTTATGCAGAGTTCTACCACATGTTACATATCAGTCTTATAGCTTCATTGTTGTTTTCTATTTCATTACTTTCAGTACATTCTTATCATGCTATATCCGTCCACTGAGCGTTATGCTCAGCCGTAGTTTTCTTTCAAGTTTCCAAACGGCAGGTACACAGGGACGATCTTAGGACTTCTAAGAGAGTACGTGCATTTGGATGGGAGCTATCCAGACTCCTTTATTTTTATGCACACATTACGTTACTTTACTTTGGTTGTTTGGACACTGGTTCGTCCCTTTTCTTTCAGTACTTAATCTTTATACTTTGAGCTTATGTTGGACTACCGATGTTTGATTCTGGTACTTCCTATGGCAGTTAATGTTTAATACATTGCCTTGCATGCTTTGATGACACGCTGATAGGTGTGAAAACACCCATCCTTTTACCACTTAATTACAATAATAACCAAGCCAAAACGTGTATTTTATGTCGTAAATGTCAGAATTATGCGTGGTTTGTATTTTTGTTGTGATTTAGGACCAAAACGTGAAAAAGGGAGGAAAACACGGGCTTTCACGGGCTTTTATCGAAGAAAAAGACAAAAGACGAAGTCAAAAGATCAAGAGTGCAAAAAGAACGGAAGTCCAAGGCCTATTCTGAAGATTTATCGAAGAACAAGTCTAAAGACGGAAGTTTAATTAAGCCGAAGAACTCAAGTCTAATAAATGAAGTTATAAGACGAGTTTAAATTAATCCCGAGACAAAGTCGAAAAAGTCGAAGAACTTAAAAGACGAAAAGACGTGAAGAAAGAAAGAAAGAAAAGAGCAACACAAGTATCCCCTCCTTTCCTATAAATACCCTTCATTTCACCACATGAAAGGGTGTTAGTCATTTAGGAGTTGATTAGTTTTAGGAGTAGGAGTAGATTACTTTCTCTCTCTAGATTTCTTTCATGTTCTTAAGCTTTTCTTTCAATTTTTCTTAATCTTAATCTTTAATCTTGTACTTTTAAATCTTTAACCTTAATCTTATTTCAAGCTTTTTACAATCATTCTCATTCTACCTTTCTTGATTTTATTTACCTTTGATTCGATATAATCTTTGATCTTGTTTAGTTTTGATGTTTGATTGATTAAAAAGTTTATCTTTTTATTTATCTATAAGTTTTAATACAAATGAGTTTTGAGCTTGACATGCTTATTGGCTTGTTTTGTGTTTAGCTTATTTGTTTTTTTTTCTAGTTTTTCTAAAAAGTTTATCTTTTCAAAGTTTATTTTATAAAGTTCTTTATTTTGTGTTTTTAAAAGCCTTTAAATTCTAGCTTATTAGTTTTTCTTAAACGTGTTTTGATTAGATTTTTAGGCGTGTGCTTATTTGATTAATAGCTTATTAGATTTAGCTTATTTTATACATTCCTTTTACATCCCGGTCATCTTGATTGGAAAAGGGTTTTACATTCCTTTTACATTCCGATCATCTTGATTGGAAAAGGGTTTTACATTCCTTTCAGCATTCCTTTTTACATTCCTATCAGCATTCCTTTTAGCATTCCTTTCAGCATTCCTATCAGCATTCCTTTTAGCATTCCTATCAGCATTCCTTTTAGCATTCCTATCAGCATTCCTTTTACATTCCTATCAGCATTCCTTTTAGCGTTCCTATCAGCATTCCTTTTACATTCCTATCAGCATTCCTTTTTACATTCCTATCAGCATTCCTTTTAGTATTCCTATTAGCATTCCTTTTACATTCCTATCAACATTCCTTTTTACATTCCTATTAGCATTTCTATCAGAATTCCTTTTAGCATTCCTATCAGCATTCCTTTTTACGTTCCTATCAGCATTCCTTTTAGCATTCCTATCAGCATTCCTTTTAGCATTCCTATCAGCATTCCTTTTACATTCCTATTAGCATTCCTTTTAGCATTCCTATCAGCATTCCTTTTAGCACTCCTATCAGCATTCCTTTTAGCATTCCTATCAGCATTCCTTTTAGCATTTCTTTCAGCATTCCTTTTACATTCCTTTCGCATTCCTTTTGCATTACTTTTAATTATCGCAATTTACATTTTCATTTTACTTAGTAATAGATAACCAAACCATTTTCATTTCCACCAAGAACAATTGAGTCGCACTTTGAACCGGAAATCAATTCGATTAGACACCGAGAAAACGAACTTTTTCAACTAGCAAAATCTCAACATTAAAATGGAGCCGCTGCCGGCTCTTTTCGTGAGGATCTACGGTTTTTTGTGAGAGACGCGTTGGCTTTTGGGATCCTTTCACTTGTGAACGTTATTTTTTCGAGTCAAAAATTTTCAAAAAAAAAAAATTCCGCAAACATTTGAAAAATCTTAAAAAGCATTTCTTTTTCAAAGTTTTGCACCAAAAATATTCTTCTTGCTCATCTATTTTTCTTAATGGATTCTTATGTCTATTGCGTCGGGTGTGGGAGACGATTTTACGGGAACGACTCATGTCAATGGTGTACATGTGAGCGGTGCGGTAACGATATCAACAATACACAATTCATATATGGATTTTGTCCTTTGTGCAACTCGACTAATTCGTCCTTTTTGAACCCACCCACTCTTTCCCCGTGCATCTATTGTGGAAGCGATTCTCATTGGCATGTTTCATGCCCGGTTCGATACCCGTATGATCAAGAGCAAGAACCGGGGTACAATTATGACAATGATAATAGCTATCCACAAGACGCACCCACTCTTTCTCCTTACCCATTTTGCAACAACTGTGGGGGTCCTCACGATACCTATTATTGTCAACCAATGAATTATTATGAGCAAAATCCGTGTCCTCAGTTTTCTTCACCAATGGATTATTATGAACCAAACCCGGTTTCTAATTCTTCTCAACCGATGAACTACTATGAGCCACAACCATGCTATAATTCAGGTTTTCAACATTTTGAACCCCCACAACACCCCATCGATCATCAACCCTCCTTCGAAAATTTGAGCCCCCACGAAAAATGGGACACTCTTGTTAAGCAAAGTCAACAAATTCAAGAAGCTTGCAACAAGATCATCGAGAAATGTCAAGAGGATCAACGACAGGGGCAAATATCGGATATCGAGACTTATACTCCTCCCCCGGTGTATCCATACTATTATGATGATGATGACGATGAGCCTACTATTTCTTGGAATGATCTTACTGCTCAATGTCCTAGTGCTATTGTCATCCCTCCTCTCAATATCCCAAACGTGTCCAAGGGTTGTGATACATTGAGTAAGCTTAGTGATGTTGGTCTTGATAAAGTGTTTGATGATGAGGTTTGTGACATACCAGCTGCTATGGAGCTTGAGGACGACGTTGCTCTTACGGAAGAGGTCGATCCTTATGATGACGATTTTTCTCCAAGCTATGAGAATTTCACTTTTGAAATTTCTCAATCTCCACCGGGAGATGCGGGTGATGACGATTTATTCTCTCCGGTTTACGAGAAGTTCACCGATGAACATGATCCTGTGGATGAGGTGGAAGACGTGCTTCTTCGCGATAGATTACGGAAAGTGCACCTTCTTATTGCTCAAATCGAAGCGTTGACTTCTCCTCCTCTTTCCGAGTCTTTGCCTCCACTAATTCCTCCCGTTGAAGATAATGACCCATTGCTGGAAGAAATCGACATTCACTCCATGCCTCCAGGTATTGATGATAATGATATGGAGGGGGACATTATTTATGATAATTTGCTACAGGAAGAAATTGTCCCAAGTCCCCCTCCCGAGCACCTTTGATCCTCCCCTTTAGCCACTATCACGGAGGATGAGTGCTTTGACCCGGGAGGTGACATTGATTATGCTATGATTGATAACAATACGGCTTTGCCGCTTGCTCAGCCTCCATTTTCTTTGGGGGAGGACAATGTGCCTACTTTACCCACCCCACCTCCTGTGGATCTTGAATTCACATACTTCTCGTATGTTTAAAGGACCTTTCTCCCATTCAAGACTTATCCCCCGCCTCTCCTTTGTTGATGTCAACCGGGAACGAGGACAAGGTCTTTGATCCCGGTATTACATTCGAGGCTTCCCCATGGACTATTAATTCGGGGACGAGTCAGGCTCGTGACTCGGTTAACAAAAACAAGCGCTTTTTGGGAGGCAACCTAATTATC
Source organism: Glebionis coronaria (assembly GCA_025667525.1). NCBI lineage: Eukaryota > Viridiplantae > Streptophyta > Magnoliopsida > Asterales > Asteraceae > Glebionis > Glebionis coronaria. Next base: position 273,228,183 of record CM046876.1, read on the forward strand.
TATCTATTTTCACCATATGTGTAGGGGGAGCCCCGTGGTGTTTCTTGCTTTCTTTCTTATCATGTGCAGGGATTAGAGCTTCAAAAACACACTCTTGATGACTTTTGACGAACCGTGACTCCGTGTTCCCTTCTTCCCGGTTCTATCCTAAACTCTTTTCGATTCACTATTTTATATTTCTCAATATTAAAATAGGAATATCTTTAGTTGTCTCTTTCTTAGCGAGATTTAAACAACGTGCACAATGTCCTATGTGTAGGGGAGTTTACTTCCACATGCTTAAACATTAAGGACAATGTTTATCTTAAGTGTAGGGGGACTTCTATCGAAGTTAAGTGGCCTTTTCCTTGTATTTGTCCTCATTTTAACCGGAAAATTTGATTTTTCGACATTTTTCAAAATTTTTGATCTATTTGGCCTATTAGTTTTTACTTTTGTATAGTTATTTTCTTTCCTTATTAGAATAAATTTTAATAAAGTGGTTTTAATTTTCAAAAGTCGTGAATATTTTGACTCGACCCGAGTTTACTTATCTAAGTTTATTCTAGCTAGTATCCTTAACGTGTTTAAGTCAAGTTTTGCTAGGCTTTTATATAGGGAGCTATAAAACGCGAAAGTCTTAACCCTCACGGATTAAGAACAAGAACTTTTCGTAAGTTCCTATAACTGATCCAAGAGAGTCGTTTATCAAGGGAACTTTAAAACGCAAATTCTAAACTTGGAAGATTTTAAGAAGATGCAAGATCCTATAGGCGACTCGAAAACCCAAAACTTTGATTTAATTGGCTAAGCATCCACGAGTCTCATTCCTTAAGATTTTATATTGTGGAGAACGAGAGATGATAGAGTCAATTATAAGTTTGGTATTCTTTCGTGAATTTATGTGAGTTGATTATAAGCCTATTCTCCCATCGCTTGCTAATAAGTTTATCTGCAATGAATAAGGTTGTACGATTTGAAAAGTTACTTAGCTTCTAGCCCAAGATCGTTTAAAAGTTGTTGGATATTAATTAGAGTTCATAGCCAAGGCATAACTTATTGAAGCGGGATTCGAAGATTGGCGAGTCCGAAAAGGCCCTAACAAGGCACGAGGGCTATATTTTGTTGCTAAAGATCCAAAAGTGATGTGAAGAATCATTTATCAAAAATCTATATGAAGGATCGAGACACACGACGAAAAGCAAGTACTCCCAAAAGATCATGGAGAAGTCTATCCAAAAAGGCCCTAACAAGGTATGAGGATAAATAGATCCAAGTCCTAAAAGGAGGTGGATCGTTGTATATCAAAGTCCAAAATACAGATTGGAGAAAAATGAAGAATTCGTGGTCCATATATGAAGAATCTCTCAAAATTTCAAGTGAAGAAATTCCTATTATGAAGAGAAGACCATTATTTCATGAACGTCTCTCAAGATTTGAAGTATGAAGTCGCTGCCAAATATCGGTCCGAGAAAGGTCTCAAATCGCGAAGCGAGTTATGCCAAGATATGAACTTTTTGAGGTCCCGAGAAGCAGTTTTAAAAGATTTTGTCCTTTAGCTAACTATTGATTAAATCGTTCACTTTATTTTCAGCCTAAATAACTATCGAAATAGGTCAACAATGCATCCTCGTGATCATTCAAGACAAAAATAAAATATAAGAGATACACCTAGGAATAAGGGAGTCTAAGTAAATAATTGGCCCACATGAGTTCGTGTTAGTTTGCTAACTTATAACAACAATGATCTCGTTTTTAAGCTTGGTTTGGGGAACGTGAAACTTGAGGGTGATAATCATTCATGGCATTTCCAAAACCCTAAGGTAAGTTTTTGATCTCTTTACTTGTTTTCTTATTTTTGAAATTTTCTATCATTTTAATAAAGGCCAATGTGGATTGATTATGATGGAAAATGTAAAACTTGCTTTGTAACTAATGCATTGCATGAGGGCATTGCAATGGTTAAGTGTAGGGGATTTGATAGGTGTGAAAACACCCATCCTTTTACCACTTAATTACAATAATAACCAAGCCAAAACGTGTATTTTATGTCGTAAATGTCAGAATTATGCGTGGTTTGTGTTTTTGTTGTGATTTAGGACCAAAACGTGAAAAAGGGAGGAAAACACGGGCTTTCACGGGCTTTTATCGAAGAAAAAGACAAAAGACGAAGTCAAAAGATCAAGAGTGCAAAAAGAACGGAAGTCCAAGGCCTATTCTGAAGATTTGTCGAAGAACAAGTCTAAAGACAGAAGTTTAATTAAGCCGAAGAACTCAAGTCTAATAAATGAAGAAATTATAAGACGAGTTTAAATTAATCCCGTGACAAAGTCGAAAAAGTCGAAGAACTTAAAAGACGAAAAGACGTGAAGAAAGAAAGAAAGAAAAGAGCAACACAAGCATCCCCTCCTTTCCTATAAATACCCTTCATTTCACCACATGAAAGGGTGTTAGTCATTTAGGAGTAGATTAGTTTTAGGAGTAGGAGTAGATTACTTTCTCTCTCCAGATTTCTTTCATGTTCTTAAGCTTTTCTTTCAAGTTTTCTTAATCTTAATCTTTAATCTTGTACTTTTGAATCTTTAATCTTAATCTTACTTCAAGCTTTTTACAATCATTCTCATTCTACCTTTCTTGATTTAATTTACCTTTGATTCGATATAATATTTGATCTTGTTTAGTTTTGATGTTTGATTGATTAAAAATTTTATCTTTTTATTCATCTATAAGTTTTAATACAAATGAGTTTTGAGCTTGACATGCTTATTGGCTTGTTTTGTGTTTAGCTTATTTGTTTTTTTTCTAGTTTTTCTTAAAATTTTATCTTTTAAAAAATTATTTTATAAAGTTGTTTATTTTGTGTTTTTAAAAGCCTCTAAATTCTAGCTTATTAGTTTTTCTTAAACGTGTTTTGATTAGGTTTTTAGGCGTGTGCTTATTTGATTAATAGCTTATTAGATTTAGCTTATTTTATACATTCCTTTTACATCCCGGTCATCTTGATTGGAAAAGGGTTTTACATTCCTTTTATACATTCCTTTTACATTCCGATCATCTTGATTGGAAAAGGGTTTTACATTCCTTTCAACATTCCTTTTTACATTTCTATCAGCATTCCTTTTAGCATTCCTTCCAGCATTCCTTTCAGCATTCCTATCAGCATTCCTTTTAGCATTCCTATTAGCATTCCTTTTAGCATTCCTATCAGCATTCCTTTTACATTCCTATCAGCATTCCTTTTAGCATTCCTATCAGCATTCCTTTTACATTCCTATCAGCATTCCTTTTTACATTGCTATCAGCATTCCTTTTAGCATTCCTATCAGCATTCCTTTTACATTCCTATCAGCATTCCTTTTTACATTCCTATCAGCATTCCTTTTAGCATTCCTATCAGAATTCCTTTTAGCATTCCTATCAGCATTCCTTTTTACATTCCTATCAGCATTCCTTTTAGCATTCCTATCAGCATTCCTTTTAGCATTCCTATCAGCATTCCTTTACATTCCTATCAGCATTCCTTTTAGCATTCCTATCAGCATTCCTTTTAGCACTCCTATCAGCATTCCTTTTAGCATTCCTATCAGCATTCCTTTTAGCATTCCTTTCAGCATTCCTTTTACGTTCCTTTCGCATTCCTTTTGCATTCCTTTTACTTATCGCAATTTACATTTTCATTTTACTTAGTAATAGATAACCAAACCATTTTCATTTCCACCAAGAACAATTGAGTCGCATTTTGAACCGGAAATCAATTCGATTAGACACCGAGAAAACGGACTTTTTCAACTAGCAAAATCTCAACATTACACGCCATAAATTCACGTAACGGTCCATTTATCCAAGTGGGGTGTTACAATTATGGTATCAGAGCGCAAGGTTCGACATGTAGGCTCTAAAACTTGACATGTGACTAGTGGGTAGTCACCAAGAACTTCTTGTATTTTGGCGTCGTTATCTTCCATGCTACTCATGAATGTTATCAGTCGGATTTTCAAAATTTTGATTAAGTAAACGGTTGGTACAGGACTGGCCATACTTAATCGCATGTGCTTTTCAGCGAACTTTTCGTGTTGGTGAACTGACCATAGGCGTTCACCCTTGCCGTTTAAATTTTGGGTAGATGAACTGACCTTAGGCGTTCATCCTTACTCATGTCGGATTTATGTTTCAGTAATTGTCATTTTGTGAACTGACCCTAGGCGTTCACCAGTATTCATGTCATATTTTGTTGATCATACCTTCATGAATTACACTATGCATATTCAGATTTATTACCCCATATTTTGGCAGTTTTATCAACTTATTTTCTTTATTTCAGATGCCACCCAGACGCGAAACCGAGAATGATCCTAACGCAGCTGCCATTGCTGCTGCTGTTCAGGCTGCTATACAGGCCATGTTACCCCAAGTTCGTGATGAGATCCGAGCTGAATATCAAAATGGACCTCAGCAGAATAACAACCCTCCTGCTCCACCACCTGCCACTTTACCCGCTTGGCTGGATTTGTTTAACAAGCAGAAACCCCGACTGTTTGAGTAGACTGTAGCTCCAACTGACGCGGAAGACTGGATCTACCATGTGGAGAAAATTTTTGGAGCTATGGGTTGTGGTGATGTTTTCAAGGTTAGGCTTGCGGTTTACAAGCTGGAGGGTCCTGCTCTGCATTGGTGGAGGTCTCAGAAGCTGTCCAATGGGGGAGATGCTTGGGAGCTTACATTGACCAGGGCACGTTTCAAGACGATGTTCTATGACCAGTTTTTACCGCATGCGGAGCAAGCTAAAATGAAGAGGGACTTCCACGTTATTTGTCAGAATCATGGCGAGAACAGTATAGAGTTCATGCACCGATACCTCAGGATGGCTGGATTCTTAGGGGAGGATGCGGGTACCGCAGAGGAGCAAGCGAAGCAATTTCGCTGGGCTCTTCACTCTAGGACTGCAGATAGGCTGATGAGTGCCACATTCACTAATGTGTCACAAGTAGCTAATGCAGCTCGTGATGTTGAGATGCTTTTCGAGAGGGCTGAGCTCGAGAATGTAGAGCGTCCGGAGAAGAGGTACATGTCACCCAACAGACTTAAACAATTTAGCTCCCATTATTGCTTGTCAACTTATATGTTATGACTTATCCAATTATAATCTTACAGACACAGAGGAGGAGACCGATCCCAAACGGCTACTCCGCATCAGAACTACAGGAACCACGGTCAGTCATATGACCGTAATCGATCAGATAAGAGGAGCGGCGGTGATAATTACCGCGGCAGCTCCAACTCATCTGGCAGCTACAGGTGATTCTTTAAGCTCCAGAAATACTAAACTATCGTGTAAAACAGATCTTAAATTTTTTTTTGTAAATTCCAACAGAGATGCTGGACAGGGGCGTGACCAAAACAACAGAGGTCAGCAGGTTGCCCGACCGGCAAATTCTGGTAACTTTAAAATTCAATCAATCAGCCTTATTTCAGTTAAGTTATCAGAATCGTGACACGTATTTATCATCGTAAATCAGGTTCTCAGCAAACCAGAGCTATTTCCACCGGGTATACTTATCCCACTTGCATCACATGTGGGAAGAAACACTCGGGACCTTGTCGTCGTGGTTCGGGTAATTGTTACAAGTGTGGTCAGCCGGGCCATTTGAAGAGGGATTGCAAGAGCGGGGATGCTGCCGGTACCTCGGGCCAGATCCCTCAGATTCTACCTCCACCACCACCAATACCACCAACCACTGGTCGTGTCTACACTACTACCCGTGAACAAGAAAATAAGACCACAGGTACCATTACTGGCATTTTGTTTATACACGGACAGTCTGCATGCGTGCTTTTTGATACAGGCGCCACGCACTCAGTTATATCTACTTCATATGCTGTTAGAATAAACATGACCCCTACGCCACTAGATAGTGCACTTAGTATATCTACCCCCATGCGAGATTCTGTACTCGTTACCCAGGTGTATAAGGATCTCCCTTTTGAGTTTGATGATAAAATCCGTCCAGTCAGTGCCCTTCCTTTAGATATGTGTGAATTCAATGTTATTTTGGGTATGGATTGGTTGTCGGTTCATCGTGCCACCATAGATTGTCATGCTCACCGGGTTATCTTTGGTGATGTCCAGACACCGGAGTATATTCACCAGGGTTTCCTACCAGGAAAACATGTTCAGATCATTTCAACTTTACAGGCTCGTACCTTATTATACCATGGTTGTGAGGGTTTCCTAGCTACAGTCCATGACACGACTTCTGAGGCACCTTTAATTCATGATCAGCCAGTGGTGTCAGATTTTCCAGATGTCTTTCCAGAGGAACTCCCAGGTTTACCTCCCATGCGAGAAGTAGAATTTGGTATCGATCTCATTCCAGGTGCAGAACCAGTATCTAAATATCCTTACCGTATGGCTCCTGTAGAGCTTAAGGAACTGAAAGATCAACTTCAGGAACTTCTAGAAAGGGGTTTCATTCGTCCTAGCGTGTCACCTTGGGGCGCTCCTGTTTTGTTCGTCAAGAAGAAAGATGGTAGTATGTGTTTGTGTATTGACTACCGTGAGTTGAATAAACTCACTATTCGTAACCGTTATCCACTTCGTCGTATTGACGATTTATTCGATTAGCTTCAGGGTGTCAAGCACTTTTCAAAAATCGATCTACGATCAGGTTACCATCAACTGCGTGTAAAAGAGCAGGATATAACTAAAACTGCTTTTCGCACGAGGTACGGTCATTACGAGTTTGTTCTTATGCCATTCGGTCTCACGAATGCGCCTGCAGTATTTATGGACTTGATGAACAGAGTCTTCCACGAATTTTTAGACAAGTTTGTGATCGTATTCATCGATGATATACTTATTTTCTCCAAATCCAAAGAGGAACATGAGAATCATCTCCGTACAATGTTGCAGATTCTCAGACGAGAAAAGTTATATGCTAAATTTTCTAAGTGCGAGTTTTGGCTGAATACAGTGGCGTTTCTAGGTCATATTGTTTCTGCAGAAGGAATCACTATGGATCCTGCAAAGGTGGAGGCTATCACCAAATGGCCAAGACTGACATCTGTCACAGAGATACGTAGTTTTCTTGGGTTGGCGGGTTATTACCGCAGGTTTCTGGAAAACTTCTCACGTTTTGCATTACCATTGACCCAACTTATGCGAAAAGGTGAGAAGTTTATATGGACAGAGGAGAGAGAAAAGAGTTTTGAGGAACTCAAGCATCGATTGATCTCAGCGCCGATACTTACTCTTCCATCCGGTACAGGTGGTTATCAAGATTTACAGTGACGCTTCAGGAAAGGGCTTAGGCTGTGTTCTTATGCAGCATGGGAAAGTCATTGCTTATGCTTCGCATCAACTGAAGCCGTATGAGAAAAATTACCCTACTCATGATCTAGAGCTCGCAGCAGTCGTTTTCGCCCTTAAAATCTGGAGGCATTATTTATACGGTGAGTCGTGTGATATCGTCATCGATCACAAAAGTCTCAAGTACATATTTACCCAGCGAGAGCTGAACATGAGGCAGAGGCGATGGTTAGAACTGCTGAAAGACTATGACACTAATATCCAGTATCACCCAGGTAAAGCAAATGTAGTAGCAGATGCCCTTAGCAGAAAGTCAGGTATGATTAACGGCATCAAAGTTCAGGAAGAAATTATTCGGGATTTAGAGCGGTATGATATTGAGCTCTTAGTACGCGGACAGAGGGGATACTGGGCTAGTCTGAGGGTAGAACCAGATTTACTCTCTAGGATTAAAGCCGCACAAAAGGATGATGGTGAAATCTGGGCGATTGTCCAGAACATTGACCAGCAGACCAAATTTCGCATTGATAACGATGGTATCGTATGGCAGGGTACCAAACTCTGCGTTCCAGAAGACCCTGCTCTCAGAGAAGCCTTAATGACTGAGGCTCACAGCTCTCCGTTCTCTATCCATCCGGGTTCCACAAAAATGTACCACGATCTTAAGCAGCATTTCTGGTGGAGCGGCATGAAACAGGATGTCGCAACATTTGTGTCTAAATGCTTAACCTGTCAGCAGGTTAAGATAGAGCACCAGCGTTCCAGTGGTCTTCTCCAGCCATTAGATATTCCAATGTGAAAATGGGACAAGATCTCTATGGATTTTGTCACCAGACTACCACAGACTCAGCGGAGACATGAGGCAATCTGGGTTGTTGTCGATCGTTTGACCAAGTCGGCACATTTCATTCCTATTCGCAAAGATTTCGCAGTCAGTAAATTAGCGAAACTATTCACCGAGGAGATCGTACGATTACACGGTTCACCTTCAGAAATTATATCAGATAGGGATCCCCGTTTCACCTCTCACTTCTGGGAAGGTTTGCATAAAGCTTGGGGAACTAGGCTCAAGCTCAGCACAGCTTTCCATCCACAGACGGACGGTCAGTCAGAGCTTACCATCCAGACCTTGGAGGACATGCTACGCGCCTGTGCATTAGAATAGACAGGACACTGGGATGACTATATTTGCTTGGTCGAGTTTGCCTACAACAACAGTTGGCATGCTAGTATCAAGCGTACTCCATTCGAGATGTTATACGGCAGGAAATGCCGTGCTCCTATTTGTTGGGATCAGGTGGGAGAACGTTTGATTGAAGGACCAGAATTGATAGAACTGACCAATGAAAAGGTCTCCATCGCTAGGGCAAAACTGCAAGAAGCGCGTACTCGCCAGAAGAGTTACGCCGACAAGCATCGCAGAGATCTATCATTTCAGACTGGGGATCGTGTGTTCCTCAAAGGATCACCCGCACGCGGTGTAAGACGTTTCGGCCTCAAGGGAAAGCTCAGCCCTCGGTACATCGGACCGCTCGAAATCCTTGAACGTATCGATGAAGTGTCATATCGGCTGGCATTACCACCTCAGCTTTCACACGTCCACAACGTGTTTCATGTATCATTACTCAGGGGGTACAACTATCATGAGCTTCACAAAGTGAATTATCCACTCGATCAAATTCGAGAGGATCTATCTTATATTGAGGAACCCGAAGCAGTTTTAGATCGCCAGGATTGAGTTATGAGAAGGAAGACCATTCCTTTCGTCAAAATCCTGTGGAGGAACCATACCGAGCGGGAGGCCACTTGGGAAACAGAGGAGTCTATACGGACTTCTTATCCTCACTTTCAGTTTTGATTCGGGTATGTCTTTTCAGCTTCTATGTTTTCCAGCTTATTAGCATTTTCGACTTTTACTCCAGTCAGCTTAAATACCTTATAATTCGGGGACGAATTCTTTTTAGAGGGGAAGAATTGTAAAACCCAGTACGGTCGTATCTTTAATTCGGGGACGAATTATTCTTTTTAGAGGGGAAGAATTGTAAAACCCGTATTTAAATCGAGAAATGTAAATACGCGAGTTATTTAATTAAACTAAATTCGTAGAAATTATTGACGAAAATAATCACACGAGGAATTAAATGAAAATGACAAGTAATCCATACTATAAGTTTAAAAAAAAAAGAGAGAATGTATTATAGCCGGTTTTTTTTTTTTAAAAGGGGATTATGGGCTTTAGCCCATCTTGGGTTACAAACAAAAAAATATATACGGGACTTTAACCCTTCTCCCATAACAGACAAAAACAAAATAAAAAAAAGATTAGGGTTTCTTTTTGGCCGCCGAGAAAAAAAAGAGAAGGGGTGTCGAGTTCTTGTTCATCAACCAGGTAATCATGTTCTTCCCATATGTATCAATAAAGGGTCGGTTTGTTTTTGGTAAAGGAAACCGAGACCATGGCAGGTCTCGGTGTATTATGTGTGGTCGGCCGAGAGACAACAGCCCAAGTCGAGGCTGTTGGTGTTGTGATCATGGAACCGAGGTTTCACAGCCTCGGTGGTCCCTTCTCTGCCCAGCCGTGACCCACACAGGGGCGGCTTAGGGCTGTTTTTCAGTCGTCGCAGCCAACAAAACCCCATCGGGGGGGGGGGGGTAAATTAATTAAGGGGGTGTTTGGCTATGTTGCAAACGGTGGGAAATTGACTCAAACAGTGGGAACGAAGTGGGTAATCAGTGGAAAGTAATGGGACAGGAAAACATAATAGTAAATAACATTAGCGACAGTTTTAGCGACAGTTTTTCTATCGCAAAACTGTTATACGTATACAGTTTTTAATAAGGACAGTTTTAGCGACAGTTTTAGTGACACAGAATTCTGTCACTAATTCTTGTTGACAGATTTATATAAGTAGATTTAATCATTATATGTCGATTTGTTTAGTGCGACCGAGATGGGATATCTCGGTAGGCTCGGGACATTATTATAATAAATAAAATAAATATTCTTATATTATACCTTTTAATTAAATTGTTTTATAATTGTTTAAAATATATTTTAAGGGTATTAATTTAAAATAGTTCTTTAATATTTAAAAAAGGGTATAATTTTATGAAATGAATTAAATTATTTGGAATTTTTTAAATTAAGAAACTTTCTATTTTAACGGGATACGTATTATAGTACTATTATAGCGTCGGAAATACATTGTACCGTAACTAATAGTAGAAAGATAATACATTAAAATGAATTATTATAAGGTCAGATTTATCAGTTAATATACATACGGAATTTCAGAAAATAAATAAATAAATGAAAAACAAATAAGAACATGAAATTAAATAAGCGAATATCAGTTACTCATTCACGTCCCTTATTCATGTAGCTCGCGTGAAATCAGAGTAGACTTTCGTTCAGTTGATCTCGCTCGGTTACTGGACACGAGGTACGGATTTCCGTCCTTTCAGTAAGGACTTCCTTTCTATGCATGATTAGGATTCCCCGTCTTCAGCCAAATGTTTCCCCAGTATATGTTTAAGTTTATCAGTAATCACGTTAATAACTAAATAAATTGCCTGAGCATTATATACAAGCACGACCAGTTTATGTACTAGTTACGGAGGTATCGTAACCACGGCACTAGAGGCACCAATGTCGTGACTCACATGCAGGAGAGTGATATCCTGCATCGTCCCACTCATGTTCAGGTTGGCCATTGTTATATGTATGTTTAATGGGGCGTATGGATGCATCCTAGGCTTATATGTGTTACAAGTTATCAGGGTGAATGTGGTGTATGCTCTACATCCTTCACATTGGAGATGATCCCTCCACCCAGCACAGTATTTAGAGGTCACCCCTCTACAGCATGACGAGGTCACCCCTCCAGTTATTCATGCACGGTTGTTACAGCACGTGACCTATATAAGCTCTGGCAAATAAAATACAGTAAATGCATATTTTCAGAATTAATAGTTATATTTCAGTATCAGTTATATGAACCAGGTTTCTCAGATTTTATGTAGAGTTCTACCACATGTTACATATCAGTCTTATAGCTTCATTGTTGTTTTCTATTTCATTACTTTCAGTACATTCTTATCATGCTATATCCGTCCACTGAGCGTTATGCTCAGCCATAGTTTTCTTTCATGTTTCCAAACGGCAGGTACACAGGGACGATCTTAGGACTTCTAAGAGAGTACGTGCATTTGGATGGGAGCTATCCAGACTCCTTTATTTTTATGCACACATTACGTTACTTTACTTTGGTTGTTTGGACACTGTTTCGTCCCTTTTCTTTCAGTACTTAATCTTTATACTTTGAGCTTATGTTGGACTACCGATGTTTGATTCCGGTACTTCCGTATGGTCAGTTAATGTTTAATACATTGCCTTGCATGCTTTGATGACACGCCATAAATTCACGTAACGGTCCATTTATTCAAGTGGGGTGTTACACATGTCCAACCCACCGACTTTTTATTTTGTATAACTAGGGGTATTTTCGTCCTTTTACTACCTCAAGGCTATATATAATCCTCACCCCTTCTCTTTTTCTCATTTACTTCGTTCTTTTCCTAATCCCTCATCTCTTTCATTTTCTTATTCGGTTCCATCGGTAACCACCGATAACCGCAACCACCACCTCAGTACCGTATCTTACCATCGAACATCTCACCATTTCTTTAATCATCGTCTTTACCATCATAGATATCTTGTGTCACCGTCGTCTCACCGTCTTATTCCCTTTGTCTTCACCATCACTAGTTATAATTGTATTCTCTACTGGGATTTGATCCATATTTTATTGAATAATCATTGATTATTATTTGATTTGTTGCTCAAAATTAAACTCAACTCAAAGATGCACAAAGATTCAAAATCCATCATTAAAGGTGTTGACTAATTCATCAATTTATAATTGATATAGTTCATCAACTGGTAAAGATATCGAGTGGTTCATCGATCTAGTTCATCGATCTATTATGTAAGTATGATCTTTGTTACTAGTTTTTTTATTATGTATTGTTAATTAAAGTGGTTATTTTGATACTTAAGTGCATTAACAAGATATATTGGAATTCAAAAAATCTATCACATTTTGTTATGTTCATTATTTCATTTGAAGTATTACTTTTGTTAAATTTATTTTTGATGAAACTTGGATTTAATTTGATATATGTTGAATCACTTGCATAAAGTTAGGACTTAGATTTATAGTCTGTTGAGTTTTTTCAATAAATTCGGAACAAAATTGAGCGAAAAGTAGGCAAAAAACGTGTGTATGGAACTTGCATACCACATGATTGATAAAATGTCTATAAGATATCTATAACTATGATGCAACGATTTTGTACTATGATGCACTAGTTGCGTACTTCGATATGTTAGTTGTTCGTGAATGTTATACATGATGTGTTTAAGCATGTTTAGTAAAGGTGCAACAAGTAGTTTGATATATATCACTGTGGTCCAATTGTTTTAAAAATATTAATGCACTAGGAGAGTCAAGAGCCATTAGATGATGCATAGTTTAGTTGTTCTCTGTTTATGATTTTTTTTTGTTAACTTTAGTTCTAATATGCTTGATATTAAATACTAATGGAGTTGGTTTAAAACATTGATGCCATAACAAAGTTTAATGTGTTAGTATGTTTAGTTTATTTTCGTTTTTCTTTATTTTTGTTGTGACGCATTTTGATATAACACCGTGTTTTAATATTTTAAGCCAACACAATGTAAACGATATCTCCTCATGAAACACTTAGAATACTTGCAATACTTTCCGCTAATGCTCAAATGCATGCTTCAACTTAGAATGTAAATGTTCTTATAATGGTAGTTAACATCTTTTTACATGTTAGTATAGAAAAGAAAAAAACTAATCATAATTTCGTATGTTCAGGCTACAGGCTATAATATTTTTGTGTACATCAAGTTGCTAGTGGAGATTTCCGGAGAACGTGTCCAGAAGATTCTAAAAGGAAAATTAATCGTATTGGTAAAAGGTTGATAATCTATGTTGTCTCGAGTTTTTGGAATTGGTGGCATGAGTCCGCTTCTAGGTGTTAAAGAGCCTGATAATAAAAGAATGAACAATCTCGATCTTAGTAAAACTAAAGGATATAGTTGTATTTCAAGGATGAAACTGGGAGACAAGGTATATGTCGAAGAACTCCGAGAGCGAAGGGCGTGTGGTGTAGATTTATATATATCGGTGCAAAAAATTTATAACATTCTGATGCAATATACTGTATACATTGTAATACAATGAATTTACATAATTGTGATGTGAATTTGTATAATTATGAAGCAGTAGATTATAATGTAGAAAATTTACATCATTGTGATGCAGTCGATTTTTACACTTTGATGCAGTATACTTTATACATTGTAATGCAGTGAATTTACATAACGGTGATGCATTATATTTTACACATTATGATTATGTGAATTTATTTTATTATAGAGCAGTAGATTATAACATTGTAATGTAGAATATTTACATCATTGTGATGCAGTTGATTTTTACACTTTCATGCAGTAAATTTATATAAGTTTGTTGAAGAAGATTTATACATTGAGATGCAATGAATTAAAACTGATACTTAAATATTACGTTTTGATACACATATTATAAAGATACATCATTATTTTTAGGCAACATTATTTTTAATTTATTGTCCATTCAAATATTAGCATTAATCAAATATGTTGTGATGAAATTATAACATTACGATGCAATAAAAATATAAAATTGTGATGAAGTAGATTTATACATTTTTATGCAGTAAATTTACATTATTCTGATGCACCAGATTTTTACATTGTGCAACTATATTTGTAAAAGTTCATCTTTGTACTAAACAAACACTTATCATTAAGAAGTAAATTACTCAGTATTAAACAAATTGTTATCAAAAGTGTGCAAATAGAAACTAATAAAATAATCCAATATTGAAATAATGTTTCTTTTTATGTAGATCCTGCCATCTCATCTCTTTATTGCTCCAATGGTTGGTTGCGTTTCTTTGATGACTGTAAGAGGAGGACTCATCCATTTACCAAAAAAGTTATTTCCAATTTTCAACCAGCCGATCATTATCACCTAAATAAAAAAATAAAAAGATAAGAATCTAATAGTACATAAAGTGAAATATAATGCAGTAAAGAAACAAGCTCGCCACACAAAATATTTAAACTCTGATGCACCAAATATTAAAACTTCGACACTTTAGATATCTATAATGTCAAATATATAAAATATACACTATGATGCATAAATATTAATATTCTGTTGTAGTAAGACAAAGTGCAGCGCATTACTTAGCTAACCTCATACACCATAGACTAAACCCCTTCATTAGGAATTCACTAAAATCTCATACTACATCACTTTGATACAACAACTGCATTAAAAATTCAAAAATATACACACATTTTTCGAACAAGAACACGCTTCACCTAACCTATCTAACCTCATACACCATAGATTGCATCACATCATTACACCAGTTTCATCACACAAAAACTTTTCTACACTTAACACACTACGTACCTAAAGTAATCTAGACTTATACCCAACATATAAGAACACACTGCATCACTTAATTACAAATATTGTATCATACATTTAAACATATAAACAAATAGTTTTCGACAATTAAAAACTACATGCTTAATCTAATTTACATGTTTATGCCACATAGAGAAACTTACTACATCACCATATTGCAACTACTACATTAATCAATCAAAGTTTCACAGACAAACTCTTTTAAGCACTTAAAACAGTACATGCTTGACGTAATTTAGACTTGTTTACCACATACAAGTACTATCCGCATCACAACGCTATAAATAGTGCATCAATCATCATATATTGCATTACTTCATTATACTAGTTGCATCAACTAAACAAACACTCACACACACACACATACACACTTTTTGACAGCTAAAACATACTGCACTTACCTAATCGAACAATATTTGCAACTAAATTCAATCAACTGTATCACTTTTTTTACAACAAATGATCATCAAAAAATAAATATAAAAACGTGATTCATAATTTAAAACACCCTAAATTCAACATATTTTATCATTACTAGACGTATACCCGCGCATAGCGGTGGAATTGCGTAGCGGTTAATAGTTAACGATATGCTAATTGATCCGGTGCTCGAACTAGTAACCAAGTGACTCGACCGGGTTGACTCGGTGGTCGAACCCGTGACCTGATGGTTAAACCCATGACAGTTGGTCGAACCCGTGACCTAGTGGTCGAACCCATGACCGGCGGTCGAACCCGTGACCCGGCGATCGAAACCGTGACCCAATGACTCGATCGGGTTAACCCGTAACCTGGCGGTCAAACCCGATGGCTAATACAATTGTTTCCATATGTATGATTTATTTTTCAGCATTTTCTATATTATCTTGTGTTTCCTTTAATAAAAACTTAAAATTTCACATTTCCTATATTATCATGTGTTTCCTTTAATAAAAACTTAAAATGTCACTATTCACTTTAGGGATACACCCTTTATAGATAGTAGAGATATACAAAATAATTAAGCAGCTACACCACAGTTAATAAGAAAGTTCATCATTTATACAATAGAGAATACCAACCCATTTTCGCATAGAATACAACCTACATGTATCCTATTTTAGACTTATACACAATAATTAAGCAATCACTGTATTACGATTCAAAATATGATGCACCATTCATACAACCAAATATTTGAACACATTTTGACATATAATACAAGCTCATGCAGCCTAATTCATGACTATGAATAACAACTACTACATTACTATAATACCAAGAAGAATCGACATAGTCTTAACATAATTGATCCGTATATGCTGAAACTCAAAAACTAATGCATCATAGTTGATATTCAAGTGCATCATAAAAGCAAGCAACCAAACAAGCACTTTTGCGCACATAACACAACCTACGTTTAACCTAATAATCAGTATACATGAAAACCAAACACCTACTTCATCGCAATTCAAAAGCAAGTGCGTCACACAAATAACCAAACATATAAACATAAATAATCTAATGCATCACAACTAAATTAGAAACCTGCTGTATCAAAATATGAAATACCACTACATCAACCTTCAAAACAACTGCATTACAATGTAAATTTGGCGCATAACGGTTATACAATATAGTTGAGACATGTTGTCAAACACCTTATATTCAACTTCCAAAAATACGTTTTTTAGTCATTTTTATGCATTTTGCTCCAAAATTATAAGAAAATATGGTGCGAGTTTGAATCAAACACTAAATATAACATACTTCGATCCATTAAAACTCATAAATCAATGCATCAACAAATCAAATAGTTTACAAAATTATAGAAAATTAAATTAAAAAATGATGTAGTAATAATTTTAGGATTAAGAGATCAACTTACAAAGGTGTTTAAACCGAATCAGATTGATCTCAGCAATCGTTTGATGCAATATCAATTTTCTTGGATTTGATCTTCGAATTTACTGTGTGAATTTAGTGTTTGGATTAAGTGTGTTATAGTTTGTAATCAGAGAGAAGATGAGTAAAATTTGAGGAAAAAATAAACCCAGGTTTGTGTACTAAAATTGAAACGAAGACGTTTCAGATACTAATCGCTTTTTTCTTTTAAGTGGGTAATTCGGGTTGTTACAGCTTTGCCCTTAAACTTGACTATATTTACAATTACGCCACCGCGTTTTTTGATCTTGCAATTTCTAATCTGACGGATGAGATTCCTTCCTAGCCTTTTTATTTTAAGGGCCTTTCTATTATATCCCCACCCTATATATATATATATATATATATATATATATATATATATATATATATATATCAAAGTTCAAGTAAAGTTATGTAAATGATTAAAGGGAAAAAACTAAATGCGAATAAATCGTTTTTCTATTAGACCTTTCATTTGATGCATACATGAATGTTTTTGTAATGATATAATATTTTTTGAGAAATATATGTATATTCTAGTTTGCAATAATATAATATAGATAATTTTTAATATTTGTATAATGTGCATATACTATTGTATATTTATGTAATTGGGTGTTCTATCAAAATTATTAATTATGGATTAAAAAGTTTGTAATTTATTAGTGTATTAAAAAGTTTGTAATTATTGTATGGTGAAACAGATGTACACTTGGCTTATTAAATTATCTTACTACTTTATAAAAGGTTTATGCCTTTTTCTAATTATAGAAGTCTTAAAACTTTCAGCCTAAAACATTTCTAATAAAGTAAGTCAAGAATTGAGTCAATATAGTGTATTTTTCGTCAAACTGGCAAAATATGTGTTACATAACATTCACTACCCGCATTATAATTTTTAAATGAAAAGTAATAGTCATTGACCATTTACTAGCTGCATCACAATTTTTATGAATGAAAAGTAACAATCCTTGACCATTTACTATCTACATCATAATTTTTATAATAAATAGTAACAGTCTTGCATACTTTAGACATGGAAAAAAGTAACAGACTTTGAAATAATATATATGTTGTAACTTTTTTCAAAACAATATACAACAAATAACACACAACTTTCTTAGCCCTTCCACACCCAAAATTTTACCACTTTCATCGCTGTCGCCATCAACCGCAAACATCACATGTCTCATGTGCTTTGGTCGTAGATTTTAGCGATAGATTTGTTTGTAAGGTTCACGTGTTTAACCATAAACCAATTAAGGTGCTTTGTATTTGTTTTCGTCTAAAAAAGAGAGTCTAATGAAGTGAGCGTCATATATCTTTGGATTTTTTTGGATTTTAATATCCGAAAATGTATGATATTGAAAAAGATAAGTAGGTGAACCAACAAAATAGCTGACTGTTTAATTTTATGTGGGTCACATATATAAAAGAGATTTGCAAAGCTTTGTTTTTGTTTAAAGGTTGGTTTTCTTATTTAAATATGTAGATGTGAGCAAGGTTAACCACATATAATAAATAGGCTTTATGTGTTTTGGGCTTTGGTTTTGTGTAATTTATAATATGGATTCGTACATTTTAGTTTGGGCTATTAATAATTAAAACAACGGTTTTTCGAGAAAAAAAAATTATAAAGCTACAAATACAAATACAATTTGTGTAATACCCCCAATTTCACAACGCGACAGAATATCAATTTTGGGTATTACCTCATAGCACATCACACACAGCCATAGAAAACAACCTCAAAAGAGATGTTCTATTAAATAAACCATTCGACAATTTTATAATATCAGAGTTCAATAAAAAGAGGGTCCCAATAACTCATACAAACTTTACTAAAAATATAAATGTTTGTCAAAGTTATCGAATGGTAATTGCTTGTTTTGCCGTTACTTTATCCCGCGCGAATCCATGCTCCAGCTGCTCTTAAACCTATACACCTAAGAATACATGCTAAAATGTCAACACAACTGTTGAGTGAATTCATAGGTTTTTAAATAAACAATAATAGGTTTTTAAATAAATCATAAAGCTTTTGAACACAAGAATCTCATCCATTGTCAATATTGTAACACATACAATATCCAAAGTCCACATTATTCTGCTAAGCCATGACACCGAAGCCTTAGGTATAAATAATGCCCTACTCAGGTATCTTGCCAAATACCCCCTTACTTCTCATACAACGCACCTGGCTGAGCCTCCAACCTACATGTGCGACCTGCCCAGGTGGGGGCCATCCCCGATGGATCCATCCGTCTATACCAGCGCCTACCCATCATAGGTAGTTAACGGTTCATGCGTTTTAGGGACTTTCAAGTTTTGGCAATACAACACTTAGCAAATAGCGGTTCACAATCAATACAGTCAACGCTTTTGTTCATCTTTCAAAAGCATTTAATCAAACATCTTACATCCATTTACAACAACAACTTGTATTGGTTCAAAGCATATAGCCAAACATCACATGTTTATTCATAAACATGTATTCTCTTAAAACGATATATATAAACAACATATATTTTTATACCAAGAGCATGTATTCCCCCTCGCGGGTTTATAACACATATAAAGCAGTAAAAGCGAGGCTATGAACTTACCTTATGCAAAGCGACATCAATCGATGATGACAATAGAGATGATAATGACTAGAGTAAAACGACCAAATAGGATAAGATAGGAGGCTGCGAGCTTCTAATGCCGACTTAAAATAAAGATGGCGCGTCTTAAAATATACACGACAACGTATAAAATTAAATGACTTATATAAACACAATTAATTTATGAATAAAATAACTAAATATTAATTAAATAAGTTTTATAAACATAATTAGGTTAGGAATAAAATAACTAAATATTAATCTTTGGACTATTTTTGAAAGACAAATAGTGAATATGGACCAAAAGAGCTACTTTTGAAATCTTTAACATTCATTTGTATATATCCTTATAAATGAGGGACATAAATGTAATTATAAAATTCATATGCATGAAAAATGAGATTTGACGTCAAGAGTTGTCTACTGAATTCGCAATTTACTTACCGATTCAAGCAATTATAACAACATTGCTCTGTTTCATACGAATAGTTCAAGCCATTATAATCATAATATTGATTCGACATCAAGTAGTACCTTAGCTCGAGGTCGAGACACGCGTGATTCGGAGTTGCGAGACATGGGTATGTTTACCGACAAAGACACGAATAATAACAAAGCTTAATATGTCCGAGTTCGAACCAAATCACAAACTGGAAACTGCGGCTGACGAACCGAATGAGACCGATCAGGAAACCCTACATCATTAACTCGGATGCTATTTCGGCTAAAGCTCAAACTATACCGACTTTAACCAAGGTCATGATTGAACCCGCACCGAAAGACAAACATCGAACCTTGAATAGTCAATACATAACCATGAACACGAATACTCAAAGAGTTCAGTCTTCCCGATACTTGGATAAAGACACGAACACATAACCATGAGTATGCAACGGCGAACTTAAAATCCAGCCCCATCACGAACCATAAACGACTAAAAAATTATAAACCCGATAGTGAACAAACTAATACCTCTTTAGTGCTCACTAGTGAAATGATTAAGTCTTAGACAGAATAAGAACGGTTAATATCTCCATTTAAGTATGTAGTGAAAGCCTTACATGATGATCCTACAACTATATTTTGCATGATCATTTTGAATACAAGACACTTCTATAATTCGAGCCTCCATGAGTGAACCCCGTATCTTTAAATCGAGCATGAGCCAACCATATCAACCCAACCAGCCCCTAAATGAGAACTACCAAAACGAAACAGAAACTAAACTAGAAAACATCAACATGTGCTAGAACACCAATTCATGTACGAGTACTACACTTGACTAGGAATGATCGAACCCTAAAAGCATAACTCACCCAATAATAAACACCAAATCCTAGCATGATCACCGCCCTATACTTATTTCTTGATCGTCCTTGCTACTGCTAGTACATCATGCGAGAGAGATTTGACCTGGAGATTTGAAATGTAAGGGAAGTGGATGAAATTGACAGATATTAACCCGAGACTAATTTGGTGATGACCAAAAACTCAAGTTTTTCTTCCATGGTTTCTTTTCAACTTATAACACTCCTTTAATATCTCCTTTACTTCTATTAATAACAGTTTGGTAATGTAAATTGTCGTGTATGAGTTTCAACGTATGCATGCGTCCCTTATATAGTAGTTCAATCTCTGAAGCTAAGTCTAATGGAAAAGGTGTCACGATATAGAGGACCTTAGGGCTGGTTAGAATTTTATTTTGAGCTTATGAATGCAAGAAAATAAGAGGTGTATGTTGTAGGATATCAAACTAGTTGATAGGGATGAGTTGATATAGAAGATTGAATATTGATTTACTATGTTTCCTTACTAAGTAATCTATTCATTAGGCGTTATCTATTATGGTGCTGTGAGTTTATGACACGAGTAGTTATCAAGTTGACACATGAGATGACTACTCTAACAATATGACGAGGTAACAGATTGATAGGAATGAGATGAAACGAAAACTGAATATGTGTACGTGTGAAGTTGACATATAATCACATATAGATGAGAAACAATATATACGTTTAGTTTTATATAAGATTAGAATGAATTAATAGTCTTGTTTTCGATTTAAGCTGCTATTATCGAACCCCGATATTTTAAAAGTTACGTGATTTGAAATATAAGCATATAACACGAAAAATAAATGCCCAATATTAAGCAAAAACATCGACATTCGGTGAAAATTAATATTTTGATAATGAAATGAGGACGTATGATTTAAAATACGTTAACGTCTTATATAAACAAATGGCACATAAAGATTTAATTTAAATTGCGAAGAATGCTCGTTAAACCAAAAATTAAAAAGACGACAATAGAAAATACTTCTATGTCATAACGAAAATGTTTATGGTCGATGACGGACATAGAATTTGCCGATAAATAATAAATGACACGTATTTGATACGTTAAAACTTTAACCTTGCCGGTTAGTCAAGAATTCAATATTATTCGTCGAACCAACATGACAAATAAAAGTCGGTTAAATTTTTTTTGTCCGAATATTAGAAATAAGATTAGAGCTCGGTCTAAATGTTGAAATAAAATTTCGAGTTACTACATTATCTAACCCTTTAGGAAGCGACGTCTTGACGCTTAATTTGTCTCAATAGCTTTCGGTTTAATGGCGAATATGTGAGGAATACAAAAGTCATTGCTGAGGTTCCTAACGCAGGTTGGATGATCAAAATACAAAGCGATGAGTATATGTAACGACAGAAGTGAATGACTTGAATGTATCTTCAATCCTTATAAGGAAAGAATAATACATAACTCGAAGGAGAAGCCAATGGAAGCGGAAAATTAACAAGTCGTCAATTATTGGAAGAGCTTCAAGGTACATTACTACTAGCTTATCAAGCATGCAACGGTCGATATAAGTTCGTAAAAGTACACATGACAAGTGAGGAGTCGAAAGGAGTAGGCACATTTGAAAAATCTTCAATGCGAGAATCAATTCTGTTGGGTCTACTGGTTGTAGATCTTGCAGCCTGTTAAGGATGGTGAACGACTTCTGTAATCACAAGTCTATTCAGAGAGAGACTCTTAATGTAATACAAAGTATAAGTGCGGAATACAAATACTATGATCAAGAAGAGACAAAATAACTAAATAAGTTGATCCTTACTAGGGATTTCAACTACTAATATCAAATGAAAAATGATGAAAAGTGTGTCTAACCGTTCTGCCAATGGGTTCCTTTTATACTAAAAGGAAACCCTAATACTACATTAAACATAAACGTGTAACTCCTGATATGGATATCATTTCCTAACATATCTCATGCATATCCTAAGAAACTACTAAGAATAACATTGTTTGAATTTCTACTAGACCAGGAGCACGTGTTGCTCCTACTACTACTAGGACCATGAGGAACTACATACCTCCTAGTTTATCTATGACAAATATCTATAACATAGGTCCTATCAATCCTCCCCTGAACTTGAATTTGACTGGTTGAGTTCAAGTTTCTTGGTAGATCTTGCAAAAATAGTACGAGGATTGAAACAGCAAAACAATAACAGCAAAATAACCATCAGACGTGAAAGCACAAAGACTGCTGCAACTAGTAACTCTGAGAAGCTTCTTGAAAGCTTGGAACGTATCTGCACTTGTTGGATCTTCACAGCAACATGAGCAGATTTGATAAGCCTTTACCAAGTAGTTGCTCGCTCTTGGGCTTGCTAGTATTTGTGGTGGAATAAGCATCACCCTGGGAGACCATAACCCAGCCCAACTCTTAGAACGTAAATCAATGGTGAGTGGGAGTACCCTAATGATTTTTGGTAAATCATCACAGCCGTCAACGGATTTGATTGAAGTCTTTACAAGAAGCCGTACCCTTCCGGACTAGCCAACTCTTAGCAATAAAGCATCGGTGAGCTGAAAACCCTATAGCTTTGAGCAAGCTATTACAGCTATCAACGGATTTGATAAAAGTCTTTACCAAGAGCCGTACCCCCTTGGACTAGCCACTTTTCAGTCTAGGACCAAGGCAAGTGAAAACCTTCCAATTTTGGGTAAACTGGCAACCATCAACGGATTTGAGAATCACACCAAAGCCGTACCCTCATGGTGAACCAACTCTTTCTTGTCGGCAAGACATGGTGAGTTGAACATCATTTGTTGTGTGGAACAGGTCCAACACCAGTAGTACATCACATGACAGCCTAAGTGTGAAAAACCAAGAGAAAAAGATGTTCATGATGGAAAATTATAAGCATATATTATATGATTTACAAGTTTTTAAAATTCCATCACATGTTAGAAGTATGAGCATATATTATTTAAAAGTATTTTTTTTTTTGTTTTTTTTTGTTTTTTTTAACAAACTAAGTAAAGTGTTAGTCACCAATCACTATACATACTGGTGAAAAGAATGTATGAAATAGAAAGAGTATAGAGGAAACAAACCAATCACTGACCAGAAGCAGCAACCTTGTCCGCAAGTAGCCGAGCTTGAATTCCTTCAACTAAGGTGGTGGCCATAGCAGACTCGTTGCCTGAAGGAGCATTTGACACCACCAGGTGGCTCTCCAACATGGCTTCCATGGTAGCAATGGTCAGGGGATACTCCAAATCTACAAGCATAAATACACTAGCACCAGATTCCTATTCCAAGACATGCACAGCACAACCCGCATACAACTTCCACATTTTAATCACCCAACAAGGCTGTTCCTTCCACACACCAGCACTAGGAGAATCAGGGGACAATCCAACATGATCTTCAAATCAACCCAAAGGACCAACCCAAGCTAGTTAGGAACATCACTCAGGGACTTTAGAATAGCAGCACCAACCAAACCATATAAAACCATAAGATCCTGACGATCCACCCAAGATAAGATATCATTGAAACCAGAGAAGTATTTATGGTGGCTATCATTGGTCTGGACCATATGAGTAAAAGTTCCAGCATGAATGGGCGATGGTTGAACCACCTAATGCACAATCCTTCCACGGCCAAGGGGCAAGTCATCATCGCTATCAGAAGCGACATCTATTAAGTGAGCAGGATCCCTCTTCTCAAATGGAACTGTCTTACCATGACGAGCCTGCTTCTTTCGAATAGACCAGCGAGGGGTATGGATAGCAGTAGAGGGTTCCTCCTTTAACTTGACAGTAGTGGCAACCGCAGTAGAAATATGATCATCAACATTCATAGGTTCAGTAGTGGTGTCAGCTGCATGTTGTGTAGAGGGTGGTGTAGAAACCGGTGGAGGTGTAGAATCATTAACATGAGTAGGATTAACAGCAGGAGTGGTAGACACATCAGGTGTGGTGGTAGCATCATCATGAGAAGGGGTGGGATCAACCTTTGAAGAAGTAGAGAGAAAAGTAGTAGTAGCTTCACCAGTAGATGGGACACCAGAAGTACCTTCTTTGTGACATGGAGCAACAGGAGCAGGGGGCGATATACATCATTTGCAGGCCTGGGCACTTCCCCGTGATTCAGCTGGACCATCTTGTTGTACAAGGTTTTAAGCTCGTCATAAGATAATGTCTTAACCTTCTTCATTGTCCAGCCATGACTAAAGAAGGCTCCAGTCTGGTTCTTCACATATTGTTGCATAATCCTCTTCTGTTCTGCATAAGATAGAGGCCTTTTGTGATGATTTTGGTGAAGTTGAGCAGTAAGATCCTCCCTTTGTCTTTGCATCAGAGACATGTCCCTATGAACACAATTTCCCTGGTTCACATCCGCACCCAACACATCAGAAAACTGAGAGAAGTTAGAGGTGAGGATGGTAACCACATTCATCTAATCCACATTATCCCAAAACATAGAATTATGTTTGATCTGCTCACGGTGTTGTTGCTGTAAAGCTTCATCCTCAGCCGCAGCCGTTGAGGCGGCTGCAACATCTTGGTCTAGCTCATCTTGAAGTTTTTGAGCAGCGTCCTCTCCCATCCTCTCTTCCTCCAGATGTCTACGGGTTCTCTTCCTAGGAGGGGAGAGAGAATCAGTCATTGAGGATTTACCCTTTGGGTCATGAGAGGGACCAGGAGTGAGGGATGAAGGACCAGTATTATCAGTCCTTGGCACGGGGCCAGCAGCAGTAGAGGGAATGCTTGAAGCAATAGGAGGAACAGGTAGGTCTTCACTCGGCTTGGAGGCAAAAGCAGCAGATGTTCATTTTCAAGTCTTAAATTTATATTACAAGGTTTAGACAAAACAAGGGACTAGAATACAAACACGGGCAAGTATACCCTTTCGTTCCTAATATAGCTTTGTAGTGGTAAGCCAGATCATTCGCTGAAACTTAGTTTCGTTTTGGTAATCAAGATAATAATTGAAGAAATAAATGGTTGAAGTAATATCAATAATAACAAGTATGACTAATATGGGATAGTTCGTATAAGTTCGTGATGATAATAATGATCGAGATATGTTTATGCAGGTAAAGCGTGATAATCCTTTTTCGTCAAAACGGCGTTTACACAGTTTACTTGGGTTGATTCAAGACTTATGTTTATTAAGCGACTAAGCTCAAAACAAGTTGCCAACAAGTTCAATATTTTATCAAGTTTCTAAGCGGATTTCTCCAACCAAAGATTCATGACCATAGACAATTTCTAGAAAACTTATTATAACAATTTGCGTTTCTCAACGCTAAACTATTGTAACAAATCAACTAAGATAAAATATGGTTTGTAGAACTAGGAGGTAAAATGGTTCTACAACATTAGCTTGAAATAATTTATAAAGGATCATATCATAGCATCATCACTAATTATAGTCACATACCCATATAGTCACAAATAGCTTAGCCTAACATAGTAATCAAAGTAACAATTGGAAAAGAGTAAGAGAACATCATACTTAGATTGGATTGAATAAACGAGTACACAAGTGTCACGACTGTATCGTTCCTCCAAGAATCGAAGAGTGGAAGACTCTCGTTACAAGTATCTCCCAAAAGTGGATAACACTGAAAATTTACTAAAAGGGATAAAATACTCGAGCTATGGAGTATTGAGAGAGACAGGTGTGTAAAATGAGTGGAAATGGCCTCTATTTATAGTGCTGTCTAGGGTCAAATGTGCGCCGCACTTTGGAGACGAGAATGTGCGCCGCACTTCTAAGTTTGTGCGCCGCACTTCTAGGCGATTCAAAATCTTCTTTTAATAACTTTGGCTTTATTGCATATTGAGGCCCCTTCTTTGTATATCTTCACTTTGCTCCTTCAAACTTTAAATCTGCATATAAAACATAACATATTAAGTATCGGAAGCTCTTATTTATACTACAAAGTGACATTATAATGATAGGTTGAATATGTATAATTAGGTCGTTATCAAATTCCTCCACACTTAACTATTGCTTTCACTCAAGCAATCAAAGCGAGAAAACAAATTCAATTTTAAATATGCTTTTAAGTGTTGTAAAGTATGATAGGAAAGTGATTTAATTTTTATAAATAGGAAAAGCAAATGACAAAATAATTTCAGCACCTCACATGGATAGTGTTTGGATTTTAAGTTCACACAAATTTCACTCACAAAAGGGTAAATGTAAGGTAACAATCAATTAGCTCGGTCATAAAATAGATAGCTACCATAGGTTTGTACAAGACACATAAACATAACCGTTGCAGCGTGAGCACCAGATAAATTTTCAAAGAAGCAAAACGTGATAAATGATGTGGGTGTAGGATCAAAAAGTATATGCCTTTGTCAAAGTCATAGAAAAAACTATACTAGAATACTTGACTATTTTTTTCTTTTCTTTTTCATACATATTTTTTTAAGATAGCATCACAAACTTTATAACTTGACAAGTGGTTAGGCATAATATATAAGGATATTGGCTCAATGGATAATATAACATATGCGTACGAGTGCCACATATTTTAGTAAGCCAGTGTAGCTTAACTAAAATGTTATAAAGGTGATTTTATTTTTCTTCCTTTCGAAAATATCTATAAATTAACCTCACCGCGGTTTAGTAAATGATGATCAAGCACAAATTCTGAAGCATACTAGATTATCGGCTTCTACACAAAATAGAGAAATATAAGGCTAAGTTTTTCTCACATATTTGGGAAATGGATTTTGTGCTAAATTATAATGTCAATCAATGAGATTTTTGCTTTGCTAAAAACTTATTTATTTACAAAACATATATATTTTTATTATTTTTCAAAAAGATTTTCATGTGGAGAAATTTATTATATTTTCTTATTATTTCATTTTTTCTATTTGTCACCTCCTCCACACGTAAGTTGAACATCGTCCTCGAGGTAATAACTGATAAAATATTAAAAATAAGAAAAATGCAAAGCGAAACGAGAACTTCCCGGGGCTTAGTAGAAAATTGCGGGACTTCAAGAGATAAATCCTGCTTAGAGCTCCAATTTGCTATTTTCCTGCATGCTATAAAACAAAACAAAACAAAACACATGCAATATATACAAGGACAGTTTTATTTATTTACCGGTCCTCCTCCACACTTAAGTTAAAAGGTGTGGATAAAATACGGATTGCCTTCCGAATAGCGCTAAGTTTAGAGTCTTCAGCCAGACTCGGCTACTCGGATCTATTTTAAGAAGAAAGGAATTTCTTCTCCTTCGATTTCATTACAGTGTTCTTCTTCATGGTAGAGCTCAAGTCTATGTCCAATGACTATAAAGGTGCTATTGTTTTGACCGTATAATTCAACATATCCGGATGGATATTGGTGTTTCACTAGATAGGGTCCAGTCCATCTCGAAGTAAGCTTAGGCTGCTTGAATTTATATTTTGAGATAAAGAGAAGTACTTTTTCTCCTTTTTTGAATTCTTTTCTTTGTCTTAATTTACGATCATGCCAAACTTTGGTTCGTTCTTTATATAATCGTGAACTTTCATAAGCGTGATGTCGAAATTCATCTAACTCGTGAAGTTGAAAGTTATGTTTTTCTTCGGCTGCAATAAGATCTGGGTTGCAGTTTTTACGTCCCCAATATGGACGGTGTTCAATTTCTATTGGCATATGGCATGTCTTTCCATACAACAGTTTGTACGGTGTGGTTCCAGTTGGTGTTTTGAATGCGGTACGAAAGGCCCATAGAGCATCTTCTAATTTTTTAGACTAACAAGCAGGGTTGTTTTGAACGGTCTTTTTGAGTATACGTTTGAGAGCTCTATTAGTGTTTTCAACTTGGCCACTCATTTGAGGGTGGTAAGATGTCGAAAATCGGTGATTCACTCCATATCTTTTCATAATATTTTCCATGAGTTTGTTACAGAAATGAGTTCCTCTGTCGCTTATTAGTGCTTTTGGCATTCCTAATTGACAGAATAATTTCTTTAAGAATGCGATAACAACTCTTGCATCGTTTGTTTGTAATCTTCAGCCCATTTCAATACATAGTCGACGGAGACTAAAATGTATTCACATTTGTAAGATTTAGGAAATGGTCCTATGAAGTCGATACCTCACACGTCAAATATTTCGCAGACTTAGATGTTATTTAGAGGAATTTCATCTCTTTTAGAAATATTTCCAGTCCTTTGACATGCTTCGCATAGTTTTACTAAGGTATGAGCTTCACGAATAATTGTTGGCCAATAAAAGACAGCGTCGAACACTTTTTTAGCGGTGGTGTTCGCGGTGTAATGTCCTCCGGTCGGCCCGTAATGACATTCATCGAGAATTTTTCTAGATTCGAATCCGGAAACACAATGTCAGATTATTCCATCGGGATAGATTCTAAATAAGTAAGGATCGTCCCAAAAGTATTTTTTAGTTCAGAGAAAAATCTTTTATTTTGTTGGTGTGTCAGTCCCTTTCATAAAATACCTACAGCCAAATAGTTTGCCAAGTCTGTAAACCATGGTGTATTGTTAGTACTTACTTGCATTATATGCTCATCGGGAAAATCGTCGATTTCATCATCGCTAGAATCATCATTCACTATGCGAGATAAATGATCGGCAACAACATTTTCAGCTCTTTTTTATCTTTAATTTCCAAATCAAATTCTTGTAAAAGCAATATCCATCGTATTAGAGGAGGTTTGGCGTCTTTGATGAGACGGCTTTTATACATGGTCTCATCGTTCTTTTTGGACTTAAAATGCATTAAATATCATCAAAATACCCAAATATATGCTTGTGTTTGTTGCTTGTGTAATTTAGGTACAGATATTGAGAAAATGACAAAAGATCACAAGAATCACGCAAAAACGAACATGGGAAACGAAGCCGCACGATGAACCAAGCCCTAGTGAGGAATTTTCCAAAGAAAACCCTTGAAGATTTGAAGAATATTGAAGATTGGTCCTCCAAGTTTGAAGAATTGACACTTTATACCCTTGTATCTTCATAATTACAAGTTTGGTCCCTAAAGTTTGTCAAAATTACAAAAAGGACCCTGAAGTTTGAAGAATTGGCAAATTTAGTCCCTCATCAAATCTAAATTGTCAAATATGGTCCTCCAAGAAGTCAACCAACAAGTCAAAGCCTTGAAGTTTGAAGATATGGCAAAATCAGTCCTTGGAAAATGAAGAAGTTGCATAAATGGTCCTTGTTTCAAGTTTACAAAAACATTGTGCCAAAAATGTCAAGTGTTGAAAGTCAAATACAAAGGAAATGGGATTTGTAAGCTGAAAATACAAAATGAAGAGAAAAGAAAACATGAGGGGGCAATCTTGGGAGACAACCAAACTTCACCAGCCAACCCCCATCTGACACGTCATCTCTGCCAGACCACTAGCTAAAACCAACCAGTCCATAACCTCCTTTTTTGACCCTATCACAAACCCCTTTTGAACCCTTATTAAATTAAACTTGTTTATTTACAAAAAAGGTGGTAAACACGTTTTTTAAAAACATAACCCACCCAAATGGATTTAAACACGCCTGTTTATCATCACCTTCAACCTTAAACCCTAATTTAATTTAACCCTTAATCAAAGGGTTAATCTATAAGAACCTCCAGATTGATGATTCAACCTATCAACATCACTTCCCCACTTTCAAAACAACCTCCAGCTCACCAAACCCCACTACCCTGCTCACGTCCCTTTCCCTCAATTTCAAGAAGGAGACAAAATCAACGTTTTAGATTAACTGAGTGCTCCCCAAGCTTAAATTAATGGCCAAGATCAGTTCTCATCACTGGCATACTCACATGCTTCCTGAAAACTCACAAGATGCCACTTTGACGATTTTTGAAGACCTTTGACCAAGGGGCATATTGGGGAATCATAGCAACTAGGGTTTTTATTCTTCTAGTATCTTCTTAGCTAGCTATAAAAGGAGCATACAATATGTGTATTGCCCTCTGGATCCAGTTTTCATGTATTTTTATTTTTCTTTAAATTAATGAAAAGCTTTGTTTACCCTACATGAAACTGTGATCCACAATTACTTTCCAGCATTTTACGTTTTCAAGTTTGTTTTCATTGAAACATTTTCAAATCCTCAAGTTTGTTTTTGATATTTCACTTGTTTTCAAAATTTTTCAGAAACTTATGCTTAAGCTTACTGCTATAAGCTATTCACTAAGCTTATTAAACCAAGCTTATTGAATAACTTATAAGCTTGTTCTTTCTTCTTTGGTTGTTTGTGGTGTGCAGGAAACAAAGATCACTCAAAAATCCATTCTCATCATTTTTCTTGCCTATTGTACTCAAGCCAATCAACTCATACTTGATCTGCACAAGCCCGGGCTTGTAAGGAGGTGGCTTAGCAGCCACTGTTGGGCTTGGAAGTAAGCCCAACAAGGTAGCCCTTGTTATCCATTTTCATTTTTATGTTTCTGAAAATATTCATGCTTTGTGTGATTTTTATGATTAAGCTGTTATAAGTCTGCTTAAGTTCTTGTATTTGGTGTATATGGATGTTATATGCATGTTACAAGTCCTTGGTTTCAGTTTGGTTTAGTTGTGTATTGGTTTGATTTGAAAAAAGTTGATTTAGGATTTTTAAGGGGTGTTTGGGACAAGAGATTAGCAGGATTTGTGTTAAGATTTCATGCTTAAAACCTGTCTAGAAACATCACTTAGGTTATATTGGAGTGCTATGTGTTCTTTGGTTTCAGTTTGAGTAGGTTTCTAACACTTTTGCATGCTTAAAAGGGTAAAATATTGCTAAAACCAGAAAACTGCATATTGAGCATGATTTTGTGTTGATTTGACCTTCAAACTTGGTAGATTGTTAGGAGATAGGTTGTTTTAGAGTTGTGAATCAGTTTTATGCTAGATTGTGGATTGGTATGCAAGCTTAAGGCTCTTGAAATCTGGATTTGTGCATGAAAATTGTGTTTACTGTTCATCAGACTACTCTTGGCTTAATCAGAAACTTGTAAGCTTGATTTGTGCTTATTCTTGTTAAGTGGCTGCTTGTTTTTTGTGCTTATCAGACTCCTTATACTCCAAAGAGTATAAGGGTGCCTTATTGTCCAAAAAAAGCTATCAAGATAAGCTTTCCTAAGCTTATTGAAAATCACATCAAAATTTTACACTGTCAGTGGGAACTCCTTTCCCACTGCTAGTGTCTTTGTTACCACTGCTGAGCAAAAGGACAAAAGTCCATCACATGTCACTATCTGTTTTCTTACTTTTTTGTCTTTAGTGCCCAAAAAGTGGAATTAGACCTTGAAACCAGTGCCATTATTTTTCTTATTTAATTTAGGATTTTTCTGATTAATTAAATTTTTATTTACTGTTCATTTAGTAATTTTTAGGTTATTTAGCTATTTTTAATTAATTTTAAAGTTTCTGTTTTTGTCTTTTAGTGCCAAAAAGTAATATTTTTAAGTTTAATCAATTTTTCTGAACTTAGAATAATATTTTAAGGTTTTTGGTTTAAAATTTAGTTACTGTTCATCTTTTTATTAATTTTTAGAGTTAATTTAAGTTAATTAGGGTTTTAATTAATCTAGTTTTGTCATTTAGTGAGAAATTTAATTTTTTTTAAGATTTTTCATTTTTCTACTGTTCATTAGAGTAAAATAGGATTTTTAAAATTGGTAGATTATTTTTAGCATTATTTAATTATTTTTTATAATTATTTTAATTTTAAAATAGTTTTTAGTAATTTAAAAATAGAAAAATAGTGTTTAAAAAATACAAAAAAATACTTTTTAGTTGTTAAATAATATGAGTAAGTTATTTGTTCAATAAAATCATATTTTGAACATTTTGATTAATTATATTTAATTTTAGGGCTTTAATTAGCATTTAAAATTGAATATTTAATTAATAAAAGGTTTTAAAATATTTTTATTGGATTTTATTCCTTATTTATATTATTTTAGACTTGTTTTAGCTTATAATTAATTTTAAAATTGAAAAATTTTATTTTTTGTCATTTTCTACGGTTTTACGTTTACGCCTTTTTCGTCGTAGTTTAATTAGTTTTCGTAATCGTCAATTCTTTCCTTTCTCATTTCTTTTTCAATTATCATAATCACAAACATCATAAATCAACTCCTAACACAACGCACTAGCCTCCTCGAGAGAACGATTCCCATCAAGGGTCATAAGTGCTTGGTTTTCCTAAACCGACGCTTAACGCTTACCACTATTTTACCTCCTTTTCCAAAAGGTGTGTAAAAACACAACATCATTTTGGCGCCGCTGCCGGGGAGGCGTGTTGTGTTTTGGTTGAACCATTGTTGTTTTTATATATAGCCATAAAAGTATTGGTATTAATAGCACTCTATTAATACGTATTATCGTTTTTCGATTTTTGTGAATATTATTACTATATTGTATACGTAGAACAATAAATTTACAAGTACTCCAAATACGTGAGCAATCACAACCTTGATTCGGGATTTCATCACTCGATCATTGTATTCGAATCTCAAACCAAAGAAAAAAGGCAAAAATAGATAAATACTTTCGTGAAGCTTGATTTTGATAATACAAACTATAAGGTGGGTATAAGGCGGTTGTATTTCACGACCTAAAGGAAAAAGGCTCTTAAGTGCTTCGCGCCGCCTCGTTTCCTCCGCTTGCTTGTGCGTATTTGATTTTGAGAGTGAATCGAGGGTTTTGCCGCCCAAAGTATTATTAAGTATAATATATATTTTCTTGGTTTCATTTGATTAAACCCTCTTGAACGATTTGGTGTTCCACCATCGTTCTAAAGTCATCGAAGGCGTTCACTTCACGTGTTCGTTTTCATTCCTTGAGGCTTCGTTAATCAAGAGATTTGATTAGTGAGGAGATTTGTAGATTTTGGTCTACTTAATACATTCCAAAAAAAAATCCAAAAAAGTTAAAAACAATCAAAAACCACAAAAAAAATTGAAAAAGTAAAAATACCAAAAAGAATCTTCTTTGCTCGCCTTCTCGTTGTACGTGACGTTTATGCAAACTCGCTCTAAAGCAAGACGTGCTCGTAAACGAAGAAACAAATCACTCACTCCCACTAGTGAGGACTCTCCTATTGACGAACCCATTGTAGTGAAAGAAGCACCCATGGCTAATCGAACTATGATGGAGTTGCTTCAAGCACCCACCGAGGGTTATGGAGAAGCGATTGTGATTCCCGCTATCCTTGCGGAGAATTTTGAGGTTAAGACGGGTTTGTTGTCCATGATTCAAAACAACAAGTTTCGAGGGGACGAAAAGGACAACCCGCATAACCACATTCGCCAATTTAATCGTCTCACCGCCACGTGCAAGTTTAAGGATGTTTCAAACGACTCGATTAAGATGATGCTTTTTCCGTATTCCTTAGCGGGGCCCGCAAAAATTTGGTTAGAGAAAGAGCCACCCAATTCTATATTGACGTGGAAGGATCTCGTTTCAAAATTCGTGAACCAATTTTTTCCGCCCTCTAAGACTACGCACTTGAAAAACGAGATTTCAAAGTTTTCGCAAGAGTATAATGAGAGTTTTTCAACGGCTTGGAATAGGTTTAAAGAAATGTTGCACGAATGTCCTCATCATGGTTTTTCCGACTTGCATCAAATAGACACGTTTTACAATGGCTTGAACGATCATGAGCGTGATTATCTTAATGCCGCCGCGGGTGGTAATTTCTTGTGTAAGACGGTCGAGGAAGCATTGGTAATTATTGAGAATAGGTCTAAGGTGTATAGTCCTCGTAGCACGTCGAGTGTTCGTAAGGCTTCGTCTTCATCTTCACCTAGTTTGTCACACACCGTTGATGCTTGCCAAGTCGAGGCTAATTTGGAGAACAAAATTTTTGATATAGTGAAAGGCTTGTTAGTTGAGTTTAAAGTTGGTGAACAACCCGCTCCCGCTACGATTAAAGCGGTTGAGGTTTCTTGTATGTATTGTGGTGGAGCTCACGATTATTCCGAGTGCATTACCAACGGTGGTAACACTTCGAGTGCCTTCGCGGCCGCGGGAACTTATAACCAAAACGGTCAAGTTCCTCGCACTAATCAATTGACTCCACCGGGTTTTTCACCGAATCAAAATGCTAACAATTATCGAAACAATCAAGTTGGTTACCAAAGCAATCAAAGGAACAATTATAAGGGTAATAACAACTATGGGAATCAAGGGAGTAGTAGTAATAGCCAATTGCAAAATCAAAATCAAAACCGTAATTTTCAAAATGCAAGTCAAGCTCTTCAAAATAACAAAGAACTTCCATTGGACTTTTTGAATTACATTACTTCAAATGATAAGATTATGGAAAACATTCAAGAGCAAATGGCTAATCAAGCTAAGGAGACGGCTAAGAATGCAAAGGAGTTAGCTAATTTCATTAAGGAAAATCTAGCCATGAGGAATGAATTGAAAAATGATTTTGCTAACCAAATTCGAGGTCAAAACAACAAGATAGAGCAAAGTCATGCTAGGCTTGAACAAATAATTGACCAAAAAGCCGCTAGCCAAGATGT
The DNA here is from genome assembly GCA_025667525.1 of Glebionis coronaria. Taxonomy (NCBI): domain Eukaryota; kingdom Viridiplantae; phylum Streptophyta; class Magnoliopsida; order Asterales; family Asteraceae; genus Glebionis; species Glebionis coronaria. The sequence continues at coordinate 273,263,373 of CM046876.1, forward strand.
GAAGTTTAATAATTTTGATGCTAAGCTTAATGCAATTTTAGAATGCGTAATGGTGAACAAAGCCTCTACTTCGGGAAGTTTGCCTAGTAACACCGTTTCAAACCCGAAGGGAGAGATGAAAGTGATTACCACACGTAGTGGTAAGGCACTTAAAGAACCAACTCCTCAACCAATTACTCCAACGGTGGAGGAAATTGAGGAAGAACCCGAGGTGGTGGTCGAAAAGGAGCATATTTCAAGCCCACAAAGTACCGCTCATGCCACACCTACGGTTGACCCATCACCCATATTGGAACCCGAGATTCCAAAGGCTATGCCTATGCCCCAACCCACACCACCCTTGCCTTACCCATCGAGACTTAGGAAGGAGAAACGACAAGAGCGCGACAACTACCAATTTGAGCTCTTTTTGAAAATGTTTCGTGATTTGCACTTTAATGTGAGTTTCGCCGATGCCTTGGTCATGATGCCTCGATTTGCCGCTAACTTTAAGAGTATGTTGAACAACAAGGAAAAATTAAACCAAAAGTCTAGTTGTTCGTCGGTTTATCTTAATCGCATACCTCAAAAAGTCGGTGATCCCGGTAAATTTTTGATCCCTTGTGCAATTCAAGATATGGAAGAATGCTATGCCTTGGCCGATCTTGGTGCTAGCATTAACTTGATGCCACTTGCAATCTACAAGTCGCTCAATCTTCCTAATCTTACTCCTTCACGAATGTCTATTGAGTTGGCCGACCATTCCACGATTCTTGCATGTGGTTTGGCGGAAGACGTTTTTGTGAAAGTGGGGAAGTTCTACTATCCCGTAGACTTTATTGTTGTTGACATCCCCACGGATCCTCAAGTTCCTCTTATTTTAGGTCGTTCGTTTTTAGATACGTCTATGGCTTTGATCGATGTGCATGCTAGAAAGATCACCTTACGTTTCAACGACGAGGAACTTGTTATAAACGCAACTCAAAATTCTCAACTTTCTCATGTTTATTCCGTTGCTACCATTAACCTCGTTGATATGATCGACGTGGTTTGCGAGGAATTTTCACAAGAAGTTTTAGGGTTTGGTGATGAAGAAACTAGTGGCAATCCCACTATGTTAGATCCAATTCTTGATAATTCGACACCAACCTTCACTCCTTTCGAAGGTGGTGGTTTTACGTTGGAAGAATTCGATGTTCCACGTACTTGTGACGAAGACCTCGACAACTATGAGGACTTCTCGATTATCAAGGATTTTCTCAACGATTTCCCATTTTCTCCACCCGAGGAGGTTATGAGTATCGAGCCCAAATCTTCACTTGAGGAACCACCTATTCTCGAGTTGAAAGATTTACCTCCTCACCTCGAGTATGTCTATTTGGAGGAGGACGACAAGTTGCCGGTTATTATTGCGAAGGAACTTTCGAATGATGAAAAAACCGCACTTGTCGATGTTCTTAAGGACCACAAAGGGGCGATTGCGTGGAAGTTATCCGACATTAAGGGAATCGATCCCAAATTTTGTACACACAAAATATTAATGGAGGAAGATTTCAAGCCAACAATCCAAAGTCAAAGGAGGGTAAACCCCAAAATTCACGACGTCATCAAAAAGGAGGTCCTTAAACTCCTTGACGCGGGAATGATTTACCCTATTTCCGATAGCCCTTGGGTGAGTCCTATTCATTGTGTCCCTAAAAAGGGAGGGATGACCGTTGTGCCAAACGATGCCAACGAGTTGATTCCCACAAGACTCGTGACCGGATGGAGAGTGTGCATTGACTATCGTAAGTTGAATGAAGCCACTCGAAAAGACCATTTTCCCTTGCCCTTCATGGACCAAATGTTGGAGCGTCTTGCGGGAAACGATTTCTATTGCTTTTTAGATGGTTTTTCCGGTTACTTCCAAATTCCCATCGATCCTCGTGATCAAGAAAAAACTACGTTTACGTGTCCATATGGAACGTTTGCTTATCGTAGAATGCCATTCGGACTTTGCAATGCACCGGGAACTTTTCAACGATGCATGATGGCTATTTTTCATGATATGATCGAGAAGACGATGGAAGTCTTCATGGATGACTTTTCCGTGTTTGGTGATTCCTTTACTTCGTGTTTGTCGAACCTTGAGAGAATGTTGAAACGTTGTGAGGAAACCAACCTTGTGCTCAATTGGGAAAAGTGTCATTTTATGGTTAAGAGTGGAATCTTCTTAGGGCACAAGGTCTCGAAAGTGGGGATTGAGGTAGATCAAGCTAAGGTAGACGTCATCGCCAAATTACCTCATCCCAAAACCGTCAAGGGAGTTAGGAGTTTCCTAGGCCACGCGGGCTTTTATCGACGATTCATCAAGGATTTCTCGAAGATTTCTCGACCCATTACACATCTTCTTGAAAAAGAGGCACGTTTTGTCTTTGACGAAGATTGTGTACGAGCCTTTGAGATCCTTAAGAGGAAACTTACCGAAGCTCCCATTCTTGTTGCTCCAAATTGGAACCTCCCCTTTGAGCTTATGTGTGATGCAAGTGATTACGCTATTGGGGCCGTTTTGGGGCAACGTCATGATAAGCATTTCTTGCCTATACACTATGCTAGCAAGACGATGACCGAGGCTCAACTTAAATACACTACAACGGAAAAGGAGTTCCTTGCCGTGGTGTATGCATTTGAGAAATTCCGACCTTACCTCGTCTTGACGAAATGCATAGTGTATACGGACCATTCGGCTATCAAGTATCTCATGGCTAAACAAGATGCAAAGCCGAGATTACTTCGTTGGATTCTCCTCCTTCAAGAATTTGATCACAAAATCGTTGACAAAAAAGGAGCCGAGAATCTAGCGGCCGATCATCTTTCTCGTTTGGAAGATCCTCACCAAAGTGTTTACGAGCCTAAGGAAATCACCGAAACATTTCCGCTTGAAACACTTGGTGTAGTGAATTCTAAGCTTGATTCTTCTACCCCATGGTTTGCGAATTTTGCAAATTACCATGCGGGTAACTTCATCATTAAGGGTATGACAACTCAAGAAAAACGGAAATTCTTTCGTGATGTCAAGTTCTATTTTTGGAACGACCCTTACTTGTTTCGAACTTGTGCGGATCAAATCATCCGCCGTTGTGTATTTGGCACCGAAGCTTCTAACATCCTTAGAGCTTGCCATGAGGGACCCACGGGTGGTCACCACGGTGCTAATCTCACGGCTAAAAAGGTGTTTGATGCCGGCTTCTTTTGGCCTACTATTTACCGAGATGCACAAGATCTTGTGAAGTCTTGTGATTCATGCCAACGACAAGGAAAAACCTCACAAAAAGATGAAATGCCACAAAATATCATTCAAGTATGTGAGATCTTTGACGTTTGGGGCATAGACTTTATGGGGCCGTTCCCATCATCTCGTGGTAATAAGTACATTCTCGTTGCGGTTGACTACCTTTCTAAGTGGGTGGAGGCGAAGGCCTTGCCCACCAATGATGCTCGTGTGGTAGTCAAGTTCTTGAAAAGTTTGTTTGCTAGGTTTGGAACCCCTCGTGCTATCATAAGCGATCGTGGAACCCATTTTTGTAATGACCAATTCGAAAGGGTTCTAAGGAAATATGGGGTTACACATCGTCTTTCTACGGCTTATCACCCACAAACGAGTGGGCAAGTCGAGGTTTCAAACCGAGCATTGAAGAGGATCTTGGAGAGATCCGTGGGAGAAAACCAACAATCTTGGTCGGATAAGTTAGACGATGCTTTATGGGCCTTTAGGACCGCTCATAAGACACCCATTGGGTGCACTCCCTATAAGCTTGTGTATGGAAAGAATTGTCATTTGCCTATCGAGTTAGAACACAAGGCTTATTGGGCCCTAAAGCATTGTAATGATGACATGGAGACCGCGGGAAAACACCGGAAAATGCAACTAAATGAATTGGATGAATTAAGGGATATTGCTTATGAAAATTCATTGATTTACAAAGAGAAAACTAAAAAGTTGCATGATTCAAAAATTAAAAACCGGGTTTTTAACATTGGGGATCAAGTATTGCTTTTTAATTCAAGATTGAAAATATTTTCCGGTAAATTGAAATCCCGCTGGTCCGGTCCATTCACCGTGACTCAAGTGTTTCCTTATGGGACCATCGAGCTAGCTCAAGATGATGGTCCTAACTTCAAGGTGAATGGACATAGGTTGAAGCACTACTTTGGTGGGGAAGTTCCATCCTTGAACTACCTCGACCAAGTCACCTTCCCCAATGATAATTAGTATTGAGGGGATCGAGTCGAGCTCATGACTCGGTAATCAAAAACGAGGTGCCTCGTGGGGGAGTCCCATGCTTATCCTATGTACATATTATCGCTTTCTTAGTCTAATGTAGCTTACGTGTGGGGATTCGTGCCCTTCCAACCTTTGTTCCGTGGTTGTTTGTGATATGTGGTTTTTAGATCATGATCTTCACGATTGGAGCCTCTCGTGTTCGTTTTATGGGAGCACTCGATCGTTTGCTTTGGAGACATTTCTCAATATCCATGATATATCCTTTATTGTTCTAACCTTAGGTTTTTAGCACACTTCATAAACGGCTATTAATTTAATGGTTACACCCTTTCCATGCTAGATTAGGCATTCGACTACGTCTCTAGTATGGGGGTGTTTGCACCCCTAGACTCGAAACATTGAGGACAATGTTTAACTTTAGTATGGGGGGGGGGGGTGAATAGATACTTGCCTTGCCAAACCTTCACGCTTTCCAAAGTTTATCGTTTTGTTTATCGTTTTATTGCAAAATAAGGCTAAAAATGGCCAAATTTTAAAATTTTTCTCATGTTTTATAAGTGTTTGAAGACACGAATGTAGATTTTCCGATGGCGAGAATAAGAGTAATTTTTGACTCGACCGTGCGTGTTGAGCACTTAGCTTTGATTCCTTAACTACACATTAGGCTAAGTCTCTTAAATGAGGACGAGAAATGATAGAGTTAATTATAAGTTACTATGCTAAACGTAGAGTACTCGTATTCTTTCAAAAACTCATGTGTTCTCGTTGTTTGCTTATTCTCCCTTCGCATGTAAATATTTTTTGCTTAATAAATATTGACTTAGCGGTTTAGTTAGGATTGTTGGGTTTCTAGTCTTTTCTAGTAGCTTCCGTGTAATTAAATTGGGAAGACATTAAGGTATCGCCAGCGTCACGGTTTTGAAGTATTGGCAACCCTAATAATCGAAAGCTTCACCTAATAATAAGATTTCAAGTGCTCACCTAAATCAAGCAAACAATTTGAAGCCCCACAAGGCCTAAAATCTATGCAAAGTTGAAAGTGAATCAAGCCTTAATCTTCGAAGCTTTAAAGATCCAAAATTCGCTTTAGCGTGAGGATATACGTCTTTGGCTAATAAAACCACCGATGAGGCGGATAATAAAAGGCAAGGCAAGACCGAAGTCATAATAAAAGCTTCATGGCGAAGTTGAATAAAAGATGGAGGTAAACCAAAGATAATAAGGCCCTTCCGTTAGGGGGCGTATAAAAGTCTTGGTAATAAGTCTCATGTTCAAAACCATTATAAAACCGTGTTTATCGATTCTTCTTGTCAACTTAATTTTTTAACATCGTCGTCTATTAGGAGGGGTTATTGATTTGATGGTCTTAGTTACACCGTTAGGACTCTATTTTTAGACCTAAATCTCTATTATCGCATAAGTCAAACAATGTATCCTTGTGAAACATTCAAGACATCATAAAATATAAGAGATACAACTTAGGAATAATGGGAGAATAAGTACGTGATTAGGGCATATGAGTAGTGTTAGCATTACTAACTTATAATGACAATGATCTCGTTACACGCTTAGCATGGAATTAAAGTGAAAATCGAGGACGATGAAATTATTTCTAACGAAGCATTCACGTGTTCTTATTCTATGAACCTAAACGTCCCATTTTGCGATGAAAATCATACATTATGTCTATAACACAAGTAGTAGCAATAGTAGTAGTATAGCTAGTTTATCATTTCAATAAAGTGAATAAAATGAATTTTGGAGATGCTACGATACTTTATTCTAGCATTGCGTGAGGGCACGGCAATGGTTTAGTATGGGGGAGTGATGAGACGGCTTTTATACATGGTCTCATCGTTCTTTTTGGACTTAAAATGCATTAAATATCATCAAAATACCCAAATATATGCTTGTGTTTGTTGCTTGTGTAATTTAGGTACGGATATTGAGAAAATGACAAAAGATCACAAGAATCACGCAAAAAGGAACATGGGAAACGAAGCCGCACGATGAACCAAGCCCTAGTGAGGAATTTTCCAAAGAAAACCCTTGAAGATTTGAAGAATATTGAATATTGGTCCTCCAAGTTTGAAGAATTGACACTTTATACCCTTGTATCTTCATAATTACAAGTTTGGTCCCTAAAGTTTGTCAAAATTACAAAAAGGACCCTGAAGTTTGAAGAATTGGCAAATTTAGTCCCTCATCAAATCTAAATTGTCAAATATGGTCCTCCAAGAAGTCAACCAACAAGTCAAAGCCTTGAAGTTTGAAGATATGGCAAGATCAGTCCTTGGAAAATGAAGAAGTTGCATAAATGGTCCTTGTTTCAAGTTTACAAAAACATTGTGCCAAAAATGTCAAGTGTTGAAAGTCAAATACAAAGGAAATGGGATTTGTAAGCTGAAAATACAAAATGAAGAGAAAAGAAAACATGAGGGGGCAATCTTGGGAGACAACCAAACTTCACCAGCCAACCCCCATCTGACACGTCATCTCTGCCAGACCACTAGCTAAAACCAACCAGTCCATAACCTCCTTTTTTGACCCTATCACAAACCCCTTTTAAACCCTTATTAAATTAAACTTGTTTATTTACAAAAAAGGTGGTAAACACGTTTTTTAAAAACATAACCCACCCAAATGGATTTAAACACGCCTGTTTATCATCACCTTCAACCTTAAACCCTAATTTAATTTAACCCTTAATCAAAGGGTTAATCTATAAGAACCTCCAGATTGATGATTCAACCTATCAACATCACTTCCCCACTTTCAAAACAACCTCCAGCTCACCAAACCCCACTACCCTGCTCACGTCCCTTTCCCTCAATTTCAAGAAGGAGACAAAATCAACGTTTTAGATTAACTGAGTGCTCCCCAAGCTCAAATTAATGGCCAAGATCAGTTCTCATCACTGGCATACTCACATGCTTCCTGAAAACTCACAAGATGCCACTTTGACGATTTTTGAAGACCTTTGACCAAGGGGCATATTGGGGAATCATAGCAACTAGGGTTTTTATTCTTCTAGTATCTTCTTAGCTAGCTATAAAAGGAGCATACAATATGTGTATTGCCCTCTGGTTCCAGTTTTCATGTATTTTTATTTTTCTTTAAATTAATGAAAAGCTTTGTTTACCCTACATGAAACTGTGATCCACAATTACTTTCCAGCATTTTACGTTTTCAAGTTTGTTTTCATTGAAACATTTTCAAATCCTCAAGTTTGTTTTTGATATTTCACTTGTTTTCAAAAATTTTCAGAAACTTATGCTTAAGCTTACTGCTATAAGCTATTCACTAAGCTTATTAAACCAAGCTTATTGAATAACTTATAAGCTTGTTCTTTCTTCTTTGGTTGTTTGTGGTGTGCAGGAAACAAAGATCACTCAAAAATCCATTCTCATCATTTTTCTTGCCTATTGTACTCAAGCCAATCAACTCATACTTGATCTGCACAAGCCCGGGCTTGTAAGGAGGTGGCTTAGCAGCCACTGTTGGGCTTGGAAGTAAGCCCAACAAGGTAGCCCTTGTTATCCATTTTCATTTTTATGTTTCTGAAAATATTCATGCTTTGTGTGATTTTTATGATTAAGCTGTTATAAGTCTGCTTAAGTTCTTGTATTTGGTGTATTTGGATGTTATATGCATGTTACAAGTCCTTGGTTTCAGTTTGGTTTAGTTGTGTATTGGTTTGATTTGAAAAAAGTTGATTTAGGATTTTTAAGGGGTGTTTGGGACAAGAGATTAGTAGGATTTGTGTTAAGATTTCATGCTTAAAACCTGTCTAGAAACATCACTTAGGTTATATTGGAGTGCTATGTGTTCTTTGGTTTCAGTTTGAGTAGGTTTCTAACACTTTTGCATGCTTAAAAGGGTAAAATATTGCTAAAACCAGAAAACTGCATATTGAGCATGATTTTGTGTTGATTTGACCTTCAAACTTGGTAGATTGTTAGGAGATAGGTTGTTTTAGAGTTGTGAATCAGTTTTATGCTAGATTGTGGATTGGTATGCAAGCTTAAGGCTCTTGAAATCCGGATTTGTGCATGAAAATTGTGTTTACTGTTCATCAGACTACTCTTGGCTTAATCAGAAACTTGTAAGCTTGATTTGTGCTTATTCTTGTTAAGTGGCTGCTTGTTTTTTGTGCTTATCAGACTCCTTATACTCCAAAGAGTATAAGGGTGCCTTATTGTCCAAAAAAAGCTATCAAGATAAGCTTTCCTAAGCTTATTGAAAATCACATCAAAATTTTACACTGTCAGTGGGAACTCCTTTCCCACTGCTAGTGTCTTTGTTACCACTGCTGAGCAAAAGGACAAAAGTCCATCACATGTCACTATCTGTTTTCTTACTTTTTTGTCTTTAGTGCCCAAAAAGTGGAATTAGACCTTGAAACCAGTGCCATTATTTTTCTTATTTAATTTAGGATTTTTCTGATTAATTAAATTTTTATTTACTGTTCATTTAGTAATTTTTAGGTTATTTAGCTATTTTTAATTAATTTTAAAGTTTCTGTTTTTGTCTTTTAGTGCCAAAAAGTAATATTTTTAAGTTTAATCAATTTTTCTGAACTTAGAATAATATTTTAAGGTTTTTGGTTTAAAATTTAGTTACTGTTCATCTTTTTATTAATTTTTAGAGTTAGTTTAAGTTAATTAGGGTTTTAATTAATCTAGTTTTGTCATTTAGTGAGAAATTTAATTTTTTTTAAGATTTTTCATTTTTCTACTGTTCATTAGAGTAAAATAGGATTTTTAAAATTGGTAGATTATTTTTAGCATTATTTAATTATTTTTTATAATTATTTTAATTTTAAAATAGTTTTTAGTAATTTAAAAATAGAAAAATAGTGTTTAAAAAATACAAAAAAATACTTTTTAGTTGTTAAATAATATGAGTAAGTTATTTGTTCAATAAAATCATATTTTGAACATTTTGATTAATTATATTTAATTTTAGGGCTTTAATTAGCATTTAAAATTGAATATTTAATTAATAAAAGGTTTTAAAATATTTTTATTGGATTTTATTCCTTATTTATATTATTTTAGACTTGTTTTAGCTTATAATTAATTTTAAAATTGAAAAATTTTATTTTTTGTCATTTTCTACGGTTTTACGTTTACGCCTTTTTCGTCGTAGTTTAATTAGTTTTCGTAATCGTCAATTCTTTCCTTTCTCATTTCTTTTTCAATTATCATAATCACAAACATCATAAATCAACTCCTAACACAACGCACTAGCCTCCTCGAGAGAACGATTCCCATCAAGGGTCATAAGTGCTTGGTTTTCCTAAACCGACGCTTAACGCTTACCACTATTTTACCTCCTTTTCCTAAAGGTGTGTAAAAACACAACATCAGTCTTGCTTTTTGAAAAAGTATTTTAAAGCTGAGTGAATGGTGTAAACTATCGTTTTTGACAATACGAGGTATGATCAAGATTTGTCAAACGCGTAAATTACAGCCATGAGTTCTTTTTCCGTAATTGTATAATTTTGTTGGGATGTGTTAAGAGTTCTACTTGCAAAATAGATGGGATGAAATTGTTTACCATCTTTTTGTCCAAGGACGGCTCCAATGGCATGTTCACTAGCATCGCACATAAGCACAAATGGAAGGTTCCAATTGGGGATTGTAATAATGGGTGTGCATGTAAGTTTTTCTTTAAGTATTGTGAATGCTGAAAAACATTCGTCATTAAAATCGAACGTTCTTTCTTTCTCTAGAAGTTGAGTTAAAGGTCTTGCGGTTTTCGCAAAGTCTTTGATAAATCATCGGTAAAAACCGGCATGACCTAAGAAACTTCTAATGCGTTTAACATTAGTAGGTGGTGGGAGTTTTGCGATCACGTCTATTTTTGCTTTGTCAACTTCAAGGCCGGCTCCAGACACTTTGTGTCCAAGCATAATTCCTTCAAGTGACATTTTTCCCAGTTTAGCACAAGATTTTATTTTTCTCATCGTGCTAACATTTTATCGAGATTGTTTAGACATGTGCCGAAAGAATTTCCAAAGACGGAGAAATCGTCCATAAAGACTTCGACTGATTCTTCAATCATATCGTGAAAGATTGTAATCTTGCATAGGCCAAAAGGCATGCGCCTATAAGCGTAAGTTCCAAATGGACAAGTAAACATGGTTTTCTCTTGATCCACAGGGTCGATTGGGATTTGAAAGTATCCAGAAAAACCATCGAGAAAACAAAAGTATTCATTTCCTGCAAGTCATTCTAACTTTTGATCCATAAAGGGTAAAGGAAAATGATCTTTCGCGGTTGCATCATTTAGTTTTCGATAATCAATACAAACTCTCCATCCGGTGATGGTTCGTGTTGGTACTAATTCGTTTTTTTCGTTAGTTACTACAGTGATACCTCCATTTTTATGTACATATTGAATAGGACTAACCCATGGGCTATCGGCGATTGGGTAGATTATTCTAGAGTCTAAGAGTTTAAGGATTTCTTTTTTAACAACATCTTTCATGTTAGGATTTAATCTTCGTTGTTTTTCAACAATTGGTTTCTTGTTATCCAAAATTTGGATATTGTGTTTGCAAAACGATGGACATATGCCAGGAATGTCAAAAGTTTTCCAAGCAAAGGCTTGTTTATGCTTCTTGAGAATGTCAATTAGATCGTCTTTGTGCTCTTCCGAAAGTTGGGATGAAATAATTACAGGGAGTAATTTTTCTTCGTGAAGAAACGCATATTCTAGATGTTCAGGAAGAGGTTTAAGTTCTAAATCTGTAGGAGGTTCTTCGACAGATTTCTTAACTTTGAAATCGGTTTCGAAAGTTATGGTTTCAAATGAGGTTTTGATTTCTTCTTAGACTTTTTCTATTGGTTCATCATCGGAATGGTCGGCTATGAAGGCATCAAATTCAGCAAAAAGATCTTCTTCGAGGATGGTTGCTTCGAGAGAATGCAAAGTTTCACTTCCTTCATCAAGAAGAGCGTCGAAATCAGCTTCAACGATTTCTTCAATGACATCGATACTGAAACAAGTATCGTCATTAGAGTACGAGTGTTTCATTGTTTCGTCGATAGAAAAAGAGATTCTATCTTCTCCAACTCCAAGGTTGAGTTGTTTTTGCTTTACTCTAATTATAACATCAGCTGTGTAAGAAAGGTCTACCAAGGATAAGTGGTACCTTACAATCTTCTTCCATTTCTAAGATTACAAAGTCAACAGGAAAAACAAACTTTCAGACTTCTAAGAGCATGTTTTCATCTATCCCCATTGGGTATTGGAAAGAACGGTCCACGAGTCGAACGCTCATTTTTGTGGGTTTTAAAACGTTTTTAGAGAGTTTAGCATACAAAGAGTATGGCATGAGGTTGATACTTGCGCCAAGATCGGCCAAGGAGTTACAAGAGTATGAGTGAGGAAAAGTACATGGGATTAGGAAACTTCCAGGATTTCTCAGTTGTCGTGGTACTTTGTTTTGGATAATGGCAGAACATTCATGGTTTATAAAAGTTGAAGAAACTTCTTCAAACTTATGCTTGCTCTTGATAAGTTCTTTGATAAATTTGTCAGAATTTGGCATTCCAGCCAGAACATCGACTAAAGGCATGTTAATTCGAACTTCTTGTATTAAGTCTAGGAATTTACCATACTTAACTTGCATCTTTTATTTGCGTAAGAGTTGTGGATATGGTAATTTTGGTTTATATGGTTTGGGTGTTGGGTTTTCAGTTGGTTTGGTATGGGTTGGTTGAGCTTCATCCTCATTATCACTATCGAATGGAATTTAGATTGGTGTAACTTGAGTAGGTTTGGTAGGTGATTCGTAAGATAAACTGCTCCGCATGAATACGATATTCACATGCTCGTTACGAGCTTGTGGGGGTTGATATTTTTTGTTGTTCTTGGGATTTGGGTTGGTATTGCTTGGTAAAGAACCAGAAGCGCGATTCGATTGTTTATCGGCCAAACGATCAAATTTAGCTTCAAGGTTTTGAATGGAAGCTTGGTGATTTTTGGTCTTCGAACTTGGTTTTGAAGTTAGTGAATGTTTCTCGAACTAAAATGTTGGTTTTTCTTTAAGATTATATAACGTTGTCGATTTTGGTTTCAAGGTTGTTTTTGTCTTTGGTTTGAGTGGGTTTCTTTTCGTCTCGATCATAACTTGGTTTATCATTTGATCTCCAATTATCATGGTCGCGATTACGATAATCGTTATAAAATCTAGTTCGGTGAAAGGTATTCATGAAGTTTGCTTCTTCTTCCTTTGTCATGGGTGTGTCATCGTCATCACATCTACTAGAAGGATGGTTTCCTCCACAGTGTTTGTAGGTTTTGTGTTTTATCTCTTCAATCTTAAGAGACATGGCATCCATTCGAGCCATAATTTTCTCAGTGTCGGTTGGGTTGTTGCTTCCTTCGGAAAAAGCTACGTTTTTTGTAGGTTTTTATTTTTGTGGTTTTTTGACCAATCAAGCTTAAGTAGGACTTTGTCATCCAATAATTAGTAAGCTTGGTTAGGGGTTTTGTAAAAGAATATTACGCCCGCTGCGGCGTTCAATGCATCTTGGGTAGCATCATCAAGACTATGATAGAAAATCTTGATTATTCCTTCTTTTTTAAGTCCATGACCATGGCAGTTTCTGAGTAGTTCTTTCATTCTTAACCATGCGTCAGTGAGAGTTTCTCGATATTGTTGATAAAAGCTTCGGATTTCTCCGAGGCGTTTTTCAAATAGGGCACGAGGAAAGAATCGGCTAATGAAAGCAGTTCTAAGACCTTCCCATGTTCGAATGGTTCCTTCGTTAAGTTCGTTGAGCCATGACTTGGCTTCTCCAGTCAGGGATGATGGAAACATCATGAGTTGGACGGCTTCGGCTTATCCTTCTCCATAGTTGAACATTTTACAAATTCCGTTGAATTCGTGGATGTGTTTGTGAGGATCGGTTTTGATTCGACCATCAAATTAATTATTTTTTACAATGGTTAAATGGTTCCCTTTGATTGAAAAATCGTTTGCAATTTCAAGTAAAACGATTGCGGAGCCAGGAGTTGGTGCGACAACTCTAGCGGCTGACCACATTGGTTCATCATCGGTGTCCGACATTGGATCGTAGCGGTTGATGAGTTTGGTGAGAAGTAGGATTTGTGAAAGATTGTCAAAAGGTTGGTTAATTATGCGAGGTTGAGGTTGCTCGTGTCTCCTAGTTAAAGGTACACGACGATGAAGTCTACGTAGCCTTCGGCTAAGGGTACGTTTAGGTTCTGGTAACGGTGATATTGGTGAGGTTCCGGATGAACGGGTGTGCATCCAACAAGGTATTTGTTGTTTTCAGTAAAAATATGCGGCGCACTTTTGGGTTTGTGCGGCGCACTTTGGTTCGCTACAAAAAGTGTGGCGCACTTTATGGTTTGTGCGGCGTACTTTATGTACTGCAGAAAAAATTTGGTTTAAAATGATTAGAAATGGTTCAATTTCTTCAAGGATTATATGAATTTGGTTACAAAACAGGATTATAAGTCCCCGACAGCGGCGCCAAAAACTTGATGTTCGTTTGCAAGTCATAAATTTATATTACAAGGTTTAGACAAAACAAGGGACTAGAAGACAAACACGGGCAAGTATACCCTTTCGTTCGTAATATAGCTTTGTAGTGGTAAGCCAGGAACGTTCGCTGAGACTTAGTTTCATTTTGGTAATCAAGATAATAATTGAAGAAATAAATGGTTGAAGTAATATCAATAATAACAAGTATGACTAGTGTGGGATAGTTCGTATAAGTTCGTGATGATAATAATGATCGAGATATGTTTATGTAGGTAAAGCGTGATAATCCTTTTTCATCAAAACTGCGTTTACACAATTTACTTGGGTTGATTCAAGACTTACGTTTATTTAAGCGACTAAGCTCAAAACAAGTTGCCAACAAGTTCAATATTTTATCAAGTTTCTAAGCGGATTTCTCCAACCAAAGATTCATGACCATAGACAAGTTCTAGAAAACTTATTATAACAATTTGCGTTTCTCAACGCCAAACTATCGTAACAAATCAACTTAGATAAAATATGGTTTGTAGAACTAGGAGGTAAAATGGTTCTACAACATTAGCTTGAAATCATTTATAAAGGATCATATCATAGCATCATCACTAATTATAGTCACATATCCATATAGTCACAAATAGCTTATCCTAACATAGTAATCAAAGTAACAATTGGAAAAGAGTAAGAGAACATCATACTTAGATTGGATTGAATAAACGAGTACACAAGTGTCACGATTGTATCGTTCCTCCAAGAATCGAAGAGTGGAATACTCTCGTTACAAGTATCTACCAAAAGTGGATAATACTGAAAATTTACTAAAAGGGCTAAAATACTCGAGCTATGGAGTATTGAGAGAGAGAGGTGTGTGTAAAATGAGTGGAAATGGCCTCTATTTATAGTGTTGTCTAGGGTCAAATGTGCGTCGCACTTCTCCTAAAGTGTGCCGCACTTTGGAGACGAGAATGTGCGCCGCACTTCTAAGTTTGTGTGCCGCACTTCTGGGCGATTCAGAATCTTCTTTTAATAACTTTTGCTTTATTGCATATTGAGGCCCCTTCTTTGTATATCTTCACTTTGCTCCTTCAAACTTTATATCTGCATATAAAACATAACATATTAAGTATCTGAAGCTCTTATTGATACTACAAAGTGGCATTATAATGATAGGTTGAATATGTATAATTAGGTCGTTATCAGCAGCCCTAGCAAGAACACTCAACCCATCTTCCTCCTCATCCTCATCAGACTCAGATAACACCATCTTCTTCTTATGGCGCTTTAGCTGCTTCTCCAATGACTTGGCCCTGTTTGCCAAGGGAAGCACAAAATCCCTTGTGGGAGCATTCGATGCTTGTTGAGCTCATCCTCCAAAGATATGATCTTCTCATAATACATGTGCACTAGAGAAAGTAAAGAAGTCAAAGTAACAGGTTCCTCAGCTTCCCCACCAAGAGGATTTAGTTTGGGGGATACCTCATTAGGACCAGAAGGAAAGTTTTGGTCAGCCACATGATCACGAGAGCTAGAAGGCTCTTCAGCTGAAGGATGAACTGGGCTAGGAGGGGGAGAATCAGCAAATGGGGACACATGTGGGCGAGAAGAATAGGTGGCCTTTGAGGTAAATGGCATTTATACCACCACCTCTCTAGCCGGCTCCTCAACCTCCACATGTGGCACACTAGCAACAAGAATCTCCTCCTCCATGGGATCATCAACCAATGGAGGTTCCTCCTCGACTTGAACAGCCGGAGGAACCACATTGGGACCCACTTGGGCAAGGCCCAGCATAGCATCAGTGAGGGGCCTTAGGGGACCAAGATAACCAATTGTCATGTTTGCATATACTTTCAGAGTGATCCTAGAAGGCACATATTCTTTCCTATTCCTAGGTAAACACATAAGAATCTGTTGCAAAAACCTAGGGTACATGAGAAACTTCTTTTTAGAACCAGTAGCACTAAGATTGTTAAGCATACCATCAAGCAGATAACAAGAAAAGTTAAATGGGTGACCCTGAGCAATACACACCAAACCAGTAGCAAGAGAGATTGGAAATGCATCCCAACTCCCAGCTTTGGGACTTAAGCATTGTATCAAGAAGTGAACAAGCAGCTTCCATTAAGGGGAAAATCGATTTTTCTAAAATTTAAACTTCCCCTCATGATTATAATCAATTACAGCCAGACCATCCGACACCTCCACATTGGGGAGAGAAATAATGCCATCCTCATCTTGGAGATGAAGGGCAGACCGAATGGATGCCTCTATCACCACATAGGAGCGACCATCTATAGTAGCATGGATCTCTAAAGGGCGACCCAAAACAGCATGGGTGTTGGCAGTAGCCCAGAACTAACAAATCACAGAGTCATTCAGAGTTGGGCATATAGTAAGGGCATACCTGATATTAGAAGCCTCAATGTACTCCAAGTTGTCAAGGAACTCCTCCCTTCTAGGGCCTTCTCTAAGATAAGCAACCTTTTTGTGATCGGTTTGTACTGTAGAGATGTCATTGATGATGATTGAGCAGTGGAAGATGATTGCTTGAAGATTGTTAAGGGCAGGAGCGTGTGTGTGTGTGTGTTTAGATTGTGATAAGTGAGTCAAATGATCCCTTTGACCATAAACAATGGTTAAGAAAAACTGTTCATTGACCCTTAATTATGGGAGTTGCCCTTTCCAAGTTAAGGCATTAATAGTGAGTAACCACTTTCCCTTTAATCCATAATTAGTAAATCCCAGTTACCAAAGATAAACAAATATGTGCACCAGAATTAACTTGCGTTTACTGAAAGTCAAAACGTGTAGAGGTCAACGCTAGGAGCAACGAGTGATCAACAAAAGTCAACATAATGAACAGTGACCCAAAGTGGTACTAGAAGCCAAACACACATGGAGAAGAGGTGTTTTGGCCCACTAGGAGCAGAAAAGTGCTACTAGGAGTAACCAAATTTGTAACACCCCACTTGGATAAGTGGACCGTTACGTGTATTTATGGCGTGTCACCAAAGCATAAGGTAAATGTCCTAAAACATTAAATGACCATAACGGAAATACCGGAATCAAACATCGGTAATCCAACCTAAGCTCAAAACATGAAAAATAAAATACTGAAAGAAAGGACTAAACAATGTCCAAATAAGCAGAATAATGTAAGTGCATAAAATAAGAAGTCTGGACAGCTTCCATCCCAAATGCACGTGCTCTCAGAAACCTAAGAGCGTCCCAGTGTACCTGCCGTTAGAACATGAAAGGAACTACGGCTGAGCATAACGCTCAGTGAACGGATATAAAGCATGATAAGAATATACTGAATGAAACAAGCAATAGAATACTGAAGCTGTAAGACTGATATGTAACACGTGGTAGAATTCTGCATAAAATCTGAGAAACCTGGTTCATATATACTGATACTGAAATATATCTATTAATTATGAAAACATGCATTTACTGTATTTTATTTGCCAGAGCGGGGTCACGTGCTGTAACAACCGTGCATGAATAACTGGAGGGGTGACCTCGTCATGCTATAGAGGGGTGACCTCTAAATAACTGTGTTGGGTGGAGGGATCAGCTCCAATGTGAAGGATGTAGACCACACACCACATTCACCCTGATAACTTGTAACACATATAAGCCTAGGATGCATCTATACGCCCCACTAATAATACTGATTAAATGGCCAAGCTGAGCTGAGTGGGACGATGCAGGATATCACTCTCCTGCATGTGAGTCACGACACCGGTGCCTCTAGTGCCATGGTTACGGTACCTCCGTAACTAGTACATAAACTGGTCGTGCTTGTATATGATGCTCAGGCAATTTATTTAGTTATTAACATGATTACTGATAAACTTAAACATATACTGGGGAAAAACATTTGGCTGAAGATGGGGAATCCTAATCATGCATAGAAAGGAAGTCCTTACTGAAAGGACGGAAATCCGTACCTCGTGTCGAGTACTGAAATAAGACTGAAAGCTGACGGATCGAATCTGACTTCACGGATACTACATAAATAATGGACGCGAAAATAAGTCGTCTGATTACTGTTTACTGTTACTGACTCTTATCTGTTCTTAGTTTGATTCAAAACTGTCTTTGTATTATAATACTATATAATCTGATAAATCTGAATGTTCTGCATTATTTCTGATAAGTGTATTCTTGTAATTCTGATTACCGTATTATATGTATTTCTAATATTTACGATCTT
Source organism: Glebionis coronaria (assembly GCA_025667525.1). Taxonomy (NCBI): domain Eukaryota; kingdom Viridiplantae; phylum Streptophyta; class Magnoliopsida; order Asterales; family Asteraceae; genus Glebionis; species Glebionis coronaria. The sequence goes on from CM046876.1 coordinate 273,281,358, forward strand.
ACTAAAAAAATAGTAACCTGTCATACATAGAAAGTTTCCTGATTTAGAAATATTTCCAATTTAATATCTTTGAAAATAACTCATTAACAAATCATATGTTTTTAATAAGATAAACGATCAAGCGAGAATTAATTTAATTTTATTAATTAAATTAAATAAATCATACAATATAATTGATTGATTAATAAAACTCATTTCTAAAAAATGATTAATTAGTTTAATTACTCCCATGGTTCCCACTATTTTTGTTTATTTTGCCACTTTTATTGTATTGTTCCCACTGCTTTCATTATTAGTTCCCCCTGCTGGTCGAGTTCCCACTGTTAGTGCAGTGGTTACCACTACTAATGCAGTGGTTCCCACTGCTCGCAGTGCCAAACACCCCCTGTTGGCGAAATAGACCCAAACACCCTTGCTTTCTGAAATTAATCCCAAACACCCCTGTTGGTTTTCTTTTTGAGTTCAGGCTGACCAAAAGGAACTACCGAGACTCATTTGTGTCTCGGTTCCCTACATCAAAACAATCCGACCCCCTAAATCATATAACCCCCCTGCGTGGGTTATTTCGTTTCAGACTGGTAACCAAGAGCCACCACCGAGCCACCCTGGTGGTCACGGCTGGGCAGCAAAGACACACCGAGACCCCTACTGGTCTCGGTTCACGTGAAACAACAAAACCCGCCACCAATAGGGAAGATTCACGTTTTAAGATAAAGAATTCATTTGTTCTTTAATATTCATATCATGGATTTCGGGATTGATAATAAGAGACATGCTTACCGTTGCTTGTGCTTGAGTAATAACACCGTGACTCTCGAATCCAAACTTAAAAACTCGATCTCCCTTTCTTCTTGTCTCTTCTGTCGGCAGCCACAAACAAAACCCTAGTCTTGTCTCTTTTTTTTTGTTCGCAGTCTGTGTAAAGGGGAAAACCCCCGTTTTTTATTTCTTTGCAAAAACGGGCCGACCCATCATCCCTTTTTCCTCTCTTTTTTTTTAAAACCGGGCCTAAAGCCCTTTTACACTTTCTTCTCTTTTTTTTTTGTAAAACGCAGCCCACCAATAAAGTACGTACTCTTTTATTTCACGACGTGTTTTAATATGCGTGTACGTGTTCGTGTTTCGTGTTTTAATTCCTGAAAACGTAATACTCTTTTCTATAACTAAAGTAATACATTCGATAATATTTATTTTCCTGAATAATTAATTTGTAATATTTAAATAAAACTAAGCGCGTAATTTACTGTTAACGTTTGATTATTTCTGTAAAATAATAATTCGTCTGTAATATTTCTGAGACTAAATAATTCTTATCTGAATAAACTGTAATATTTATAGTATTTAAATAAAACGGAATTGCGTATTTAATTTCTACGTTTATATCTCTGTCTAATAATTAATACTTATATAGTTTATTAAAATTAAACTCCGTATTTAAATATTCTGATTTTTAAATACGAGTTTTACAATTCTTCCCCTCTAAAAACAATAATTCGTCCCCGAATTAAAGATACGTCCATACTGGGTTTTACAATTCTTCCCCTCTAAAAAAAATATTTGTCCTCGAATTATCGGTAATTTAAACCAATCGACATAAAAGCTGAAAGTATACGTAAGCTGAAAGACGTATAAGCTGAAAGGACACATATGTTGAAAGATCATGAAGGCTGAGAAGCATATAAGCTGAAGGATCATTCGTCCTTGATTTAGAACATAATGCCGCTGAAAGAGTATAAACATGACATGACTGAAATGAACATGGAACGTGACATGACTGAAAGAACTTAACTGGATTTTTTGAAGGAAAGGGGATGAGAGGTCCGGATGGACTCCTCTGTTTCGAGTGGCTTCCCGCTCGAAACGATTCCTTCAAAGGTCTAAACATAATGAACAAAATCTTGGTCCTGATGACCCTGTCCTGATGATGCTGAATTGTTTCCGGTTCTATTCTTAAGATGGGTTTTCTGAATCTGATATACTGAATAACTATAACATGTATGATACATGAAACGATACGTGTAAATATTCTGAAAAGATAACATTCATGACTCTGAGCAAGCTGCTGAAATATATGGGGATGAACTATGTGAACAATTGTGAACGTGGTACGTGAGCAATTGTGAATGTGGTTCATAATTATATGAGAAGCGCTGGCATGGAATTTATCATGAATGTGATACGTGAATCATACTGTGAACGTGTTACTAGAACATATCATGAACGTATGATGACTGATGAATGAATGCCAAACGATACGGCCTGAGATGTGAAACGTCTGACTGGTTATGGAATAGTTGTGCTAAACTTGAGTCTGATTTCCCAAGCTTTCTGTAACCGTATTCGGTAAATAACTGAGAAACGTGTATCGTGAAATGGTACACGAACTTGAACGTGAACAATGTTATGAACACAAACGTGAGCTTAAATTATGAGATAGCATAAAGATGAACTGAAACAACATCATACCGCGAATGAGACGTAAACGTGAAAGTGAAAATAAACATGAATTTAAAGTGGGCGTAAACATACACTTGATCGTGAACAGGAATTCTGTCTGATATGATGGTCAATGGAATGTCATGAGTTCGTACGATTTACTGCTGAATTTCAAAATTTTCTGCAGATCTGCTACTGCGTGATCCTTTCGGACGAAAGAAACGCGCAGGCTGATTACATGGTTGACGATAACTTAGATAGTATCATACTTTCTCTGAGCCTGTGGTAGCTGATGACGATTTCATGCAATTTCGTCTCATTTCTGTTCAGAAATTTCTAAGGGTTGTAATAACTCACTAACATGACGGCGTTCTATCTTGAACCTGCAGTAGGCCGGGCATCTAGATATGAACATAGCTGCATTAATGTGTGATGCGGATTCTATTTAAGTTTTGTGTGGGATTATGGAACATTCTGGTGGAAATCTGGTTGAATAGTCATAAAACATATTTAGTGAGAGCTATCGGCAATTTCTGCGGTAGTAGTCAATTGAGTTCTAGAAGATTGTACTTCGTTCACAGGCGTCAGTCGGGACCATCAGGTGATGGCCTTCACCTGCGCAGGATTGTCTGAAATTTCTTTCTGTTGAAATGTGGTGGCTCAGAAATGCCACTTTGTTCAAGTGAGATTTATATCTGGATAGCTGTGTATAAAATTTTCTCCCATCGAAGATTCTGTACAACTGTGAGAAGATGATTCTCGTGTTCTCTAGAATTTAGCACATCAAAATGTGATAAATGAATATACTGACGATTTTGTCTAAGAATTCATGGGACAAATTTTATTCATAATTTTCATACTATAGCCGGGCATTAGGGAGCTCAGACGTATAAGTCAAAATTTTAGAGAGACTATAACATGTTCAACAGCAATCTGGAAAACATCATGTTCTTCTCTCACCATTGTTGGTGGCATGATCGTGAATTGTTCTGAAAAATATTTAAGACATCGTAGCAGGTCAGGTCAACCTCATATTCGTGGAATGATTATCGTTTTATGAATGGCGATCTCGTAAATCTTCGGTGATCGATACATGATCTCATGGTACCAGCCTTCTTCCTGATAGACAGAAATGATACACCTCCTGGTGGTGCGTTAGGGCGAATAAAGCCTCGTTCCGGTAATTCTTGCAGCAATTTCTGCAACTCTTTTAACTTAGTTGAAGCCCTGTGATCAAGAATTCTGAAAACAGGTTCTGTTCTTGAGACTAGCTCGATGTTAAATTTCGGCCTCGTGGTTAGGAAGGAGTTTCTTGAAAACTTTCTGAAATTATATCTGGAACTCTGGAATAATCTGCTGATCATGAATTCGAGAAATTTTAGAAGTGAATTTATAACTGGTAGCTAAAAGTCTTCGTAGCTATGGACTGATAAGTCACGCGCTTGTAAGGCAGAAATAATTCGTGCTGATTTTCGGACCGAAAGTATAATGAATATATTTGGGATTTAGTAAGACGGATCTCGTCGTTAACTGAAAATAAGGCTTTAATAAATATGGTGATACTGTTGAGTCCTTTCTGGCTGAGAGGTAGGTAAATACCTGATTTACATAAAGCTGACATAGGAATACGTGGAGTAACGTGGCGACTTCCACTGAGTGGGTCCGTCTGTAACCTCACATAATGATTACCGTGTGTTTAATTTGAATAATAATCTAGTGGTGGTGACTGAATTTTAATGATCTGATTCATGCGTGGCATAATAGAACGGGTATACCCTTTTCTGAAGGGTACCCTGAATTTCTGAGGGCCTGGTTTAGAAACATACTAGAGTTATGAGTTCTGACTCGTATTTTGAGGAAAGATTTGTATGACGTGTACCATGACTGGTGTCCTAATATGTGTCTTCCGAAAAGATACCTGAGGCCTAAGCCTTGACTGATGCCTTGACACGTGTTTTAGTAGATGAATCTGAACAAGGTTAAAAATTTTGGTATCTGCTAGGATTGGCGGACCGGTTAGACTACTGACCTCTGTATTTCTGGTCACGTCCGGTCCGGAGTTCCGATGGTTACTGATTGATTAAATATAAGTACGGTGGTTGTCACTACTGCTTTATTTTTCAATTTATGACGGTCATTATCATGACCGTGATTCAGGTAACTATTCTGCTGAGTGGCCGGCTGAGTTCCGGTTCCCACTCTTCTGAATGAACGGTTAGCTGAGTGAAGTGTGACATCTAGCTGAGAAGGTAAAAGTATGGAATGGAATGGTAGTGTCTGATGGTTGAAATTACTCTTGTCAGAAATTTCAAATTTATAGTTTTCGTCCTTCCTCTGCAGTGTCTTTATAGTATAACAACATGACCATCAGCATCTTGAGAAATCTCCAAAGTATCAGCAGCATCAGCAATTGTGAGGTCTTCAAAGTGTTAGCGCCATCAACATCTAGCAAAATCTTCAACTCACGAGCAGCATCAGCACCTGGTAGAATATCGACAAGTGGAAACATCTGAGATGATTGAGGATCGATTAGCAATATCTATGGAGTAGGGTACCTGGAGTACACTTGGACTACTGTACATGAAGTACAAAATGAATATTGCACATGGAGCAAATCTGAGACACCGTACGTAGAGTACACGTGAAATACTGTACGTGGAGCTGGTGAAAATTTTATGGGATGATCGATACTGGTGTCGCTTGTTTGACATTATCAAAGGAATAAATTGATTTAAACGGTAGTAAACTGAACTGAAACGATTAACATGATAGGCTGATAATTTCTGCGTAGACTTAATGCTGGTTGTATAGAGGCTAAAAAGTATGACTAAACGGATTTTCATCAACATTTAGTATAAAGACATGATTGTTAAAGACCAGAACATGATTTATCATGAAATAGTATTTTACTGTAATCCTTCTGTATCTTAGCATGAAACATTATCATTCTGTTGAAAACATAATACTTGTAAGGAAACATGAAACTAAATCATCATGTAGATGACATCAACGTGAGGGTATGAAAATTTGACTGTTACAAGGAACATAAAAATCAAATCAACTGAGGTGTAATATCAACTGATGTGGACGGCTATGGTTCAATCCACAGAATTCAAAGAAGAAAACATGAGACTAAGTATGGGCTATTCTGGTCCGATCCATACTGGTCAAAATTTTCTGAGGACTATCATGTATAGAAATTTATAATCTCGGACTAAATATGGGTGGTTGTAGTTCAATCCATACTTGTCAAAATTTATGAAATGTCCTGATATGACAAAGGTGAACAACTGTGGATCGGTCCACAAAACATCATTGGACTGAAAAGCATGAATTTTGACTTGAGAAATGGGGAACGTTTATGGCTGGTTCACCAAGTGATATTTGACTGAAAACATGAATCTGTCATGAGTAAGGGTAAACGCCTATGGTCGGTTTACCAATACAAAATCTGAACGGCAAGGGTGAACGCCTATGGTCAGCTCACCAAAAGGAAAATTCGCTAAAAAGCACATGCGACTAAATATGGCTAGTTATGTACCAACCTTTTACTTAGTCAAAACTTTAAGAAAACTGACTGATAAATGAAGAAAACTGACTGAATAATCCATGAGAAACATGAAAGACAACAACGCCAAAATCTGGGAAGTTCCTGGTGACTACCCACTAGTCACAGGTCAAGTTTTAGAGCCTACAGGTCGAACCTATAGCTCTGATACCATAATTGTAACACCCCACTTGGATAAGTGGACCGTTACGTGTATTTATGGCGTGTCATCAAAGCATAAGGTAAATATCCTAAAACATTAAATGACATAACGGAAATACCGGAATCAAACATCGGTAATCCAACCTAAGCTCAAAACATGAAAAATAAAATACTGAAAGAAAGGACTAAACATTGTCCAAATAAGCATAATAATGTAAGTGCATAAAATAAGAAGTCTGGACAGCTTCCATCCCAAATGCACGTGCTCTCAGAAACCTAAGAGCGTCCCAGTGTACCTGCCGTTAGAACATGAAAGTAACTACGGCTGAGCATAACGCTCAGTGAACGGATATAAAGCATGATAAGAATATACTGAATGAAACAAGCAATAGAATACTGAAGCTGTAAGACTGATATGTACCACGTGGTAGAATTCTGCATAAAATCTGAGAAACCTGGTTCATATATACTGATACTGAAATATATCTATTAATTCTGAAAACATGTATTTACTGTATTTTATTTGCCAGAGCTTATATAGGTCACGTGCTGTAACAACCGTGCATGAATAACTGGAGGGGTGACCTCGTCATGCTATAGAGGGGTGACCTCTAAATAACTGTGTTGGGTGGAGGGATCAGCTCCAATGTAAAGGATGTAGAGCACACACCACATTCACCCTGATAACTTGTAACACATATAAGCCTAGGATGCATCCATACGCCCCACTAATAATACTGATTAAATGGCCAAGCTGAGTTGAGTGGGACGATGCAGGATATCACTCTCCTGCATGTGAGTCACGACACCGGTGCCTCTAGTGCCGTGGTTACGGTACCTCCGTAACTAGTACATAAACTGGTCGTGCTTGTATATAATGCTCAGGCAATTTATTTAGTTATTAACATGATTACTGATAAACTTAAACATATACTGGGGAAAAACATTTGGCTGAAGACAGGGAATCCTAATCATGCATAGAAAGGAAGTCCTTACTGAAAGGACGGAAATCCGTACCTCGTGTCCAGTACTGAAATAAGACTGAAAGCTGACGGATCGAATCTGACTTCACGGATACTACATAAATAATGGACGCGAAAATAAGTCGTCTGATTACAGTTTACCGTTACTGACTCTTATCTGTTCTTAGTTTGATTCAAAACTGTCTTTGTATTATAATACTATATAATCTGATAAATCTGAATGTTCTGCATTATTTCTGATAAGTGTATTCTTGTAATTCTGATTACCGTATTATATGTATTTCTAATATTTACGATCTTACTAAAAAAATAGTAACCTGTCATACATAGAAAGTTTCCTGATTTAGAAATATTTCCAATTTAATATCTTTGAAATTAACTCATTAACAAATCATATGTTTTTAATAAGATAAACGATCAAGCGAGAATCAATTTAATTTTATTAATTAAATTAAATAAATCATACAATATAATTGATTGATTAATAAAACTCATTTCTAAAAAATGATTAATTAGTTTAATTACTCCCATGGTTCCCACTGTTTTTGTTTATTTTGCCACTGTTATTGTATTGTTCCCACTGCTTTCATTATTAGTTCCCCCTGCTGGTCGAGTTCCCACTGTTAGTGCAGTGGTTACCACTGCTAATGCAGTGGTTCCCACTGCTCGCAGTACCAAACACCCCCTGTTGGCGAAATAGACCCAAACACCCCTGCTTTCTGAAATTAATCCCAAACACCCCTGTTGGTTTTCTTTTTGAGTTCAGGCTGACCAAAAGGAACCACCGAGACTCATTTGTGTCTCGGTTCCCTACATCAAAACAATCCGACCCCCTAAATCATATAACCCCCTTGCGTGGGTTGTTTCGTTCCAGGCTGGTAACCAAGAGCCACCACCAAGCCACCCTGGTGGTCACGGCTGGGCAGCAAAGACACACCAAGACCCCTGCTGGTCTCGGTTCACGTGAAACAACAAAACCCGCCACCAATAGGGAAGATTCACGTTTTAAGATTAAGAATTCATTTGTTCTTTAATATTCATATCATGGATTTCGGGATTGATAATAAGAGACATGCTTACCGTTGCTTGTGCTTGAGTAATAACACCGTGACTCTCGAATCCAAACTTAAAAACTCGATCTCCCTTTCTTCTTGTCTCTTCTGTCGGCAGCCACAAACAAAACCCTAGTCCTTTCTCTTTTTTTTTTGTTCGCAGTCTGTGTAAAGGGGAAAACCCCCGTTTTTTCTTTCTTTGCAAAAATGGGCCGACCCATCATCCCTTTTTCCTCTCTTTTTTTTAAAACCGGGCCTAAAGCCCTTTTACACTTTCTTCTCTTTTTTTTTTGTAAAACGCAGCCCACCAATAAAGTACATACTCTTTTATTTCACGACGTGTTTTAATATGCGTGTACGTGTTCGTGTTTTGTGTTTTAATTCCTGAAAACGTAATACTCTTTTCTATAACTAAAGTAATACATTCGATAATATTTATTTTCCTGAATAATTAATTTGTAATATTTAAATAAAACTGAGCGCGTAATTTACTGTTAACGTTTGATTATTTCTGTAAAATAATAATTCGTCTGTAATATTTCTGAGACTAAATAATTCTTATCTGAATAAACTGTAATATTTATAGTATTTAAATAAAACGGAATTGCGTATTTAATTTCTGCGTTTATATATCTGTCTAATAATTAATACTTATATAGTTTATTAAAATTAAACTATGTATTTAAATATTCTGATTTTTAAATACGGGTTTTACAAAATTCTTTCACCAGAAGTTGCACACACAGCGAATACCCATGGGAAATGTCGTAAGTAGCTACCAGAAGTAAGTATGTACATGTATATATGTACAAAAAGCCTCCCCTTAGGATTTTCCTCCCCTCTGTCCTAGACCTTAATGATTGACCATACCAATGTGAACCACCAAGTGATTAAACCTTGGACCATCAAACGCTTTAGTCAACAAATCAGCAACGTTATCATCCGTATGTACCTTGAGAACCTGTATCAGCTTCTTTTCATTGGCATCATGTATAAAATGGTGTCGAATCTCTATATGTTTGATTTGTTGATGAACACAGGATTCTTCACTATGCAGATAGTACTTTGATTGTCTGTGAAAATTTTGGTGTTCATAAAGTTGAACCCATAATCCAGCATTTGATTTTTTATCCACAAGACTTGTCCACAGCAACTAGCAGCAACTACATATTCAGCTTCCATTGAGGAAGTAGCTACTATTGTTTGTTTCTTACATTGCCATGAGATAAGTCTTCGACCCAAAAATTGACAACCACCAGTAGTAGACTTCCTATCATTATTAGCACCTGCATAATCACTATCACTATAGGCTTCATGAACAAAAGGTGATTCCTGTGGATACCAGAAGCCTAGCTTGGGTTGTGCCTTGATATATTTGAAGATTTTCTTGACAACATTCAAATTAAACACAATGGGTGCCACCTGATGTCTAGAACAAGAACTAACAGCAAACATAATGTCCGGGCGTGAGGTAGTCAAATACATGAGTGAGCCAGTCAATGACCTGTACATGTGAACATTTATCGGGGGATCTGGCTCATCTTTGAGTTTGACTTTAGTGACTTCATAAGTTGTTGCTGTTGGTCGAAGAGGTTCCACATCAAACTTTTGAATTATCTCATGAACATACTTATCTTGACTAATGAAGATACCTTCCGACTGCTGCTTGACTTGAAGACCAAGGAAAGATGTTAGTTCTCCCATGGCACTCATCTGAAATTCGCCTTTCATTAGCTGTTCAAACTCATCACCCTATTCCTTCTTAGTGGAACCAAAGATAATATCATCCACATATACTTGAACCAGGATGATGTCTTTGGTACTCCTCTTAAGGAACAATGTTTTTTCAATAGTGCCTCTTCTATAGCCATGCTTTAACAAGAAAGTGGATAGACGCTCATACCAAGCTCTAGGAGCTTGATGAAGTCCATAAAGAGCTTTGACCACCTTGTAGACTTTCTTAGGATGAAGTGGATCCACAAAGCCCTTAGGTTGAGTGACATATACTTCCTCATCAATCTTGCCATAGAGAAATGCACACTTGACATCCATCTGAAAAACCGTAAAGCCAATATAAGAAGCAAAAGCCAAAAATAGACGAATGTAGCTCACAAACAGTGAAGAAAATCTGTATGATTATTACGCTTTTGGTCTTCAATGTAGCTCACAAGAGTATGATGACCAGAAGTCGCTTTCTTATGCATGCCGAGAGTCTTGACAGTAGAACCATGATCTCCTATGATTTGAGTAGTAGGATGCACTTTATTGATTTGCTGAATAGGAGTAGGAGCTACTTCTACTACTGGTGTCAAGTTATTAAGATCCCCAACTATGTCATCATCATATGAAGCAGAGTCGAAAATGTCATATATTGGTTGCTTATGAATATCATCCAGCTTAGTTGAAGACTTCTTTTGATAGTTTCCCAAGTCAGAAGGACCAGAGAACCTAGTTGTGGAAGTAGGATCACTGACCGGGCTTCCAATAGGTGTTGAACTTGCACTAATAGGATCACCATGAGTAACTGGTACCACAGGAGTACCAAAAGGAAACTCAAAGCCTCTTTGAGTAGCTGATGTAGTAGCATCTTGTTGTTGCTTAAGCAGTGTATCAAGAGCTCCTTGTGAGTCCATAATGTCTGATGAAGTAGAACCAATAGGAGTAGTAGTGTTATCGGGAGCGACTGTGGTGGAATAGGACGGTATGACAAAAATGTCATCATTCTCATCTGAGTCTGAAAAGTTAGATGTAGCACCTGCTCTAGAAGACGCAAACACTTATGGACCTGCATTTTGGTTAGTTTTGAAACGAAAATATCCCAATGAATCACTAAGATAATCAAGATCAAAATACCATTCAGGACCTTTGCCTTGGACGTTCGTCTTCTCCTCAAAGTACCTGAGATTGATAGTTTCAATGACCCGCTTGGCAGAGAGATTGTATACCCTATAGGCTCTCGAGTGAGCTAAATATCGCACAATATAGCCTTCATCCTCCTTGCCATCAAATTTCCCCAAATAGTCACTAGTATTCAAAATGGTGAAAGGACAGCCAAATGGCTTCCAATGAGTAATGCTTGGGACTTTAGCTGTGAGTAGCTCATAGGGAGTCTTGATTGGTAATGGAGAACTATTCAGCACATAACATGCAGTGTTGAAAGCTACTCTCCAAAACATAGTCGACAGCTTGGAATCAGCAAGCATGGTTCTTATTGCTTCTATAAGGGTCTTGTTTTTCCGTTATGCAACACCATTTTGTTGAGGAGTCCTGGTAGAACTATAATCTCTTTTGATACCTTTGGAATTTCAAAGTGCTATGAGGTCTGCATTCTTGAACTCAGTTCAATTGTCACAATGAATACCTTTCACCTTCTTGGACAGCTGATTCTCAATGACTGTAATGAAGTCTTTGAGAATAGGCTATGTCTCACTTTTAGCAGCCAGAAAGAAAACCCACGAAAACATGCTATAGCCATCAGTTAACACAAGACAATAGTTTTAATGGTCAATGATCCTAATAGAGGTAGGACCAAACAAATCCATATGTAGTAGCTGCAATGGTTCCGTTATTAAGCTGAGAACAGTAATGGCTTTGAAGGATGATTTGTGTTGTTTGCCTTTGCTGCAAGCAAGGCAATTAATCTCATTCCTAAAAGTTTTGGGAGGTAAACTAGAGACCAAGTTCATATTCGCCAGCTTATGAATGGTCTTGAAATTTACATGCCCCATCCTCCTATGCCATTTAGTGGCTTCATCTTCTGATGCTTTGGCAACCAAACAAGCTAGTTGACCAGTATGATTAACTTCATTCTGCTTGATACTATAGAGGTTATGTGATCTTAGGATTTTGAGTAGGGTATGGGAGTAATCCGGTTCCAGTGCTCAGTATCCGTAAAGAGGACAAAATGCTTCTTGTCACAAATCTGAGAGATAGATATCAAGTTTAAGTGTTGAAGTGCTTCTACGTAATAAACATGCTCAAAATTAAGGTTAGGGGTCAGAATGGTTCCTTTTCCAGAGATCCTACCTTCACCACCTCCAAAGTACACCTTCTTGCCTTGAAATGGTAAAAAGTTAGTCAAAAGTCCTCTATTTCCTGTCATGCTCCTAGAGCATCCACTATCTGTAATTCCAAGAGATGGATCTTGGTATGGAGTAATCTACAACAACAGAAAAGTCATATGTAAAAGTTAGTGTCTTAAGGGGACCCAGACCTTTTCAGGCTTGAGTCTGCCTTGTGAATCATTGGTAGATAGCCAAGAAGATTGATGATATCCACTGTTGTTCTTGCGTTGCCTGTGCATCATATTGGTATTATGTTGTGACCAAGAACAACCTACTGACGGCTTAACAGCAGAACCCAAATATCCCAACCCAAAATGCATTTGGTCTGATTTAGTAGGTTAATGCTGATTAAAATTTTGAAAATAATTGTTGGTTGGTCTATTAGAGGTATAAGCATTTCTTCTCCAGGAATTAGAAGCTGAAGGAGAGGTCCTTCTAGTAGAAGGAAAAGATTGGGCACATGGATTTAATCTTCTAGAAGCAAAACCCATACCAAAAGGAACAACTCCTGGTGGACCAGGAGTAGCATAGGCTTGATAACCAGGAGGCTTTTAATCATAAAAATCACAATCCTTAATCAAATGAAATTTACTACCACAAACAAAGCATGTTTTAAAAGACCTTTTGTAGGATCATATATTCTTAGGATTGTAGATGTGTTTGTATTTATCTAGAGAGATGGATGAAAAGGAAGAACTAGAGAGAGAAAGCTAGAGAGAGAAAGGAGAGAAGGAGAGGAAAAAAGATGTGATTAATGAAAAGTGAAATGAACAAATGAGCCAACCCCTCCTAACATGCTAGGAGGGGGTATATATATATATATAGTCCATCCTACATGTGGGCTATACAGACTATATTGATTACATAATGGATCACGAGCCTAATACTTGAATATATCATTTGAGTGACCGATCCTTTCTAAATATGTAAAAACGTATTTCCAACAATATCCCCTTAAGGGAGGTCACTCCAAGTTACAATGTCCTAAATAGTCTATAGCTCGTGATCTATGCTAACAATGATGTGACCGAGACTTTCCTTAGAAAAACATATTTCCAACAATCTTCCCGTAAGGGAGGTCAAACCATTTTATAAAATCTTAAAACTAGCATTCTATGCTTGAGTCTTCGATCTTGTTCTTGTGAATATGCTGATGAGATCTTAGACTTTAGTCTTGAGCATGTTTCCTTGCATTGACCTTGTGCATTCATCACTTGTGAAATTTGCCTCCTCGTGACTTTATGTTCTACATACTTTTACTTTTATAAATTCTTGAAAGCTTCAGAGTTTGATACAGCGGAAGACTTGACTGTTAGGCTTGCTTGAATTTGTTGACGTTAAGTTCATAAAGTATGAGCATTCGAGGACGAATTCTTTTCGGATAGTACACCGCAATGCCACCTTCTTGTTACGTTGCATAAGACAGTTAGCAACAAAACATATACACGGATGAAATGGCCTTGAACATTTCATTCTAATTCGGTAGCCTTTTACCTCTGGCCGGTGAAGACCGTTGGACGATATTAAATATCATACTTGTGGCAGGTAGTTTCAATTAAGAACCTCCTTGACAAGATTTCGCGGGTAAACCCGTTCTCTTTATTCGACCGTCCAAAGCTGACTGCGAACATAAAGAGTGAATCACTTGGATAATATTATGCGCATGACTTGAATCCGTCAAATCCGATTCCTGGAACAAGTGAAATTCAATTAAGAACCGCACCATCGTTGCTTTCCAGTTGTCACGAGCTTGATTCGTATAGAATCTTGCAAGTTACCTACCAAGTGCTCTTTGATGTTAACACTAGAAGGATTTCCACTCATCACTGTGAACACTATAGAGTGTCACTCTGAGTGTTCTGGCAAGATCACTAAGATATAGCGTAGAGGCCTGGAACGTGTTTAAGTTCTAGTTAAGAATTAAACCACTGTTGCGTTCCAGTTATCACAAGTTTGATTCATAAAGAATTGCACAAGTCACCTACCATGAGTTTTTTGATATTCGCTCAAGAAGGATTTCCATCTTCATTGTAAGTACTTTCGTATTACTCGGATGTTCAGGCAAGATCATGAAGATTTTACGTAGGACTCTTAAGATCTTTCTTACTTTTCACAGTGTGTGAGGAAGCAAGGATTTATGAAAGTGTGTCCTAATGAGATATTTGATGATCTCAAATGGCTCTAGACTCGATCGTGCATTTTGGATTTTAGTGATCAGAGGCTGGAGAGGGTGCCACCATTTTATACCAATTTATTCGGAGTGAATAAATCAATAGATAATGCGTTGTCTCCGTGTGATTAAAACAAATATCTTTTGAGAGATATCTGAGTTAGCTGGGATGGGTTGTGCATGCATCACTGGGTCCATGATGTCTTATCTTGAATATCAAGCATCATTAAAAATGATCTTAATAGCATATGTATTGACCCGGTTTCTGCCTAAGGTTATAAGGAGGGCTTCTTTCTTTTCACCCTTTATCTTTACAATTCTTTTTCATTCTTCAACCCCTTCAATGCTTACCAATACGTCATAACTAGCACCTTGTTGTGATTGTTCCAGTGCTAACTTAAGTACTTGGTCGGCATTCAGCTACATTCACAAACTTTCTCCATCTTTCCTAAGGACTACTATTTCTAGCTATGGAATGTCCTTAGGAAGATTCCTCCGGTTCTAGAAGAATCATTGGACTTTAACCTATCCTACCATCCTTATGTCACCACAATCTTCACCGTCATGAATAGAGATGTTTTAGGTGAGTGTATGTCACCATGAAATCCATTTTGATATCTAAATCCATTTTTCTTCCCCTTAACATATGCCACGATATTCCAAAACATTTCGCACATGTCGGGATAAGCCAGCACATTAAGTAAAACCATTATTGATCTCAATATTAAATCACATTTTCTCCCCCATATTAAAAATATTAACCCAATCGATGTTTTTAATATCAATTGATTTAATAGAATTTTAAGAAAATATGGGAAGAAAAATGCAAATCCAATTATCTTCATGATTTTTACAAGCTCCGCCTCAAATTAATGAGGGTGTACTTGAAACGTAAATTAAATACCTTTTAAACACAAGTGTAAGGTGTTTATCACGTGCAAAGATCATATATGATAATGTATTCACAAGATTAGCAATCTACGAGTTGGACCTGAATGATGGAGAACATCATATAATAGAATCACATGGTTCTTGTTCACGAATGTTGGTCGCCTCGTCACGTCTGAAGTTATCTCTTGACTCCATGTGTACGATTGATATCGTTGTCTTGACACCAATATGTGAACTTGGCACTTTCGGCGTCAAAGATTCTGAATGCTGGACAATTTCTCCCCCTTAATTGTTGACCCGTGTTCTATTGAAAGAGATGTAGTCGCCGTATGAGTAGTTGCATCGTCGAGTATGTAGACATCAATTGTAAATTGATACGGTTGGTGGAGATGATAACTTCATAAAAACAAGATTTCTCTTGTTTTAACAAATAAATGCACTGAAGCGTACATATATTCGTGTTAGATTGTGTTATTATGTAAACACAATCCCTTACATGGTTATAAAGTAAACCATGCCCGAGAAAATTAATTCCCGTTGTTGAGTCAAAGCTTTCCGATGAAATGCTTGACTTTAATATGAAAAGCGGGTTACTATCTGAAATAATAGCAAGCCATTTTGAGCATGTTTTAAAAATTTGAACTTCTGCTTGAACTTTATTTACAACCCCGTGTCATTATTGAATGACATTTCTAGTATCGTAAATATTATCGATTCCAGAAGACATGCTCTTTTTATCAAAACGTTTTTGAACACACAATTTTGAAAGATTTAGAAAAAACCTTTTGAGAAATTCTTGAAAAATTATGTTCATTGTTTTGAAAACCAATTACTTGAGCTTAAGATGTTGAATATCTTACAAAACGAGCTCAAGTCCGAGAAGTTGTAAACTTCCGTTGTTAAGGATAAGTTTATCATCGGCAATAAACTTTCCTTTTAACTGAAGAACGATTCCTAAGTTGACATTTACTTAGAAATCGTTTTCATGAGCTTGAAAAACTTTTGAATATTTTAACGTAAAGCTCATGACCGAGAAAGGTGAATTTCTCGTTATGAAGAAAAGTTCTCTTATTTAAAATATACACTTTCCTTTATGAGCTCAAAACTTGGAATGTTTTAATACAAGCTCATGACCGAGAAAAATGAATTTTCCGTTATGAGGATAACTTATCTTTAAAGATAAGCTTTCCTAAATATGAAGTCCGAGTTACATTCTGATATTTAACTGTAAGTCATGCTCGAGAAAAATTAATTTCTCGTTGTAAGGATAAGTTTATCATCGGCGATAAACTTTCCTTTCTTTGATGTCCGGGGCATAATCTGAAATGTGATTATACGCCATTTACACGAGCTTAAAAACCTTTGAATAGTTTAAATATAAACTCGTGTATGAGAAAATTTAATTTCTCGTTTTTGAGGATAAGTTTATCATCGGCGATAAACTTTCCTTTATTTGAAAAACGGGTCATCGTCTGACATTTAACGATGAGCCATTTACACGAGCTTAAAAACCTTCGAATAGTTTTATTGTAAGCCCGTGTCCGAAAAAATTTAATTTCTCGTTTTGAGGGTAAGTTATCGTTGTGTAGATAAACTTCCCTTTCTCTGATGTCTGGGTCACAGACTGTGATTTGACTGTGAGCCTTTGTGCATGAGCTTAAAAACTTGGAATGTTTTTTATATAGGCTCATGCCCGAGAAAAATTAATTTCTCGTTTTTGAGGATAAGTTTATCATCGGTGATAAACTTTCCTTTCTTTGATGAACGAGTTACAGTCTGTGATGTGACTATAAGTCCTGATACATTGTAAGCTTAACTACAAATACCTTGAGGCACTTGTTTCTCTAATATCAGCTTCTTCAGTAACCAAATTCTGAGAGTGTCCTTAGTTGAACGGTATATAAAGTTCAGACCGTTTTTTTTTGTTTGATCCTTGACTTTGGTACCTGCATTCTCATTTGAAGTTTTCATACTTTGATATGGGTTAGCAATATATATTTTGGAAGCAAGTGGGGGTTCACAGTTGTCTTTTCTTGTGCCAAAGGTGACCTGAGGAGATGATTCACTTATCTTAGTTGGCAAACGTTTCTTTTATAGAAAACCTTAAGTTCAGGCTTAAGTGATGCATCATCCTTTTCAATTTCCTCCCTAGTAGTCTTAGTAGAATCGGAGGATATCCTAGTTAAAGGGCACTCGTTTCCTACAAGAGTGAAAGTTCTACCAGTGGGGCACCAAACTTTACCAATGGGTTTGATTTTAGCTATACACTAGGATTTAAGTCTAGCACGGGAGTTCACCTCATTAAGTAATTTCTTGACACAAGAGTCATGATTTGCCGTAAAGACACATTTTCTACATGTTTTACAAGTAGCATATTTAATGTCCTAGTAAGATCTAAAATTCCTAGATAATTGATTGATGCTCCTAGGATATGACATGCTACGGTTAGCAGTGTTGGATAATCTAGAAGGCATTTAATAAGTCTGAAAACACTTATCCTTTTACCACTTATTTCCAATAATAACAAGACCAAAACGTGTATTTTATGTCGTAAAAGTCGGAGTTATGCGTGGTTTGTGTTTTTATTGTGTTTTAGGACCAAAATATGAAAAAGGAAGAAAACACGGGCTTTCACGGGCTTTTATCGAAGAAAACGAGAAAAGACGAAGTCAAAAGATCAAGAGTGCAAAAAGAACGGAAGTCCAAGGCCTATTCTGAAGATTTATCGATGAAAAAGTCTAAAGACGGAAGTTTAATGAAGTCGAAGAACTCAAGTCTAATAGAAGAAGAAAATTACAAGACAAGTTCAATATACATCGACAAATCCCGAGACGACGTAGAGAAAGACAAAGGATTTAAATCGAGTCGAAAACAAAGAAAGAAGAGGCAACACATGCACACCTTCCCATTTTCCCTATACATACCCTCCTAATACACATTAGGAGGGTTGGTTAGTTTTTAGTAGTTAGTTTCATTTTCATTTTTCCTTTCTAGTTTTTAGAGAGAGAAAGTTCCAACCTTTCTTTCACTAAGTTTTCATCTTTTCTTTCTTTTAATCTTTCAAGTTTAAACCTTTTTGTATTTGGATTCCATTAATCAAGTTTAAGTTTAAGCTTTTAATCTTTAATCTCTTTCTACCTTTCTTTATTTTAGTTAATTTTGGTGCGAATTATATTTGATCCGTGTTGATCTTGATGTTTTCGTGCTTAAAAAGTTAATATTTTTATTCCCACATAAGCTTTCAAACGGTTAAGCATTAAGATCTTTGTGCTTATTGGCTTATTTGTATGTTTAGCTTATTTACTTTTTAAAAGTTTTCTTAAAAAGTTTCATCTTTTTATGGTTTGATTTAAAAGATTGCTTATTTTAAGTTGGAAAAGTTGTTATTCGAGCTTATTTAGTTTTTTTTATTATAGATTCGTTCAAGTTTTTGATTTGGCTTATTGAAAATGTGACAATCCGTCAATTTATGGTTGATATTTTATTCTCGAATATTATTTAAAAACTTTATTTTAATGTTACATTATGAACTCACTTATTTTTCGGAAGAAATTTGGATTTACGTCTTGAAGTAGCATCGACTACGTCTAAACCGGAGGATTCAATGTTACGTGCTTACGTTTACATACACCGTCTTTGGTGACAGTCCGACACTTCAGAAAATAAATTTATCCGTGAATATTATCTTGGAGTTTTAAATTTGTGTTGGTCCATAAACTCACAAATTTACGAGAAGAGATTAGGACTTACGATTTTATTTTAACATCCTTTAAGACTAAACCGGAAACCCTAGGATTACGTATTTACGTTTTCAAACTCCGTTTTTGATGAGACAATTTTTATTAGATTCGTTTTGTGCCGTTGATTCATAATTTATAAAAACGTTTTTTGTAAAACGACCCGAGGGCACGCAAATCAAGGAAACTAGAATCGAGGAATACCCGTAAATTAGTGGGATGAGACAAGATAAATCTTGCCTCACCCTACACATGGGACGGTTCCCAAGCTACCACCACATCATGTGATGTGGCAAATTAGTAGCTACAAGTTAACACTTGTTAACTTTAGCTTACAAAGTAAGCTTCCACTACACCTAAAACCACTACCTAAACCATTCTTGTCATTCACAACATGCAAAACCACCTCAAGTTCTCTCACCTTCCCCATTTTGGCCGTCCATAGCTCACCCTAAACACCCTAATTTGATCAAAATTAACCACAAAATCTCATGTTATTCATACACATGTTGAAGTCCTTTTGAAACCCTATTGATTGGAGGTGATTATAACATCCATGGAGGAGTTTTCCATGGATTCTTGGGGCTGATTTTCCACAAGGAGATTATGAAGATTGGTGGTCTTGAAGATGGTCTTGGTTCATCACAAGTTTCTCCATCAAAATCCATGTTTTGATCACAACCTACATCATCATGGTGGTATAAAGATTGTCCTCCTCATCTTCTTGTTATTTTGATTATGTAAACATGTATTTTATTTCCTATTGTATATGTATATGATGATTATATGATGATAAAAATGTTATGTGGGGATTTGTTGTTGATAAACATGATTAAAAAGGTGAAAAACTATAAAGAACAAGATTAAAATCTTACTTAAATTTGTTGGTTGTATAAAACAGTAAAGAAACATGTCATGAACTGATAAAATGATGAAGTAGAATGGATTTACAGTAAGCTATGGGTCTTGTACACATGTGAGAGTTGGCCATGCAATGGAATCATTGTAATGAGTGAGATATGATCAAAACAAGTTTAAGGTATAAATCTGAGTTCACTGTTTTGGACGATTTTTAGAAAATACTTAGAAAATGATTAAACAGTAGCTATAGAAGAGTTAAATGGAGCACATATCATGTAGTTTATGTGATAAAAATTTGAGCTTCTATCTCCAGATAGAACTCTAGATATGGCAGTTTTGGTGAAAGTGAAGATAAAAAAATCAGATTTTGGAAATTAAAGTATAATACTATTATATAAGCACTCAAAATTATATTGTATAAAATGTAAAGTTAAAACTCACTAACTCATAAATTTTATTTATATAAATATGTTAAAGGTTAAATAGGTGTACATTTTATAAAAATGGTAACTTGTTAAGTTTTATAAGTTATAAAAACTATAAACATGATTTTTACGACTTTTTCGGCTATTACCGAAAAATTAACGTTTTTGTTAAATAAAACTTAGATGGTTGGACCCGTCTAATGTAAACTTTATAAAACTTATATACTGATATATAAACATGTATAACAAGTAAAAACCGATAAAACCCGAACTATAGGACATACGGACGTTAACGGACTAAATTAACGTTATTGGACTAATAATACAACAAAATGGACTAAAACACTTATAAACTTATTATTGGGCTTAACCCATTTAGGCCCAACTTGTAAAGTGTAGATAATGATAATATAAGTATAACAAGGATTAATACAAGTTAAGAACTTATAATAGGCTTATTGGACCTAAAACACGTAAATAGGTAAAACAAGAAAACTAGTATAAAAGTTATCGACACATAACACAAAAATGAGTAAATGAGGATATGTAAACCCACTTGATCATCATATATATATAAAATCATCATATGTATACATAATTGTTATTTTTATAAAGTCATTGGACATGAGTCAAAGACGAGTATTATTTGTCTAGGTTTCTGTGATTGAAGCACGTACCATACGTCCGAATTGTCGATAACCCGCCTTCCCATATCAACATGAGTTCATAGCCTCGCAGTCTTTTAAATGTTTTTATAAATGTTTTATAAACCTGTGAGGGAGATAACATGTTAGTTTTTATTAAATAGGACACCATTTGTCCTGATTGTTTGTTTATTGATTTTGGACCCGAATGATTGAATGACCCGATTGTATGACCCGATAAATGATTAAAGGACCCGATAGATGAAATTAAATGGATTATTAAAGTTAGGTTATGTCACTAAAAGTCCCATTAGCATGAATTGTGAACTACCGGGATTTGGTAGACGCTTATGCATTTAATAGTACTATTTGGGGACGATCACCCCAGTTCGCGCCTTGACGGTTGATCCCCGTCGTGCCACATTGATTGGTATGCGAATTTATGTATGAGAAGATTTCCATAGCGTGACCTTTGTGATGACACGCTACTTTAGATGGGCAAAATTGGTATCGGGTTAGCTACCCGTTGTTGGTTTAGTAAGGTAACAATGTCATGCGGCTTATAATAATCAAAAATTAACGAAATACTAATAGACGCTCCGAATTACGATGTATTGCCTGACTAGCAATACAGGGTCATACTATTGATATTATGTTCGTGTTTTGGTTTTCATAACCATATTCATATAACGGTTTTTATTTTCATACAACGTCATAAGACGTATTGTATGGTGTTTTTAACGACAATGATTCGTATAATGGTTTTTAAGGCAAATGCCTATATTATGATTTTGATGACGATTTGTATAAAATGACTTTGGCTATTTTATGGCCTATCAAAACGATTTGTACAAAATGATTTTCAGTAATACTTTTATACTGATATTATATTGATGGAATTTATTAAACTCTATGAATTCACTCGGCGTTATCGCTGACCTTTTCTTTTAACATGTTTTATCTCAGGTACTTGAAGGTAATTCTCGGGAAGACGATAAGAATTCATGGCCCGCACTTAAACAATATTTTCCATTCAAATACTTTGTAAAACTTTGTATGAAATAATATGACTTGGGTCCGATGTAACTTTGATATCTATGAATGGAAATGATTTATTATTAAACGACACGATTTTTATGCGTTGTCTATGATGTGAGTAATGTGCTATCCCGTAACACCAACGAGTCTTCCGCTGTATTAAGTTGTATAAATTTGGGGGTGTTACAGTTTGGTACCAGAGCTCTCGTTATAGAGAACGAAAGATTTTTAAAAACCAAGGTTTTGAATAAAACCTTTCAAAATCTTTTAACTATAAACATTTTTCTAAAAATGTCTAAAAATCTTTTGACTATAACGGTGCCGAAGAATTCTCGAGTTACCGACAAGGCCAGACTGAGAAGTGTTATTTTAATATATATATAACTTGGATTATATATATATGATGTAATTTTATTACATGATTGTTTGATGATTATTTTGATTTTTATACGAGGTATTTATACGACGTAGATTATCACAAGTAACCCTAACTCCCCTAGTAAATTAATCGAAGCTATTCTCGTAGGAATTCTAGCTATCCTAGATCTAAACCAAGTTGTGGATATTTATGATCCCAACAAATGATTGATATTCGTAGAAATGTAGATATTAGTTGATTGTGATATTGAATAAGAATTGGCGAGATTAAATCTGATATCAATGTCATGACGATCTTTCCTTATAGAGTGGAGTTTGACAAAACATTACCACCTAGAAAGATGTCATCTGACTCGTTGTCATCCAATTCTTAAATTGAAATCGAAAGGGTGAATGTTGCACTTGAGGCTGTCATTGGAACCAGTACCCAAAAGCCTCATGCCACTAATACCTTTCTGAGAAGTCTAGTTGAATGATCAAGTCATTTTATATTATTGACTCATTTGATAATTGTTGTCGTAAGAGATATAGGATTGGAAATTAAGTATTGTTCATATCGAGCTTTTATTGCCTATTAAGGCCTAAGAATAAGATTGAAAGTATTGGAATATGAGGTAGGATATTGAATTGAGTATAAAATTGGTTGAAACTTGAATAAAGTAAAATTTAACCCGTATGAAATATGAGATTATTAAGAGGAAGTCGTTAAGTTCTGTGATTGAATTATAAGGTTTTAATTGATTGTTGATTCGTGTTAAAGGTTGTTCCTAGGCCATTGTCCACTAACGAGGATGCCCAGTGTCCAATAAATAAATTGAAGAAATCTTCTTCTGAATTGGGACCGATGGATCTTCTGGGACATATGGAACACCTAATGACTCTTGTAGATTAGTATTCATTGTGGTATCTTTTAAAAATCCCTAACTTAACTGAGACATCAGTTGGTAGGATGAGTTCTGAGAATTGTATGACATAGTGACACGTAATGTGTTACGGTACAATTTTGACTTGTTTATGATTAATGAAAAGACTACCTTTGATTGCTAAATTCTACATGCATCGATGTTATCTATCTTTTATTGCTTGTCTCTAATGCTCGCATTAGTGATGCAATCATTGAACAAGTACTCATCTTGATTTGAGTTACGTTGTGAATCATTCTTCGTGAGTGCCATCGAGGTCATGAACCTCATGATTATTTGGCTAAGCTCATTTCTTATCATATCGTAGTTAATTCTTGGTGAACAAGCTTTCATCACTCTTTTGCAGATCACACATTGTTTTTATAAATTTAAAACGGTATCCTTTGAGGAAATTTAATTTTCAACACAATAAGGATTATTCAAAGTGAGATTTATAAGTGATTGATATCAAAATGAAGTTGTTTATGAAACGCTTTGGAAACTTAATTGCTTTCATGACAAAGAAAATCTTTGAAAATTTAATTTTGATTCTTATTTAAGAATTAAGCATGAAAATGTTTTTATTATAAACATGATGATAAAATTTTGACGAACTGAGTATTGCATCGTTAATCTTGAAATTGTATATAGTTGCGCGCCTACATACAATTTGGAACTGACCATGCAAGGCTGATTAGTAGTCACCATAAAACTAATGAATAAGCACTAAATTTTCTTTGAAGATTGTGAAAGAATAAATTTTATGAGATCTACAAGAAGTGAAAAATAGGGACATAGTGTTAGGGACACCTACATATGTGCCTATAGCATCTATTCTTCTAAGTCGAATTTACTCATCTGTGGAAATTGTCTTATTTGACAATTGACAATTCTTTCTTGTCCAATTCTCCCATAGTGAGATTCTTAGGAAAAGTATCTGATTACCGAGTGTTGATACCCGATTGGATGTATTGACGTTCTTATCATTTCTTATGATTTGATTTCATTTGAATAACCTGGGTAACGATCCGAGGAGCTTTCGAATGCGTACTCAAATTATGAAAACATGGGATATATTCATATTCGTTAAATGTTTTCGTCTGTATCTGATTTGAAATTCTCTCGCATAGATTATGCGTTGACCTTACTTTTTTAATAGTAGTTATGTCTCCATATATCCTTGAATTTGTGAAGGATTATGAATCATTATTAGTCTTTTGAGAAGTTCACATCTTATCGACGGCAATAAAACTGAAAAAGTTGATAGTGCCAGTAAAATGGATTGATTGATTATGACATAACGACATTGTCTTAATTGACGAGAACTCGAGTAGAATTCCCCTAAATGATAAGATGTTGATTATCAAAAGTGATCTAAATAATTCTTGATGGATGACCATATCCTACATTTAGACTTGAAATTTTACCATGAATGGTTGTGAATTAGTCATAGATATTATAATCTAGAAAGAACTTAATATGAATTTATTAAAAGATGTTTCCGTTATCTGAAACTTTAGTAAGTATTTGTTGATGAATTACCTAGACTTTCGCCATTAAGGCAAGTAGAAATTGGTATTGATTATATTCCCGGTGCTGCACTTGTGGCTTGTGCACTGTACGTCAGCACCATCTAAATTAAAGGAATTACCGTACAACTGAGAAAGTTGTCGGAGAAAGATTTTATTATACCAAGCCTGTCATCATGAAGAGCTATGGTGTTATCATTCCTTATATTTATAGATTACCGTGAACTAAGTAAATTGACAATCGAAAACGATATCCATAACTCGAAATGGAAGATTTGTTCGATCATTTACAAGGTTCTAGCAATTTGATCCATAGCATGGTTATCATCAAACTTCGCATCTGTGAAAGAGATTATCTATTCCAATCACTACATCCGGTACTTGTAATGAACGTTATGAGTTTCACGTGATGCCGTTTGGATTGACTAATGCACATGTAGTATTCATAAATTTGGTGAATCTCGTGTGTAGGATGTAATTTGATAAATTCATGCTTGTGATCATTCAGGACTATTGGTTTGTTTATAAGAATAAGAATGAAGTTAATAATTATTTATAAATTTACCTGAATTGGCTGAACAATTAAAAACCTGTATCTTAAATATTTAACATGTGATTAAAGACTTAAATCTTTACATTATTTGACTATGTGATTAATAGCTAATGGAATCTATAATGACTCTTCAAAATAGAGCCATTAACGCTTAGGGATATAACAAAAAGAAAATGGAAATATGTTTTGACAAATGTTTTAACAAAGGATTTTAAGGGATTATTCCCTTATACACAAACCATTTAACTAAACTTCTGTTTAGGGGTAAATGTTTGTGTATACTTCTAGACAACCTAAGAAGAATTGAGGAAACTATATAAATTATGACTTGAAATTTGAAACGACAATTTTTGCTTTTCAACTAAGAAAATTTTGACCAAAGTATAAACAAAGGTTTTTCGAACATTTACGAATCTTATTAAATATTTTCGATAAATCAACAAAAATCTAATTAATTAAATTCAAATTTATTTTGAACATTTTATATAATTGGTCGAACTAAGAAATTTAAACTTTTAACGTTTACGTTTCATAAAAATTAAATAATTATTGTTAATTTACATATAATAATTATCGACGCTTTAGACGCGGGATTGAGAAAAACTGATAAAAATGATAGTTGAGACGAAACTGAAACATAAAAGATATGAAGAAAGAATTTTGAATAAATACAGTTATGATATTTATTTCATCAGGAGAAAGTGAACGTAATTACTGACACATTATGTATAAAAGATAAAGAATCAATTACGATGTATTTCTTAATAATGAAGGTGCAAAATAAATTACCGAACGATATAAAAATAAACAGTTTGTAAGAAGGATAATATAGATAATAAAAGGGGTTCGCGGCTAATGTGAACCATTAGAATTGAGAAGCCGATAGCGTTAAATATTTTAAAGACCACTTGTGATTGTCTAAATATGGAGGATTGTGAGATATAGTTATGTTGGAATTTGTAAGTATAAGTATTCTATTTATGTCATTTATGACTAAAAGTATCTTTGTCTGAAGAAGTTGTACTAATGACAAATTATGAAGGCAGACATCGCCTCATACATTAGTAAACGTCTAGCTATTGCAAAGGTCATCATCTGAATTTGATTCGATTTGGGTCATCGTCGACAGACTGAGCAAATCTGCTAATATCATTCCCGTTAATGATAAATGCAAAAGAGTTATGTAAACACAGTGTGCCTGTATCGAACATCTATATCAAGATCCTCGCTTCGCATCGAATTTTTAGAGAATTGCTCAGAAATCATTGAGAACGAACCTTGATGAGAGTACTATGTACCACCCCAAAACGAAGGGACGAGGTAAAGTAACGATACAAAGCAATATAAGTGCTGTTTTATGTTTGAATGAATGACCTTTGATAATAGACCGTATAATCGTTTTCCTTTGGAGAGATTATCATTGATAATTATCGTATTAGGATTGAGATCGAATCGTGTTAGGATCTAAATATTAGAGCATCCGTAAGCAGGAGTTGAGATAAAGACACCCGACATACACCCATTGTGAGTTGGACATGTCTTTTAGGTTTAAGGTTTCCTATGATGGCGAACCTAACCTTACAAAATACCCGACCCACGAGATCTGAAATGATTATTGAAATTAGGATCTGATTATTGACAGTCGGTAGTGGGCAAGAGGTTATGTGAATGTGAAATGTAGATCTTGAAGTGCCAAATGGGTAGCGAAGTTATGCCACAATTTTTAAACTTGGAAAAATGAATTCATGATCTGACAAATCATGGGATATAAGTCCCCGTTGTATGGGACCATTGAGATGATGTAAAAGATTTGGTTTGAAAGGCATAATAAGCTGGATCTACCCAAGGACTTCAAGAGATGCGTGAATTATGTTTCGTATATCGAACTTGATGGAATATCTATCAAGTGAGAATCTGATTATTTCTTAATAAAGCTAAGATCGGCGAAAAGTTGCACTCATCAGAAACCCGTGAACATCATGGATAGAGAAAGTAAGTCAACATTTAGCCTGATCTTATTCCCTTAGTTATGTTTGATGAAACTCGCGTATTATAATGGATTACACTTATGAGAAAAGACCGAATGTGGAGGAAATACCCACATGGCTTTAACTCTATAAGAAGCGAGTAGTAAGGTAAGATGATCTTTGAGGACAAAGATCCTGTTTAGGGGTAAATGCTGTGACAATCCGTCAATTTATGGTTGATATTTTATTCTCGAATAATATTTAAAAACATTATTTTAATGTTACATTATGAACTCACTTATTTTTGGGAAGAAATTTGGATTTACGTCTTGAAGTAGCATCGACTACATCTAAACCGGAGGATTCAACGTTACGTGCTTACGTTTACTTACACCGTCTTTGGTGACAGTCCGACACTTCAGAAAATAAATTTATCCGTGAATATTATCTTGGAGTTTTAAATTTGTGTTGGTCCATAAAATCGCAAATTTACGAGAAGAGATTAGGACTTACGATTTTATTTTAACATCCTTTACGACTAAACCGGAAACCCTAGGATTACGTATTTACGTTTTCAAACTCCGTTTTTGATGAGACAATTTTTATTAGATTCGTTTTGTGCCGTTGATTCATAATTTATAAAAACGTTTTTCGTAAAACGACCCGAGGGCACGCAAATCGAGGAAACTAGAATCGAGGAATACCCGTAAATTAGTGGGATGAGACAAGATAAATCTTGCCTCACCCCACACATGGGACGGTTCACAAGCTACCACCACATCATGTGATGTGGCAAATTAGTAGCTACAAGTTAACACTTGTTAACTTTAGCTTACAAAGTAAGCTTCCACTACACCTAAAACCACTACCTAAACCATTCTTGTCATTCACAACATGCAAAACCACCTCAAGTTCTCTCACCTTCCCCATTTTGGCCGTCCATAGCTCACCCTAAATACCCTAATTTGATCAAAATTAACCACAAAATCTCATGTTATTCATACACATGTTGAAGTCCTTTTGAAACCCTATTGATTGGAGGTGATTATAACATCCATGGAGGAGTTTTCCATGGATTCTTAGGGCTGATTTTCCACAAGGAGATTATGAAGATTGGTGGTCTTGAAGATGGTCTTGGTTCATCACAAGTTTCTCCATCAAAATCCATGTTTTGATCACAACCTACATCATCATGGTGGTATAAAGATTGTCCTCCTCATCTACTTGTTATTTTGATTATGTAAACATGTATTTTATTTCCTATTGTATATGTATATGATGATTATATGATGATAAAAATGTTATGTGGGGATTTGTTGTTGATAAACATGATTAAAAAGGTGAAAAACTATAAAGAACAAGGTTAAAATCTTACTTAAATTTGTTGGCTGTATAAAACAGTAAAGAAACATGTCATGAACTTATAAAATGATGAAGTAGAATGGATTTACAGTAAGCTATGGGTCTTTTACACATGTGAGAGTTGGCCATGCAATGAAATCATTGTAATGAGTGAGATATGATCAAAACAAGTTTAAGGTATTAATCTGAGTTCACTGTTTTGGAAGATTTTTAGAAAATACTTAGAAGATAATTCAACAGTAGCTATAGAAGAGTTAAATGGAGAACACATATCATGTAGTTTATGTGATAAAAATTTGAGCTTCTATCTCCATATAGAACGCTAGATATGGCAGTTTTGGTGAAAGTGAAGATAAAAAAATCAGATTTTGGAAATTAAAGTATAATACTATTATATAAGCACTCAAAATTATATTGTATAAAATGTAAAGTTAAAACCCACTAACTCATAAATTTTATTTATATAAATATGTTAAAGGTTAAATAGGTGTACATTTTATAAAAATGGTAACTTGTTATGTTTTATAAGTTATAAAAACTATAAACATGATTTTTACGACTTTTTCGGCTATTACCGAAAAATTAACGTTTTTGTTAAATAAAACTTAGATGGTTGGACCCGTCTAATGTAAACTTTATAAAACTTATATACTGATATATAAACATGTATAACAAGTAAAAACCGATAAAACCCGAACTATAGGACATACGGACGTTAACGGACTAAATTAACGTTATTGGACTAATAATACAACAAAAATGGACTAAAACACTTATAAACTTATTATTGGGCTTAACCCATTTAGGCCCAACTTGTAAAGTGTAGATACTGATAATATAAGTATAACAAGGATTAATACAAGTTAAGAACTTATAATAGGCTTATTGGACCTAAAACACGTAAATAGGTAAAACAAGAAAACTAGTATAAAAGTTATCGACACATAACACAAAAATGAGTAAATGAGGATATGTAAACCCACTTGATCATCATATATATATAAAATCATCATATGTATACATAATTGTTATTTTTATAAAGTCATTGGACATGAGTCTAAGACGAGTATTATTTGTCTAGGTTTCCGTGATTGAAGCACGTATCGTACGTCCGAATTGCCGATAACCCGCCTTCCCATATCAACGTGAGTTCATAGCCTCGCAGTCTTTTAAATGTTTTTATAAATGTTTTATAAACCCGCGAGGGAGATAACATGTTAGTTTTTATTAAATAGGACACCATTTGTCCCGATTGTTTGTTTATTGATTTTGGACCCGAATGATTGAATGACCCGATTGTATGACCCGATAAATGATTAAAGGACCCGATAGATGAAATTAAATGGATTATTAAAGTTAGGTTATGTCACTAAAAGTCCCATTAGCATGAATTGTGAACTACCGGGATTTGGTAGACGCTTATGCATTTAATAGTACTATTTGGGGACGATCACCCTAGTTCGCGCCTTGACGGTTGATCCCCGTCGTGCCACATTGATTGGTATGCGAATTTATGTATGAGAAGATTTCCATAGCGTGACCTTTGTGACGACACGCTACTTTAGATGGGCAAAATTGGTATCGGGTTAGCTACCCGTTGTTGGTTTAGTAAGGTAACAATGTCATGCGGCTTATAATAATCAAAAATTAACGAAATACTAATAGACGCTCCGAATTACGATGTATTGCCTGACTAGCAATACAGGGTCATACTATTGATATTATGTTCGTGTTTTGGTTTTCATAACCATATTCATATAACGGTTTTTATTTTCATACAACGTCATAAGACGTATTGTATGGTGTTTTTAACGACAATGATTCGTATAATGGTTTTTAAGGCAAATGCCTATATTATGATTTTGATGACGATTTGTATAAAATGACTTTGGCTATTTTATGGCCTATCAAAACGATTTGTACAAAATGATTTTCAGTAATACTTTTATACTGATATTATATTGATGGAATTTATTAAACTCTATGAATTCACTCGGCGTTATCGCTGACCTTTTCTTTTAACATGTTTTATCTCAGGTACTTGAAGGTAATTCTCGGGAAGACGATAAGAATTCATGGCCCCTACTTAAACAATATTTTCCATTCAAATACTTTGTAAAACTTTGTATGAAATAATATGACTTGGGACCGATGTAACTTTGATATCTATGAATGGAAATGATTTATTATTAAACGACACGATTTTTATGCGTTGTCTATGATGTGAGTAATGTGCTATCCCGTAACACCAACGAGTCTTCCGCTGTATTAAGTTGTATAAATTTGGAGGTGTTACAGAAAATAGCCTTATATGTAGCTTATTTACGAATTCATACCATCGGAAAGGGTAAACCCCTTTCCGATTTGCTTTCCGATCACTCTGATCGGATTAGGGTTTTGATATTCCGATTATAGGACTCTTTGTCATTCCGACGAGGGTGATTTGTGTTACATTCCGATTGGGACATTTCCACCTTATTCCGATACTTTCTTTTACTGGATTCCGATTAATCATTCCGATTACACCATCATTCCGACTAGGAACTATTTGGATATTCCGATTGGTTTTGTTTTCTAGTATTCCGATTTGGCCTTATTCCGACGACAGTATTCCGACGAGAGTCGTGTTTGCCAAATTCCGATTAGTGCTGTTTTCCAAACATTCCGGTTGTAGCCTTCATGTTCCATATTTCGATTACATTCCGATCAGGCATTCCGACGGGTTAAATTTCTTGATTTTACAAAGTTTTCAAGTTTTAGATTTATTAAGTGTTCAAGTAATTTTCTAATTTTGTCTTTAAGTTTTTAGCATTAATTTTTAACTCGTCATTTTAGATTAACCTTTAAAGCTTTCATTTTGCTCAACGACAATTTTCATATTTGCTATTAGTTTAAATTAGAAAACCAAACCACTCATTTATTATTCCACCAAGAACAATTGAGTCACACTTTCTACCAATAGTCAATATGAAAAGATCGGAAACAACGAACTTTCATACTTGGTGTAAAAGCCTTGTATTAAATGGCGCCGCTGCCAGCTCTTTTCGTTAAGATTAAAGGTTTTTAGTGAGAGACGCATTGGATTTTGGGATCCGTTCATCTTTGAGCATTATTTTCCTTGCTTTAAAATTTTAAAAATCCTAAAAAATATAAAATTTTCAAAAATACAAAACAATTAAAAAAACATAAAAAACCAAAAATATTTCTTGCTTTGTTAGTTCTTTTGCAGGTGCATGCGCACTCAATCAACGTCTTATCAAGAGCCCGAGACTCTCGATAACTTAGACATGGCCGGTGTACACAACAACAATAATCCACCTCAAAACAACATGAATAATAACAACAATGAACCCTACCGGACAATCGCCTATGATCGAACTTTTGCAAGCACATGTAGAGGGCAACCACGATGCTATTGTCATACCCGCGATTGGAGCCAACAACTTTGAGCTCAAATCCGGCTTTATTCAAATGGTCTCTGCTCAACCATTCTTGGGACGTACCATTGATGATCCTCATGATCACATCAAAAGGTTCCTTCAACTCACGAATACTGTCAAATTCAACGGGGTTTCCCAAGAGGTAATTCGTTTGCAACTTTTTCCTTTCTCCTTAGAGGGACAAGCCCGGCATTGGCTTGATAAGGAACCGTCACGAAGTATTCTTACGTGGACGAACTTAGAGACCAAATTCATAAACTACTTTTTCCCACCCTCTCGTACTACCGCTTTACGGAATGAAATCACTACTTTTGAACAAACTTTTAGTGAATCTTGGGACCGTTTTAAAGAAGTTTTAAGAAAGTGCCCACAACATGGTTTTGCCAAAGTGCACCAAATCAATACTTTTTACAATGGTTTAAGCATGAATGACCAAGATTCACTAAATAGTGCCTGGGGGGGTAATCTTTTGGTTAAGTCTTCTAATGCTGCTTGGGATATTATTGAGAACAAGTCTAAAGTGCAAACCAAGAGTGTTCGGACCAATGTGGCCAGTGCTAGCACTAGTGAGAGCGACAAGAGACTTGATAAGCTTACTTCGCTTGTTGAATCACTTGCTCTCCAAGCCGCCAATAATACCAAAGCTATCATTGCCCAAGCCAATGCTATGACTTAATCTTGTGATATATGCGGGGGATCTCACTCATACACCGATTGTCCTTCGACTCACGACAATCCGGAAAATGTGTATGCCGCCAACGGTACCTATGCTACAGGAGGCTATCAAGCACGTCCTCAAGGTGACCGCAACTTGCTCAGCTATCGCTAAAACAACTTTCTTTCACCACCCGGTTTCCCCCCACAAAACCTGAACAACCTCAA
This sequence comes from Glebionis coronaria, assembly GCA_025667525.1. Taxonomy (NCBI): domain Eukaryota; kingdom Viridiplantae; phylum Streptophyta; class Magnoliopsida; order Asterales; family Asteraceae; genus Glebionis; species Glebionis coronaria. The sequence continues at coordinate 273,314,381 of CM046876.1, forward strand.
TCGTAACAATCAAAACCAACCACGTGCTCCAACTCCATATCAAAACCAAAGAAACCCATATCCACCTCAAAGAAACAACCAAGTTTACCAACAAACTGCTTATCAACCACCCGCCTACCATGCTCCTCCTCTCAACCAACCCACAGCCTTACACCAAGATGTTGAAACCTACATGAGGACTAACGATGTGATCGTGCAAAATCTTCAGCGGGAAATGGCCAACATGAAAGCAGATATGGTGAAGCAAGGGAATGATCTTCGAGCTGATATGCGAAACACTTTGGCAAGTCAAACGAATGACTTAAGGAATATGATGGCTAGTTTCTTCCCTAGTAATCAAGCCTCTGGATCGGGTTCTCTTCCGAGTAACACTGTTGCTAATCCAAGAGGGGAGATGAAAGCAATCACCACTCGCAGTGGAAAAGGTTTAAAGGAACCCGAGCTTCCAACACCTACACCGGTGATTGTGACAAAGGAAAACGAGTCTCCTTCTCCAATTCCCCCATCTTCTATTCCTCCAACTTCTACTTCTGCAATTCCACCACCTTCTACTTCTACCCCTCCACCACCCAAGGATGTGAGTGCGAATTCTAGCCCAAAGCCTTCATCTCAACCCAATATACCTTATCCTTCGAGGTTGAGGAAAGAGAAATTGAAGAACAAGGATGATATTCAAGTTTCGAATTTTCTTAAAATGTTCAAACAACTAAATTTCAATATCTCCTTTGTTGAGGCTCTCGTTCACATGCCCAAATATGCTAAGATGTTTAAAGATCTTCTTAGTGACAAAGAGAAGCTTCTTGACATTGCTCAGACCCAACTTAATGAGAATTGCTTCGCGGTTCTCTTAAGGAAATTGCCCACCAAACTTGGTGATCCGGGTCGTTTCTTGATTCCTTGCAACTTCCCGGGAGTAGAGAATTGCATGGCCCTAGCCGATCTAGGTGCTAGTATTAACTTAATGCCATTAAGTGTTTGGAAGCAATTATCTCTCCCCGAGCTAGTCCCCACACGAATGACTTTGGAATTAGCCAACCATACGGTTGCTTATCTAGTGGGGATAGCCGAAGACGTCTTCGTTGGTGTCGACAAATTCACCTTCCCGACAGATTTTGTTGTCGTTGACTACGAGATGGATCCCCGTGTTCCATTAATCGTTGGACGTCCATTCCTGAGGACCGGTCGCACTCTCATCGATGTAGCCGCTGACGAATTAATCATGAGAGTTGGTGACGATAAAATCGTCTTCAACATGGGTAAACTTTCTAAGCAGCCTTCGAAAAACGAGAGTGTTAATTTCATTGATGTTCTTGATGAGGCTTGTGAAGAACATTTCAAAGACGCTTGTAAAAGTGGTTCTTCTTCTCTACCCAATGTTGTGACCGTTGCCTCAATTGCTCCGTCATTGACTCCTTTTGGAGAAAGTGACTTGGATGATTTTGAAGCTAGCTTGGGTCCTCTCGGTCTTAAGAATGATGATTCTCCCACCGATTGGGATGAAGACATTCATACCATTGAGAAACTTCTCAATGAGGACCATATTTCTCCGTAGTCTCCTAAGGCTATCTCTACCGATGATCCGAACTTGACTACGCCGTCCATCGAAAATCCTCCAGATTTAGAGCTTAAGGATCTTCCGTCTCATCTCGAGTACGTTTTCCTTGAAGACAACAAGATGTTAGCGGTCATCATTGCAAAGGACCTGAAAGAAGAAGAAAAATCCCAACTTATCGCCGTGTTGCAGAATCATAAGAAAGCTATTGCTTGGAAGATCTCCGATATTCGTGCAATTGATCCTTACTTTTGCACACATAAAATTCTCATGGAGGACGACTTTAAACCCACTATTCAAAGCCAACGAAGGGTGAATCCTAAGATCCATTACGTAATCAAAAAAGAGGTTATCAAACTTCTTGATGCGGGAATGATCTATCCTATCTCGGATTCACCGTTGGTTAGTCCTGTCCATTTTGTGCCTAAGAAAGGCGGAATCACCGTTGTTCCCAATGAAAACAACGAGTTGATTCCTACTCGTCTCGTTACAGGGTGGAGAGTTTATATAGACTACCGCAAACTCAATGATGCTACGAGAAAGGATCATTTTCCCCTTCCTTTCATGGACCAAATGCTTGAACGTCTAGCGGGTAATGACTATTACTGCTTTTTGGACGGTTTCTCCGGGTATTTTCAAATTCCCATCGATCCCAAAGACCAAGAGAAAACCCCATTCATTTGTCCTTATGGAACATTTGCCTACAAAAGAATGCCTTTCGGCTTATGCAATGCTCCTGGGACTATCCAAAGGTGTATGATGGCTATCTTCCATGACATGGTTGAAGAAACTATGGAAGTCTTCATGGATGATTTCTCGGTTTATGGCGATTCTTTCTCTGCTTACCTTGCCAATTTAGAACATATGCTTAAGCGGTGTGAAGACACTCGCCTTGTTCTAAATTGGGAAAAATGCCATTTCATGGTAAAAGAGGGCATCGTGCTAGGACACAAAATCTCCAAAGCCGGTCTTGAAGTGGACCGTGCTAAAGTTGATGTTATTGCAAAATTGCCTCCACCTTCAACCGTGAAGGGTGTGAGAAGTTTCCTCGATCATGCGGGTTTCTATCGCCGATTCATTCAAGATTTTTCTAAAATCGCTCGCCCGATGACCCACCTTTTGGAAAAAGATACTCCTTTCATCTTTTCCAAAGAGTGTCTTGAATCCTTCAATCTTCTTAAGGATAAGCTAACTAAGGCACCAGTCTTGGTCACCCCTAATTGGGAGCTACCTTTTGAGTTGATGTGTGATGCTAGCGATTTTTCTATTGGAGCGGTTTTGGGCCAAAGAGTGAACAAACACTTCCAACCAATCCACTATGCTAGCAAGACAATGACGGGGGCTCAATTGCATTATACCACTACCGAAAAAGAGCTTTTAGCTGTAGTGTATGCCTTTGAAAAGTTCTGCCCCTATCTTGTCCTTTCTACCACAATCATGTATACCGATCATTCCGCGTTGAAGTACTTGATGACTAAGCAAGATTCTAAGCCAAGACTTCTTCGTTGGGTTTTACTCCTTCAAGAATTCAACATTGAAATTCGTGACAAAAAGGGAGCCGAAAACCTAGCCGCGGATCATCTCAGTAGACTTGAGGATCCTTATCAAGGGGATCATCCGAACAAAGAGATCAATGACTCTTTTCCCCTTGAGGCCTTAATGTCTATCAATCTAAATCTGCATGACCCCCGTGGTTTACGGACATTGCAAACTACTTAGCGGGTGGAATTCTCAAGGAAGGGTTAACGTCCCAACAAGAGAAAAAGTTCTTTAAGGATATTGAGCATTATTTCTGGGACGACCCTTACCTTTTCAAACAATGTGCTGATCTGATTATTCGCCGATGTGTTGATGGGCCGGCAGCGGTTCAAATCCTTGACGCTTGCCATAAAGGACCCACTGGTGGTCACTTTGGTCCCAACTACACCGCGAAGAAAGTATTCGACTCTGGATTCTATTGGCCCACCATTTATCGTGACGCTCACGACATGGTTAAACATTGTGATGCTTGCCAAAGACAAGGCAAGATCATACATAAAGATGAGATGCCTCAAAATTTCATACAAGAATGTGAAATCTTTGATGTATGCGGCATCGACTTTATGGGGCCATTTCCATCATCCAAAGGGAACAAGTACATCCTCGTAGCCGTTGACTACGTTTCTAAATGGGTTGAAGCCAAGGCTCTCCCTACGAACGATGCGAGGGTGGTTGTGAACTTTTTGAAGAAGCTCTTTGCTAGATTCGGCGTTCCTCGTGCTATTATCAGTGACCGCGGGACTCATTTTTGCAATGATCAATTTGCAAGAGTCATGGCTAAGTATGGTGTTAATCATCGTCTTTCCACCGCCTATCATCCCCAAACCAATAGTCAAGCCGAGATTTCCAACCGTGGATTGAAGAGAATTCTGGAGCGTACTATGGGAGAGCATCGTGCCGCGTGGGCCGATAAGTTAGATGATGCTTTGTGGGCTTTCCGTACTGCTTATAAGACCTCGATTGGTTGTACACCTTATCGTCTTGTGTACGGGAAAGCATGCCACCTCCCCATCGAGCTGGAACATAAGGCATACTGGGCCTTGAAGTGGGCTAACTTCGACATCAACAAAGCCGGTGATCTTCGGAAGATTCAACTCAACGAGCTTAATGAACTGAGGAATGAAGCTTACGAGAACTCATTGATCTACAAAGAGAAGACTAGGATCATCCATGATGCAAGAATTAAGAACCGAGATTTCCACTTTGGTGATCAAGTCTTACTTTTTAACTCTCGGTTGAAGATCTTCTCGGGCAAGTTGAAGAGCCGCTGGTCTGGTCCATTCACCGTCGCCAAAGTCTTTCCATATGGCACCATTGAGCTTTCTCAGCCAAATGGGCTCAATTTCAAGGTGAATGGCCAGCGTTTGAAGCTGTACTTTGGTGAGGACATCTCTCATGAGATGATTCCATCCCTCACCACGTTTCCCATGAACTAGTTTTGGGTCGAGTCAGGCTCGTGACTCGGTGAACAAAAACAAGCGCTTCTCGGGAGGCAACCCGTGATCTATCCTTTACTGCTTTCATAATAAGTGTAGGGGGAGCCCCGTATGTGTTTGTTGTCTTGTTTCTTGTGTTGTGCAGGGATTAACGCTTCAAAGATCCACTCTTGATGCCATTTGACGAACCGTGATCCCGTGTTCCCATCTTCCCGGTTCTATCCTAAACTCTTGTGATTCAATGTTTCATATCTTATATGTTCACACTGAATTCACTATAGTTGTCCTTTTCTTAGCAAGATTTAAACAAAGTGCACAATGTCATAAGTGTAGGTGAGTTTACTCCCACATGCTTAAACATTGAGGACAATGTTTATATCAAGTGTAGGGGTACTTCTATCGAAGTAAGTGGTCTTTTCCATGAATTTGCCCTCATTTTAACCGAAAAATTTGATTTTTCGACATTTTTCAAAATTTTTAATCTATTTTGGCCTAGTTGTATAGTTGAATTTTCCTTTGTTATGGTTATTTTCAATAAGGTGGTTTCAAATTTTTCAAAGTCGTGAATATTTTGACTCAACCCGAGTTTACTTATCTAAGTTTACTCTAGCTAGTATCCTTAACATGTTTAAGTCAAGTTTTGCTAGACTTTTATATAGGGAGTTTTAAAACGCAAAAGTCTTAACTCTCACGGGTTAAGAACAAGAACTTTTCGCAAGTTCCTATAATTAACCCTAGAGAGTTGTTTATCAAGGGAATTTAAAATGCGATTTCTAAACTTGAAAAAGTCTAAGAATTGCAAGATCCTATAGATGACTCGAAAACCCAAAACTTTGATTTAATAGGCTAAGCATCCACGAGTCTCATTCCTTGAGATTTTAAACTGTGGAGGACGAGAGATGATAGAGTCAATTATAAGTTTGGTATTCTTTCGTGAGTTTATGTGAGTTAATTATGAGCCTATTCTCCCATCGCTTGTTAATAAATTTATCTACAATAAATAAGGTTGTACGATTTGAAAAGTTACTTAGCTTCTAGCCCAAGATCGTTTAAAAGTTGCTCGGTATTATTAGAGTTCATTGCCAAGGCATAACTTATTGAAGCGGGATGCGAAGATTGGCGAGTCCGAAAAGGCCCTAACAAGGCATGAGGGCTACATTTTGTTGCTAAAGATCCAAAAGTGATGTGAAGAATCATTTGTCGAAAATCAATATGAAGGATCGAGACACACGACGAAAAGCAAAAACTCCCCAAAAGATCATGGAGAAGTCTATCCAAAAAGGCCCTAACAAGGTATGAGGATAAATAGATCCAAGTCCAAAAAGGAGGCGGATCGTTGTATATCAAAGTCCAAAATAAAGATTGGAGAAAAATGAAGAAGTCGTGGTCCAAATATGAAGAATCTCTCAAAACTTCAAGTGAAGAAATTCCTATTATGAAGAGAAGACCATTATTTCATGAACGTCTCTCAAGATTTGAAGTATGAAGTCGCTGCCAAATATTGGTCCGAGAAAGGTCTTAAATCGCGAAGCGAGTTATGCCAAGATATGAACTTTATGAGGTCACGAGAAGCAGTTTTAAGAGATTTTGTCCTTTAGCTAATATTGATTAAATCGTCCACTTTATTTTCGGCCTAAATAACTATCGAAATAAGTCAAACAATGCATCCTCGTGATCATTCAAGACAACAATAAAATATAAGAGATACACCTAGGAATAGGGGAGTCTAAGTGAATAATTGGCCCACATGAATTCGTGTTAGTTTGCTAACTTATAATAACAATGATCTCGTTTTTAAGCTTGGTATGGGGAACGTAAAACTTGAGGATGATAAACGTTCATGGCAGCCAAAACCCAATGTAAGTCTTTAATTTCTTTACTTGTTTCTATCTTTTTTATGTTTAGTATTTAATAAAGGCCAAGGTGGGTTATTTATGAGGAAAAATGTAAACCGTGCTTTAAAACTAATGCATTGCATGAGGGCATTGCAATGGTCAAGTGTAGGGGATTTAATAAGTGTGAAAACACTTATCCTTTTACCACTTATTTCCAATAATAACAAGACCAAAACGTGTATTTTATGTCGTAAAAGTCGGAATTATGCGTGGTTTGTGTTTTTACTGTGTTTTAGGACCAAAAGATGAAAAAGGAAGAAAACACGGGCTTTCACGGGCTTTTATCTAAGTCAAAAAAGAACGGAAGTCCAAGGCCTATTCTGAAGATTTATCGAAGAAAAAGTCTAAAGACGGAAGTTTAATAAAGTCGAAGAACTCAAGTCTAATAGAAGAAGAAAATTACAAGACAAGTTCAATATACATCGACAAATCCCGAGATGACGTCGAGAAAGACAAAGGATTTAAATCGAGTCGAGAAGAAAGAAAGAAGAGGCAACACATGCACACCTTCCCATTTTCCCTATAAATACCCTCCTAATACACATTAGGAGGGTTGGTTAGTTTTTAGTAGTTAGTTTCATTTTCATTTTTCCTTTCTAGTTTTTAGAGAGAGAAAGTTCCAAACTTTCTCTCACTAAGTTTTCATCTTTTCTTTCTTTTAATCTTTCAAGTTTAAACCTTTTTGTATTTGGATTCTATTAATCAAGTTTAAGTTTAAGCTTTTAATCTTTAATCTCTTTCTACCTTTCTTTATTTTAGTTAATTTTGGTGCGAATTATATTTGATCCGTGTTGATCTTGATGTTTTCGTGCTTAAAAAGTTAATCTTTTTATTCCCACATAAGCTTTCAAACGGTTAAGCTTTAAGATCTTTGTGCTTATTGGCTTATTTGTATGTTTAGATTATTTACTTTTTAAAAGTTTTCTTAAAAAGTTTAATCTTTTTATGGTTTGATTTAAAAGATTGCTTATTTTAAGTTGGAAAAGTTGTTTCGAGCTTATTTAGTTTTTTTATTATAGATTCGTTCAAGTTTTGGATTTGGCTTATTGAAAATAGCCTTATACGTAGCTTATTTATGAATTCATACCATCGGAAAGGGTAAACCCCTTTCCGATTTGGCTTTCCGACCACTGCACCATTATTCTGATCACTCTAATCGGATTAGGGTTTTGATATTCCGATTTTGGGACACTTTGTCATTCCGACGAGGGTGATTTGTGTTACATTCCGATTGGGACATTTCCACCTTATTCCGATACTTTCTTTTACTGGATTCCGATTAAGCATTCCGATTACACCATCATTCCGACTAGGAACTATTTGGATATTCCGATTGGTTTTGTTTTCTAGTATTCCGATTTGGCCTTATTCCGACGACAGTATTCCGACGAGAGTCTTGTTTGCCATATTCCGATTAGTGTTGTTTTCCAAACATTCCGATTGTAGCCTTCATGTTCCATATTCCGATTACATTCCGATCAGGCATTCCGACGGGTTAAATTTCTTGATTTTACAAAGTTTTCAAGTTTTAGATTTATTAAGTGTTCAAGTAATTTTCTAATTTTGTCTTTAAGTTTTTAGCATTAATTTTTAACTCGTCATTTTAGATTAACCTTTAAAGCTTTCATTTTGCTCAACAACATTTTCATATTTGCTATTAGTTTAAATTAGAAAACCAAACCACTCATTTATTATTCCACCAAGAACAATTGAGTCACACTTTCTACCAATAGTCAATTCGAAAAGATCGGAAACAACGAGCTTTCATACTTGGTGTAAAAGCCATGTATTAGCATCTAACTAGGTTTGAAAATTCTATCTCTCACTTATGTCTTTTTCTTAGCATCCCTTAGATCAAAATTATGGCGAACGTCATTTGAACTAGTTCGAGACGTATTCTTTGGACTATGTCTAGGGAGACTAGAGGAAATCCTATGATTAGAACTTGTAAAAGCTGTTTTAGTCACATTGGGCCTAGATAGTGGAGTGACTGGTCTAGAAAGATGAACCATATCAACTTGGGAGGCAAACCGTGGTCTCGAGGATTTTGGTCGCTCGGATCTAAATGAAGTCGGTTGTCTAACAGACTGAATTTGAGGCGGTTTCCCCAAGATTGATGGTTTTTCAAGCTTAGTATCCATAGTAGATCCTTTAATTTTTCTCAATTCATTTTTCAACGCAGCTATAGCAAAGACCTTTTCCTGAATTTGAGCTTTTAATGTCTCATTCTCTTTGAGCAATTTATCTTGGGATGCCAATTTAGATTCTAGCAAATTAATTTGTTTCAAAATTTATCCTTTTCAGCTTTAGAATCTTGAACAGTTTGATCCACTTTTCGTTCTAGAACAACTTTTGACTTTTCAAGTTTTTCAAAATATGTTTCAAATTTGTTCGTTTTCATCGAAAGTTTAAGTTTGGCATCCTCAAGATCTTTTGATTGTTGAGCTACGATCGTTTTGAGCTCTTTAATCTTGGAATCGGAATCAGTTAACGAAGCAGTCATAAAGCATTTATCATGATGTACTATAGCATTCTGAACTATCTCTCCTCTATTATGACGCACATCGGATGAATCTAAAGTGGTAAAACTATCACCCTTTTCCATCCCATGTTTGTCATAATTAGGTTCGAAATGCTCAACATGCGGTAGTTCATCGGCATAGGCATCATATACAACATTACATTGTACCATATGTGTAGGCTCTTCGTCATAAACGGGAATAATATCATCATAAGAGATGTCTGGAACATTCCCTGACTTGATGTCATGCTTAACTGTTGATTCCATGTCCTTGCAATCTTTAGCAGCCTCCAATTCGTCAATCGTGTGACCATTTTCGTCTTGCATCATAGAATCTTGCACATCATTATCACACGCTTGCTGAAGTCGGGATTTTTCATAAATCTAAGACGAGACCGATGTCAAGAGTTGCAATAGTGTATCACGGAAAACTTGAAGCTCGGTATGTGTATCTCGAGAAAATTACTGGAAAATCGTTTAACTTTCAGACTTGATGATATTGAATTGGAGGAAAGGCGTGAATTGTGTCACGAGAGCTTGATATGTAGATTCTGATGCAAAATGATTAAAGTCTGCTTTGTGAAGTTGCTCAGCTAGTTGGTTCAATGTGATGTGTATTGAATCAATGAATATATAACGATCTTGACCAAATAGTGTCACAAATTCGCTCCCTCCTTAAATCCATGAAAGAGTCACAAGATGAGACTGGAGTAGTTGAAATGACGTGATGCCACTTCTTCTAGCGTTGTCTTGCATGTGATGTGAGACTCCCTCTTGAAATATCTAATTCAATGATTCCATTAAATGTCGATGAAAAATTCTTGGATCCTTGTTTTTGTAAAAAAAAAATATTTTTCTCGGCTCAATAATTTTTGTCGGCTCAAACGTTGGTAAAATAAACCAGAGTCCAATTCAATCTCGGTTTACTCCAAAAATAAAGCCCGTAAACTAATTAATCCAACCTGATTAATTTTACAACAATCGAATATTTAATCGATCAGTTCGAGTTAAATGGCAAAATATAATTGGCCTACTAGGGTCTACGATAAAAGTAGTGATCGTCCAGTCAAACAATTAAGTAACCAAATCAAATATACTATTTTCGGATAGTGGCCCAATCTAATAAAGAACCCGGTCCAAAACTTTATCACAAAACAAAAATATCTTGACTTAACACTATAAAATATAAATCGTAAAGCCCACGTGGCTTGGACATACAAACCCAAAACGTGACACTAAACTCTTGACAGTATATACCTACTAACAAAATAGTGCACTGAACTGAAATATCACCACACACGTGGCACGGTCTTAGACCCACTCACCTTTGACTTTGTTTCCTCCGCCCCCCTTTGCTTTATATATTTCTCCCAACTCAGAATAGATAACTCCGTCCCTTTCTAAAACAAATCTCCTCACTAAAAAACCACATTGATATCACTCTCCGTCTGTATCTCTTTCTTTGTGCAGATCTCACAGCCTTCAAAAACAAGACCGAATCCTTTAGATCTCTCTCAAACAAATCCTTAATCCATATACCACTCTGTCCCAAACATAATTTGAAAAACTAGATCACCTTTGTCCAATCTTAAGGCTCAAAAACAAACTTATCAAGCCAAAAACTGATCACATCCGAATCAAACCCACAGAAAAGCCAATATCACATAGGCTGCGTATACATCAAAGAACCAAACTAAATGTGTTCTTAATAGTTAAAGCAGAGGCACGAGGGTTATTGGTCTTCAAGATTTCTCAAAAGAGAAGTCTCGGGTAGGTATTTTAATTTTGGTTTAATTTTTGGATCGATGAAGGTTTTTCTGACGGAGATCTGTGTATTTTTTTGATTTGGTGTTTGGGTGGGTTTTAATCTTTCTGAGGTTTGGGTTGATGTGGGAGTAGAATCAATTTTTTTTTTAAAAATGGAGTCTTGTCGAGGTTGTTTTTGTCGAGGTTGAGGTTTGTCGTGAGTCTTTGATGCTGGTTGTTGATGTATTCGAGTGTAGTGTAGGTGTGTCGAAAGAGTTTTTGTGGGTCGAGGCTTGGTGGAGTCGATTAAGAGTTTGTGTCGAAAGAGTGTGTGAGTTTAGTGTCGAGAGTTGAAGCTGTTTCTGTGTGAGTCGAGAATGTTGTGTTTATTGATTCTGTTTGAGTCAGTTTTTCGAGTAAAGGGTATCTGAGTCTTGTGGCGTGTTGTGTCGAGAGTTTTTGGTTAGTTTGGGTGGGTTTTGTGTTTGAGTTTTGTATGTCAGTGTGTGTCGAGAGAATGGGTCTGAGTTCGAGTCTGTTGGGGTTGTTTAGTCGAGTCTAGTGTTTTAGTCTGTGTTTGGGTTGCGTTATGTTTGAATCAAATGAGGGTCAGGTTTAGGTTTCGAGAGTTTGAGTTTCTTTTATGTGAGTCTGTCTTGGTCAGTCTTCGGATAAACCGAATTTCTTCAGAATAGTTGGTATCTTCGGAATATTGGGAATATTCGGAATATATAATTTCTTCGGATAAAGCACACTAATTCAGAATATTTAACATCTTCGGATAAAATGAAAAACTTGTATTCTTCGGAAAAAACGGAAATACTGTGAATTCTTCGAAATAGTTGGAATATTCGGAATATTTGTGTTGTTGAATTTCTTCGGAATAAGTTGGTTTCTTCGTTTAAATGGAGTAAAATAAATCTTCGGATAAATATGAAAACCCTTTTGCGAAGAACTGGGTAATCACTAAAGTCCAAAAATAATAAACAAAATAAAAATATTCTTGAAACTCAACAATTGTAGATCGAACAATAAAAATCCCGTAACTCAAAAATTACCCCAAAAACACCAAAAATTTTGTGATTTCTACCATAATAGTTAAACCCAATGATTTGTTTACAACATTAAATCATAAAATCACAAAAAAAAATTCAAGATTTGAGATTAATTAAATCAAAACCCACCAAATTCAATCAAAACAAACACAAGAACAATCAATCAACCATAGCTCTTGAAACCAATTGTAGGATCATATATTCTTAGGATTGTAGAAGTGTTTGTATTTATCTAGAGAGATGAATGAAAAGGAAGAACTAGAGAGAGAAAGCTAGAGAGAGAAAGGAGAAAAGGAGAGGAAAAAACATGTGATTAATGAAAAGTGAAATGAACAAATGAGCCAACCCCTCCTAACATGTTAGGAGGGGGTATATATATAGCCCACCCTACATGTGGGCTATATGGACTATATTGATTACATAATGGATCACGAGCCCAATACTTGAATATATCATTGGAGTGACCGATCCTTTCTAAATATGTAAAAATGTATTTCCAACACCTTTTATTCAAATGACATTGTTTTAAACTAATATTATTATTACAAACCATTCTAGGAGAAACAATATTCCTAGATTCCAACAAACTAGAATTTGAAATAATGGAAGTAGAAGCAGTAGCAACTCTCTCATCACTCATCATAGAACTAGTAGTAGCAGTGTCATTTGTCTTGGGACTCGGGGGTCTTGACTCTTCACTTGAACCACATGATGCATAGTTACTTGCCTTGTCACTAAAAGTACAAGAGACAAAGTCATTAGTATTAGTAGAGCTTTTGGGAGACTCATGCATATGTGATCCATCCAAGTCAGTATGCCTGGATATGGGCATAAATGTTCCTGTAGAGGTGGAGGAACAACATGCATTGCTGCAGCTAGTTTAAACCTATTGTAGCTAGGTTTTCCCTCCTCCTCTTTGTCAGGATCAAAGACACTTGAAAAGGATAAATCAAAAACATCATCTGGACCAATATATTTGTCAAAACCTAACCTTCCCTTAGTTCTACCAAACATGCTACTATCTATTAGTTTGGAAAGATTCTTGGGTGCTTTTTGCCATTTATCATATCTTAATAGTGTAGAATCCAATTTTTCTTGCATTTCTTGTTTTGTTTGAATACTCTCGGTGTTAAGTTTTTCAGTATATTTAAGCATGTTAGTGGTATTCTCTAAATCAATGCTTTACACTCTAATCTTATCCTCATACTCAAGTTGAGTATTTTGAAGCCATTTCTTTTGTTGTTCTAAAGTTTTTAGAGAACTCTTATAAGCTTGAACTTCTAAAAAATATTTATCATTTTGAGCATTTAGTTCATTGAATTGAGTTAAGAGGTCTGAGTATTTATCATCACAACCAATAGGGCAATTTTGTACCTGAGGAGAGATTCTCATAAGAGCAAATTCCTTTGCTTCCTCTGCATCAAATATATGACCAGCAATTGTAGCAAACAAATAAGTAGAAGACTCAACTGATTCCAATGTAGGAGTCTCATGATCATTCTAGACCATGGTATCAACTGACACCAAAGCTTTCTTTTCATCCATGAGCTCTTGAACCTTGAAAGTTGAATACCGGTTCTTCTCCTGGTCATTTTTGTTAGGGTATTCCCTAGCAAAATGTCCTTGCTGCTGACAGTTATAGCACCTGACCTTGCTCCTATCAAACCTGGCTGGCTCTCTTGGGTTGTAGCTGAATTTTCTACCGGCTTTCTTTTCAAACTTATGAACCCAGAGAGTGAGCATAGCCATCTGCCACTTCAGATCCATTTCATCCAAGTCAAGCTTATCAACCTGTTTGAAATCATCAAAAGCTAGCTGCTGTTGTGGATTAACATCAGCAACAAAGGAGTGAAGAATAGTTTCTACAATGCTACTAGTCTTGGCTTTTGATTCAGGAGTAGTAGTATGTTGGGATGACAAAGTATAGCTTGGACTACTGGCATAAGACATTGGACTAGATCCCATGGAACTCACAAAAGCAAAATTAGCAGAATTAGAGTAGGAGTGACTTGAGTATCCTCTCACATGAGACTCAAAGGTTTTGAGTTTATATAACAAGTCATCAAAAGAGAGATATTCAAGGCCTCCTTTTGCTTTTAGAGAGATGACTACCTGATTCCATGAATGAGGCAGAGCTCTAAGAAACCTGGCATTGATGTCTTTATTCTCTGGTTTGGACCTGAGTTGATTCAATTGACTGAGAATCTTTTGAAACCTGTCATAGCCTTGATGAAGACCTTCTGTCTCAAAAATCTTGAATTCTGTCAATTCATCTCTTAGCATGGATCTATACATCTTTTTGGATTCTTCATTTCCTTCAAATATTGCCTTGATGCCATTCCAAATTTCCCTAACATCATCCAAGTGATAGAAATTACCCATATGATCATCAGGAAGAGACTGAAGCAAAATAGTTTTTGCTTTGATTTCCTTTTGTACAGTTGTTATTTCTTCATGAGATTTAGGTTCTAGAATGATGATCTGGCCATTCTTGTCTCTACCAGTTTTCTTCTTGTTGTTGCCATTCTGAATAATTTTCCACAAGTCTAGATCAGTATTGGTGATCCAGTACTCAATCTTCATGGCCCAGCTATCATACTATTCCTTCTTCAAGAGTGGGAAATTTCCATTTGTATTGGAAACAGTAGCAACAATTTGCTGTGTTTGTTCTGTGGTGGTGCTTGGTTCTCCTATTTCGGTAGAACTAGAAGCAGTCATGATTAGACAAAGATGTTAGTAAAAAAGGGTTCTTCTTATGCAGAGACTTTCCCAGGCTCTGATACCACTTCTTGGGTCCACTGGTTGTGGATCTTGCAGCCTGTTACACTATGTTCTCAAGATTTATTTTGAGGAGAAAAGAAAAGATTTGGAAAGAAACTAAAATTTAGTTATGTTCTCGAGTTCTTTTTAACAAGAGAAAAGAAAAGAAGAGAAAATAATATATAAGCTATTTTGGTTATAGAATCTTCTTCCCACTTTTGGGATGATTGTTCTTCTCTTTCTTTCTCTTCTCTTCTCTTGGCTTTCATTCTTTTCTTTTCATCTCAATAATAACTTGAGAACATAGCGTTAAGGATGGTGAACGACTTCTGTAATCACAAGTCTATACACAGAGAGACTCTTAATGTAATACAAAGTATAAGTGCGGAATACAAATACTATGATCAAGAAGAAACAGAATAACAAAATAACTTGATCCTTACTAAGGATTTCTACTATTAATATTAAATAAATAATGATGAAAGGTGTGTCTAACCCTTCTGCCAATGGGTTCCTTTTATACTACAAGGAAACCCTAATACTACATTAAACATAAACGTGTAACTCCTGATATGCATATCCTTTCCTAACATATCTCATGCATATCCTAACAAACTTCTAAGAATAACATTATTTGACTTGCTACTAAACCAGGAGTATGTGTTGCTTCTACTACTACTAGGACCAGGAGGAACTACATACCTCCTTGTTAGAAATATATAAAGTGATGGTCATATAATATACCGTTGCGAAGCTCGTGGAAAATGCTATTCAACGGTGTCGAGAGTACTATGTTATTGTTATGTATGTAACGGGAATTAGTCCCGAACACACAAATGATGAAGGACTCCTAACCTTGTAAGCCTTAGTAAAAAAGGCACATCCAACCTCATTTGTGTGTGTGTCTTCCATTTTCATAGATTGTAGAGAGAGAAACATATGTGTTTCTCTCACTAAGAATTCACAACCATCTTTGTTTTTCTCTTTTTCTTCATCTAATCTAATCTTTCTTTTTGGTTTAATCTTTATCTTCATTTCTATATCCTATATAGTCGTGTGTATCATTCCTACATGTTGTATCATTCGCCAAGAGATTCGTAGTTAGCTTTGGTCTTGATTTGGTGTGGATTTGGTATTGATTTCGTGGGTTTTTGGTTTAGGTTGTTGGATTCGATTGGTATTTGTGGCTATGAGGTGTTGTTATTGGTGTGATCGAAGTGGTTGTTGGTGTTGGTGGATTCGAGGTGTTGTTCTGGTGGTTTCGTATCATCTCAGTCGAAACAAAACTGTGTCCATTTATTTTCGGAAAAATCTTCGCAAAAGGGTTTTGTATTCCGAAATTCTGCCATTTTCCTTATAATATTTCTCTGAAAAAACTCATTTTTCCGAAAATATTTCTCTGAAAATCCACTTTATTCCAAAAAAAACACCGACTTATTCCGAATATTTTTCTCTGAAAATCATTTTTCCGAAAAAGTCCATTTCTCTGAAAATATCATTTTTCCAAAAAAGTCAATTTCTCTAAAAATTCGATTTTTCCGAAAAACCTCTTTATTCCGAAAAAGTGTCATTTCTCTGAAAATCCTCTTTATTCCGAAAAAGTGTAATTTCTCTGAAAAGCCTCTTTATTCCGAAAAAGTGTCTTTTGTCTGAAAAACCCCATTATTCCGAAGATTGGTTATTTCTCTAAAAAACCCCATTATTCCGAAGATTGGTTATTTCTATGAAAAACCCCATTATTCCGAAGATTGGTTGGTTCTCTGAAAAATCCCGTATTCCAAAGATTGGTTATTTCTCTGAAAAACTTATTATTTCGAAGATTCTTTGGTTCTCTGAAAATCCCAGTATTCTGAAGATTGGCTATTTCTCTGAAATTTCCATTTATTCCGAAGATCTTCAATTATTCCGAAAATATTTTCAAAAATTGTGTTTTTGAAAATTTTTAATCGTGTGTTTTTTGGCCTTGGAATTTTTTGTTTCAGGAGAGCTCATTTATTAGGGGATTAATCATATTTAGGGGACTTTAACTTCAACATTCTGCTTTCTACGAATTGAGATCCTGTTTTTCACACGACTTCTAATATGACATTCCAACAAGACAGTGATACTGTGGGTATTGAGGATCGTGATAGCACTGCCAGAAAGAAGAGGGATGCTGCCCATCTCCAGTCTCAGCTTTTAATAGCACAAAAGGAAGAAGAAGGAATTACACTCCTAGCTGAAGAGTTTGATTTCATGGCATCTGCAGCAGCATATGGTGAGGAAGAAGAGGTGACTACCGACTCCATCTTGATGGCTAATTCACAGCAAGCATCAACATCGGTAATTCAGACTGACAGAGCTTCTGTATATGATTCAGACGGTTCCTCTGAGGTACACCCACGTCTCAATGATAATGATTTATATAATATGTCTAATCAGGAGGAAGAGTATACTGAGTCACTTGAGCCTTCCACTGAGACACACGGGGTTCAAACGAATAATAGCAATATTATTTCTAATGCGCCCAGTGTGGACCTTAGTGGAGATCAAGTAGCCCAACCTACAACCCCTCCTGACGAGACGCATGCGTATTATAAATCATTATTCGATAAGCTTGCCAAGGATGTTTCTCATGCGAATGTGGTTAATAATAAGTATAGAGAAACTAATGCCAAATTGACCACTGAGCTTGCGGGATTTAAGGAGCGGGAGAAAAGTTTTGAGATTCATCATGCTAAAATCAAGGAACTTGAACAAGCTCATGCTACATCGGTTTATCAAGGAAAATGAACAACTAAGAAATTAAATTCCTTACACTTAAGTAGTGCTAAAAAGATAAGCGAATTGAATGATGAAATCACTTCTCTTAATAAACAGCTTTCAACTGAAAAATCTATTATTTTGGATTTAAAAGAACAACAAAAAAAGCTAAAACATGATTTCAAAATTCGAGAAGATGAGCTTATTGAGTATTTTTGTAAAGCTCAGGATAGGATTAGAGAATTAGACAACCTTTTAGTTAAACGTGGCCAAACTATGCAGACGATAAATATGCTCGCCCCAAAAGTGAATGAGATAAATTACACTCGATACAAATTGGCTTTAGGTTGTCCTCTTCCTCCTAATCCAGGATATCTTAAGAAAGTTCAGGCCACTAATGAAACCTTATATAATGGTAGTGTGCTCTTGTCTGATGAGCATGATCCTCCTAGTGTGCATGATTCCGAGGAAACTACTAAACTTGCAGTAGAGACTCGTTTAAGAATGAAAAATCTTGATAAAGAAGTGTCACCTGTTTATTATCCGAAAGTTAATCCTCCAACTATTTTTGTTCGGTCTTAAACGAGTACTGAATTGATTTTGCTACCAAGTGAGGAATTGTCTGATGACCCTCCTAAACCGAGTATCACACGCCGATTTCTAAACGAGCTCAAAGATAATTTTGTCATTCTCAAACGGGTTGTTAGCGCTAAAATGACTGGAGGAAACTTTACTTCACCCGTTCAGACTGAAGTTCAGAAAATTCTTCACAGCGAGATTAATCCGATCATTAATAAAGCTGATGCTAGGATAAGCAATCTTGAGAACGCTTTTCTAAAAGAACTAGCCAAATTTGTTGAAGACTTTAAATCTTTGGCGAAGGAGGCTGATGAATCTCTTGATAGAAATAAAGTTTTGGAAAGCGACCTTGCATGTCTCTCGAAAGCAAGTGACAGTGGTGATTGTGTTGATAGTAACCCCGTTGCGGTAATCATCTTTGTGTCAGACAATGCAACCCTCCAAAATGAGCTTGATCGTACGAAAGAGAAAATGGAGTCTTATGTCAACAAAAAGGACAACGAATTCACTGATCTTTGGAATAAATATGTCAAAAAATGTGATGAATGTAAGCATGACAAACTCTCGTATGATAAAGCTTACAATGAACTGCAACATTATTCTCTCCATGTTTTATCACTAGTTTCACAAAAATTTCAATGTCATGTAATTTTTGAGTGGGAGAATAGTGATTAAAATGTGTTATCTTGGATAAGATCTTTGATATAAGTGCTTTCTCTTCCTAATATGTGAAAAAAACTTTCCTTTTATGATGCACATATGTAGGGGGAGCGTTTTGGTGATACAAAAAACCTTCAAGGTGTAAACACTGATTTCATCAACACCTTGATTGCTTTTTCAACAGGTTTTTCTGGTTACGATATCTATACCCTTCAACACATTGATTCACGACAGTATTGGTGTCAAAATGTGGTTAGGTATTTTTCCTATGATCCAACCCGAACCGGAGGGATCTTCCCAGGGACAATCCATTAGAATTTAGATGTCCTTAGGAAAGATGGAGTAGTTGAGTGTACGGGAAAAATGCCGACTAATGACTTAAGCTAGCACTGGAACAATCACAACAAGGTGCTAGTTATGACGTCTTGGTAAGCATTGAAGGGGTTCAAGAATGAAAAAGAAATGTAAGGATAAAGGGTGTAAAGAAAGAAGCCCTCCATACAACTTAGGCAGAAACCGAGTCAATACATCTATTATCAGAATCACTTTGATGATTTCTAATACTGAAGACAAAGCATCATGGACCCAGTGATGCAATGCACAACCCTTCCCAGCCTACTCAAGCTTCTCTCAAAAGAAGTTTGTTTTATTGTCACGGAGTTCAACTCATTTCTATTAACTTTCTCACTCCGATATAGTAGATATTGAAAAGGTGGCAGTCTGCTCTGGCCTCCGATCACCAAATAAACGTGCACTTATAGAGTATAGAGCCAACGAGATTCATCATAAATCTCATTAGGACACTTATTCCATATATCAATGCTTTTTCATCACTATAACACATGCGATAATTTACAGAGTCCTACGCTCTATCCTTGTGATATTTCCAGAACATTCAGAGTGATACTCTTTAGTATTCACAGTGATGAATGGAAATCCTTCCAGTGTTAACATCAAACAACACTGTGGTAGGTCATATGTAAGATTCACCTGAATTAAACATATGTTAATTGGAAAGCAACAACAGTTTGATTCTTTTGTGATTCAAACTCGTTCCAGGTCTCGACGCAATATCTTTATGATCTTGCCAGAACATTTAGAGTAATACTGCTCACTATTTACAGTGACGAATGGAAATCCTTCCAGTGTCATCATCAAACAACACTGTGGTAGGTGACTTGTGAGATTCTATACGAATAAAACTTGTGTCAACTGGAAAGCAACAATGGTTTGATTGTTAATTGATTCAAAATTGTTCCAAGAAATTGAATTGACGACTCAATCAGCAGAATGGAACTGCATGATTCACTCCTTACTATGATTTATCTTTCAATATATTCAAGTATTGAGAATGGCTACCACAGCCGGAAACCCTGTCAAGGAAGTTCTTTGAACTTACCTAATCACAAGTACAGTATTTGTACTGTATAACGGGAAACCGGAGGAATGCAAACGGTGGCGTAACCTCAAGAGTCGTAATTCAAGACCACATTCTCATGAAAATGAAGAAAGCTCAAGAAAATCTAAAGACAAAGACTTCCGCTACTCTGATTATCAAGGGAGATTGTTAACAAGCTTTCAAGACAACGAAAACCATGAGTATGTGGATAAAGACACAAGAACATAAGTTGGCAAAGCATCAAGATCAAGTCAAGGAAAAGATCAAAGATCCAAGATCACAAGTCATGAAAGGAACGATAAAAGAACTCTCAAGACAACGAGCTTCAAAGTTTGCAGGATCAAAGAAGTAAAGTCACATAATACATGACCACCACTTAGGGGGAGATTGTTAGAAGTATTTAAAGTGATGGTCAAAGAAGTGAAGTCACATATTATATGACCACCCCTTAGGGGGAGATTGTTAGAAATATTTGAAGTAATGGTCATATAATATACCGTTGCGAAGCTCGTGGAAAATGCTATTCAACGGTGTCGATATTTCTATGTTATTGTTATGTATGTCACGGGAATTAGTCCCGAACACACAAATGAGGAAGGCCTCCTAACCTTGTAAGCCTTAGTATAAAAGGCACATCCAACCTCATTTGTGTGTGTGTCTTCCATTTTCATAGATTGTAGAGAGACAAACATATGTGTTTCTCTCACTAGGAATTCATAACCATCTTTGTTTTTCTCTTTTTATTCATCTAATCTAATCTTTCTTTTTGGTTTAATCTTTATCTTCATTTCTATATCATATATAGTCGTGTGTATCATTCCTACACTCCTAGTTTATCTATGACAAATATCTATTACATAGGTCCTAACAAATTTAAAACTATCGATGATTACATCGATCAAATCAAACATATATCATCCATAAGTCTCATTAAAACAATTACGTCATAAAATAAAATCGCATGGATCGCACATAACACCAACGAGGCAATTATTACCAGTCGAACAAAATCATCAAGTTGCATGATTTCAAATATGAAAACCTATTTCTTCAAAACCAAATTTATCGACACAAAAATCATTCGGAGTATACATTACACTATCGAAGGAACTACAATCCATATCAAATACAAAAGCCATCACTAGGCACATATAATCACATTATGACACGCTTGCAAATTATCCAAGCCATGCCAAATCAATAAGTTCAATCAAGTTAAATCATGCTTGCTAAATAGCCAAGCCATGATAATTAAGAATATTTGATAGGATTTTCGAATAAGTCCATTTAAAGGAAAATTTTCAAGTTAGAGGATGTTCATGGTCATGATAGCCATAGATGCATATCTAAAAATGCTTTTGTCATTGGAGGGTGCTCACACACGGATCCATACCCAAGTGATGTTATAGGGTGCTCACAAACGGATCCATACCCAAAAGATATTACATGGTAAACGTTACCCATGATTGGACGTCATTTGATAATGCCGCTGTTGATCCCAAACTTAGATCGATTAAGCTTTGTGTATACGAGATTAGATCAAGTACTACACGTAGAGAAACCTTTGCTTATGAATAAAGTAACAAAGTGTTATGCGGAATTAACACTTGATCTAAAACACAAAGATGTTAAACAAACTTTCACTTGTATTAGAATAAAAGAACTTGATTACAATGAAAGAGTTTAACTTGCGAATACTTATGAAAACTTATATAAACTGATATTAAACATTAACCTAAAAGACCTTCTTTTATAGAACAAGAAGTCTTGTACAATAAGCTACGAATCAACTATTCTAGGAAAAGATAAACATAGAAAATACATTGTCGTCTCTATCCTTACTAGAAGTATTCTAGAATATAGTAAACGTGTAGCTCACATCTTCCATCAGTGCTTGTCTTCATTCTGTCAACGCATGACTTTAACTTGTCAACGCTTATGCTATCAGCGCTCACTTTACTCTTGTCAACGCTTGAGTTGTTCTTGTCAGCGTTCAAGTGATCTGGCCTTAATTTATTCCCAACAATCCTCCCCTAAACTTGATATCCACTCTTATGATCAAGTTTCTGAATAAACACTAAGAACTTGGAGGAGTCTGACAAACCTTATCATATTGGTAATAAATAAATCTGATCAAATTCTTTGCCACGTCACTTGTATAGTCTATCTCCAACTGGGTGTCCTTCATCTTTTCCAAAACAGCCTTGGATATGAAATACTGAGCATCTACAAGTAAATACTCAGCAAACTTTGTAGAACTCAAATGGTATACACCAGCAGCTGAATATAACCTCCATTGAAGACCACTGAGGTCATCTTCAAGATCCTTCCATATTTCAGGATCTTCTTCTTTTGTCCCACACATTCTTTTGAATGTGGTCCAAAGTTTTATTCCATTGGCTGAAGTTGGTGCTTCAGCCTCATACTTGGTCTCTAGCAACCTCCAAAGGTCCACCAAGTCTTCTCTATCACAACTTGCAAATAAAGATATGAGAGTGGTAAAAGTATGTACCTCCTTGCCAAATCTTCCAATTTTCCAGAATCCACATTCATCTTCATCATAACTCACAATTGGATTCCTGGAATCTAGTGGTAACACATGCACCATATCTGAAGCTTCTAATGGGGAGAGCTTGAGGCTCTTTCTAATAACTGCTTCACTTGGATATAGTTGATTCATATCTTTTGGAAACTCAAGAATAAATCCCTTCTTTACTGGTCTAGGAACTATCATAGCTTTCTTGATTGCCATCTCTTCTGCAAGTTGCTCCTTTCTTTCATCTGAAAGAAGTCTGAAAGTGTTTTCTTCCTGCACTTTCACCCAAATAGGATAAGCCCTATGTTCCAACTCATCAAATGTCAAAGCTTTCAGCTTCTGATGTGTCCATCCAACTCCATGACATTTGAGCAACATAAAGTAGAGCTTCCTTCTATCCCTTTTCAACTCAGAGAGAATGTTGCTTGCCTTGTGCTTCAAAATCACCTTACAATCCTTTTGAACTCTAAGAAGAATTTCCAAACCCCATATCTGATCTGAAATGGTCAAGTCTGGATTATCCATACAGCTTTCTTCCCAAGAATTGTACATCTGAACTACCTCTGGCATATCAAAATCAATCTGCAACTTTAACTCTCTCAGCTTTTCCCTAGCAAGCTCATCACCATACTCAAGTCTTTCTGGTTCAACAATCATTACACTTGAATCTGAGCTAGCTCCATCACTTTCTTCTTCAGAAGTCACAACAAATGGTGACTTTTCCTTTTCACCTTGTTCCATCATTTGCTCAGCCAATCTTCTATCAAATTCAACCTGAGCTGCATTCTTTGGAACAATTTCTTCTACCAACTTACCCTTACCCTTATCTGTTGGTGCAATTATTGGTAGGGTAGATGATAATACCTGAGTAGGAACATCTTTGATGATAGATGATGACTGGAATACATCACCTCCATATGCAGATCTGTCAACGCCCAAATTTCCTCTATCAGCGCCCAAAATACTTCTATCAGCGTCCAAACTTGTCTTGTCAACGCTCAAATATTTTCCCTCAGCGCCTTGTGTAACCTCTCTCAACATATCTGTAAAGGATAAATTTAAATTGGTTGGAGAGATCAAGGACGTATCAAAACCTGTTTGTTCCTTCAAAGTAGTAAGAGCTTCAGCAACATCCAATGATTGTCCATCTTGACTGCTCTTATCACTCAGATTTCTTTGATCTTCCTCCCCTTTGGAAGACTCCTCCATACCTCCCTTTGCATGAACACTTTCCAAAACAACAATCCTCTCCCTCAATTCCTTGAGTTCAAGGCCTTGGTTACTGACAATTTGTACTAAGTCTGCATTTTGCTTTTTCAAGCTAATGCAGACAGCCGTCAATTCCAAAAGCTTCATTGGTTCCAGTCTGCCCTCTTCCAAAATGGGGATTTGACCTCCCAAGTCAGGTTCATTGGGCATGGATGAGGACTTAATTATGGTGGGACTGCCTTGGCCAGCTGCTAAGCCAGAACCAATAGTCCCAGCCTCATCCAGGTCACCAGCCACACTTGTGGTGGTGGTTCTCTCTGCTTCATGGCTAGGACCACCAGAGGAGAACACTCCAGCAGTCCTTTGGCGTTTAATCAACCTATATTCAGGTGGTGTGGAAGATGGTGTAGAAGAAGGTGTAGATGTGAGTTGGTTAAGGGGTGTTTGGGATTGTGATGGTTGGGTGTCAGCGGTGGAAATAGGCATATCAACGCCCACATTAGATGTGTCAGCGTCAAAGGGATTTTGGTCTATTTGCATTTGGTCAGGTGAGGGTAAAGGTTCAGGGATAGGTTCAAGTTGTGGGTGAGGGTCAATATGAGGTTGGGGGTCTGGTTGGGGTAGTGCTGCTGCAATAACAGCAAGCATGGCTGGGGTTAAAGGTAGGTCTCTATGAGGTGGTGAATTCATCTTGGTAAAAATAGCCTTCTTTTGTTCAGGGATTTAATAAAAATCATTGTGATCCCTTGAACAATATCTTTGAGCATCAAAAATCATTTGTAGAAAACGGGGATAAGCTAAAGTCATTTTTGTCCCCTTGTTTTTACACATTCCTTCAAAAATCATTTTAGACCAGTTATATCTTTGCCCTGTTGCAATACACACAATAGCAGTTGCAATGGATCTATTGATCTCATTGTGTGCAGTACATTTGGGACTCAAACATTGAAGGAGAATGTGAATGAGGTACTTCCAGGCTGGGGGAAATTCCTGCTTATGGTACTTATTAAGAGTACCTTCATCAGGAATAGGGTATCCCAAAGCCCTAAGCCCTTGTTCTATTTCAGATATGGGAAGAATGGTTATACCATCAGCATCATCAAGATGCAAGGCCTGGCGTACCAAGGCCTCAGTAACCACCCAAGGTCTCCCATGTACAATAGAAGTCAATGTGGTCACTCCATTAACTGTTGAGGAACTTACAGTGTTCCAAAACTGTTTAATGTGTGTGACTGGAATGAGTGGTGCATGAGAAAGAGCATACCTTAATGGGGATGCGTTCAAATACTCCACCATTTCTGTGTATTGAGGGAACAAAGTATTATCAGCAACAAGATAAGCAATCATGTTGTGTTGAGACTTGAACCCCAAATCCAATTCTGCTGAGTTAAATCTTGGTGCCATTGATGAAAGCTATTAATTTGAAGTATAAAAGATGAAGGTTGATAAGAGAAAAAGTGTTAGACAAGAATTATAGATACCCTGTTTAAAAATAGGAGCCAAATTTATAGGAGTGGATGAATGCATGTGATTGGCCCAAAAATAGGCAAAGATTTTCAAAAACTAATCATGAAAATATTGAAAAAGTTATAAGTTATCTCATGCATTTAATGAAAGTAACAACTCCTAAAATTACGGCTTGAAAATATGTCAAAAAGTAACAACTGGGTAGGTCCCATTGATTGTCAACGGTCAAATATAACCCATCAACGCCCAACGACTATAATCTTGTCAACGTTCGCCTAAAGCCATGTCAGCGTCCATTTTGGTCACAACAACGCTTAGAAAAATCTTGTCAGCGTCCAAAAATAAAATTGTTTTAAAAAGTGAAAAATGACCTTAACAAGTAATTTATCCTAGAGAAGATAACCAAAAGCTGATAATTATCATAGGGCGGCAAGCACTGTCCAGTTATGCACACTTGCATAAGCAAGATAGACATAACAGTCCTCTAGTGTCCCTTGCTAACCAAAATTCTTAACAACCAAGTTACCTTATAAAATCCTTGTTACTCCCAGGTAAAACCCATATCAAAATGATTCCCAAGTCTCCCAACAGACCACAACCAATTCTAGGCCAAAAATGTCTTGGCAGCATGCAAAGTTGATATACTATGCATGCTACAGTGCCTCATGGTTTAGTAAAACTAACCCATACTCACCTGTGGACACAATCTAGAATTGTGATAAGAGTATCATATGGATACCCAAAAATCCTAAAGGTTCCTTAAACCTCCCCTTAAACTATGATACATGAGTTCTCAAAATATATATGAACATTAAAAATTTATGTCAAGATAGGAATATAAATATTCCAACCATCATCCATAAACAAAAACATGTCCAAATAGCTCTTCAAAGATCCATAAGCAACTCTGTATCCAATGGCATAAAGTTACCACCTACCTACACATTTAGATGAAAACCACAAAACTAACATTTGTTGCTGACAGCGCCCCGACAACACGTATCAGCGTTGAAGGAACTCTTGTCAGCGTTAGACAATAATATCTCCAACAACGGCAAAATAACACTTATCAGCGTTACATTTACCTTTGTCAGTGTTAGTAAAATAAAGTGGAAATCTAAATTATCACAAAGACCAATAACAATGCATTATCCTGTACATACTTTTACAAAAAGGTTCCAAAACACATATTAAGTGAGATTAACCATTCCAATATTTGTTACCAAATATTGAAACCTTCCAGCATCAAAAGGTTTAGTTAATAAATCAGCCACATTGTCTTCTGTGGCTACCCTATCTGGTTGTATTAAACCTTTCTCAAAGCAATCTCTTATAAAATGATGTCTAATTTCTATGTGTTTGGTTTTAGAATGATGTACAAGATTTTTAATAATGCATAAAGTACTGTTATTGTCTACAAAAATCTTGGTATGCATAAAATTATACCCATAATCCAACAGCTGGTTCTGAATCCATAAGACTTGTCCACAACAAGCAGCTGCAGCCACATATTCTGCTTCAGTTGTAGAGTTTGCCACCACTGTTTGTTTCTTGCATTGCCAAGATATTAATCTGCTCCCAAGAAATTGACATCCACCAGTTGTGGATTTCCTATCAAACTTGTCACCTCCATAATCACTGTCTGAATATGCAATAAGGTCCAATGGAGAATCTTTTGGGTACCACAAGCCAAGATCTGGATAACATCTTAGGTACCTAAAAATTCTTTTTACAGCAAAAAGGTGACATTCTTTGGGAGTCACTTGATGGCGTGCACATGCACACACAGCAAACATAATGTCAGGTCTTGAGGCTGTAAGATACATCAATGATCCAATCATTGATCTATAGTGCCTAACATCCACATCCTTTCCAGCTCCAATTTTTCCCCAAGGGTGTTGCCTATCCATAGGAGTGGAAGCCTCCTTCTCATGTGGAGAAAAACCATATTTCTTCAAGATTTCAGCTACATACTTGTCTTGGGAGATGAAGATACCATCTTCTTTCTGCTGAACTTGTAAACCTAGAAAGAAGTTCATCTCACCCATTGCACTCATCTTGAATTTATCTGTCATGAGCTTGGAAAAATCCTCACTCATTTTTGGATCAGTAGACCCAAAAATGATGTCATCAACATAGACCTGCACAAGCAACACATGTTTTCCTTTCTTCTTTGTAAATAGTGTCTGATCTATGGTGCCCCTTTTGAAACCATTTTCCACCAAGTAGGTGGACAATGTACCATACCATGCTCTTGGGGCTTGATGAAGTCCATACATAGCTTTCTTCACTCTATAAACCTTGTCTGGATTCTCAGGATCTTCAAAACCAGGAGGTTGCATGACATATACCTCCTCAACAATTGTCCCATAGTGGAAAGCACTCTTCACATCCATTTGATAAACAGTGAAGTTCATACAAGAGGCATAAGCTAAGAAAATCCTTATAGCTTCAATTCTTGCAACAGGAGCAAATACCTCCTCATAATCTATTCCTTCCTCTTGTGTGTATCCCTGAGCTACCAAACGTGCCTTGTTTCTGACCACAATACCTCTTTCATCCTTCTTGTTCCTTAGAACCCATCTTGTCCCAATTGGTCTCACATATCTAGGACAATCAACAAGCTCCCAAACATCCTGTATAGCAAATTGGTGAAGCTCATCCTGCATTGCTTCCACCCAACTTGGTTCCTTGAGAGCATCAAAAATTTTCTTGGGTTCTTCCTGTGACAGAAAACAGGCAAACAAACATGCTTGTACAAGAGGGGTATCAACCTTCTTGTGTATATTGGCAATAAATCCACCAAGACTTTGATGGGATCTTCTTGTCTGAACTGGAGCCATAACATCACCAATGATCTGAGATGTGGGGTGATCCTTTGCTGTGGAAGTGAGAACTCCTCCTTCAAAAAGTCTAGTGTCCTCAACTTCACGCTCCATGTTGCCAATATCTTCTTCCTCAGACTCTTCTTGATCAACAGAAATCTCTTCATGAACATTGGAAGGACCACCTTGTTCAAAATGGGAAGAGAAAAGCTGTGTAAAGGTGTCACCAAAGTCTGATCCTTGTTTGTCAGCACTTGGGCTAACAACACTTGAACTGTTGTTGTCAGCGTTTGAGCCATCAGCGTCTGAATTGGTCGTGTCAGCGCTTGATTTCCCTTTGTCAGCGCCTGAAGAATCATGCATGTTTGTATTTGGTGGTATTTGAACACCACCATTATCTTTCCTAGCAGCAGTAGCAGCAGCATAATACTCATCTGTCCATATAGGAAGTGTAACATATTCTTTTGTGGGAGATGATTTAACTGCTGGTGGTCCATCCTCCTTAGCAACCTGTATACCTGAAACATTACCAATTCTCTTTTCCAAAACACTTGAAGTTTCCTTCACAATGTCTGGATCAGTAACAGGCATATAATTTAAAGCTCTAGATAAAGGTTCTAAGTCAAACAACCAATTTGGACCACTTTCAGGATCACTAGGTTTACTTTCTAAAAACCTAACATGTACCTTTTCAAGTATACGTTTTTCCTTTTTAATGTAAACCCTATATCCTTTACTCTGCACTGAATAACCCATGAAGTAGCCTTCATCACCTTTAGAATCAAATTTACCTAGGGCCTCACTAGTTTCTAGAACAACTACATGACAACCAAAAGGCTTGAGAAAACCAATATTTGGCTTCCTTCCCCAAAGTAATTCATAAGGTGTCTTATTATGTATCTTGTTGACCAATGCCCTATTTTGAACATAACAAGCTGTGTTAACAGCTTCAGCCCAAAAGGCTATAGGAAAGTGGGCATCAGCCAACATGGTTCTGGCTGCTTCAATAAGGGTCCTATTCTTCCTTTCAGCAACCACATTTTGCTGTGGGGTTCTAGCTATGCTAAACTGCCTAGTAATCCCTTTCTTGGCACAAAAATCATCTAACAACTGATTTCTAAACTCACCCCCATTGTCACTTCTAATAATTTTGACCTCATTACCATTTTTCTTCTCAATCTGGGTAATGAAATTAATCAGACTTTGGGCAGTTTCACTTTTCTTGGCTAAAAAGAAAGTCCATGTAAACCTGGAATAATCATCAGTGATAACAAAACAATATGATTTACCTTTCAAACTTTCTATATTAGTTGGACCAAAGAGGTCCATATGCAATAAGTGAAGTGGTTTAGTACTAGAGTGCACCTGTTTAGACCTGAATGAGACCTTGTGCTGCTTGCCCTTAAGACATGTAACACAAGTGTGGTCATTGTGGAAAGCCTTTTCAGGCAAACCATCAACTAAACCAAGCCTCACAAGTCTATTGATATTCTTAAAGTTTATGTGCCCTAATCTCCTGTGCCAAAGATTACTTTCATCTACTGAGGCTTTAGCATACAGACATGACATTTTATTATTCATCTTAATTCCATTAAGATTCACATTATATATGTCTTTATGCCTTGGTGTTCTAAAATCTATGTATTTTTCCTCAGGGAGCTTATAATCTTTGCTTAACACCAAGCACTCAGTATCTGTGAAAAGAACCTTATTTTTGTTATCACACACTTGTGATACACTAAACAAATTATAATCCAGTTCTTTTACCAAGAAGACATTCTCAAACCGTAGATTGTTGGTGACAAGGGTTCCTTTTCCAGTGATGGTGCCGTAGCCCCCTCCAAAGTATACCTTATCACCATCTTGAATAGGAGAGAAATTGGTCAGATAGTCTTCCTTTCCTGTCATGTGTCTTGAGCATCCACTATCCCAGTATCCATAATCATTGATCTTCTTCTGAATGCCTTGCACATAAAGAAAACACATTAGTTTTCTTTGGGAACCCAAGCCTTGGAAGACTTGGATTCATTTGTTTGTTCAACAAGAACAGACTTGGTTCTCATAACAACCCCATTTTCATCCCTGTTTGAATGAAATTCCCAGTTAACCCCAATTGGTGTTGACAATGCCTTTGAAATATAATGAAACCTGTTGCATGTCATAGAAATACCAGTAGAATTAGGGTTTTGGTCTTGTTTTGGTCTCCATGTTAAGCTAGTAGAAGCTTTAGACCTATTTCCCTGTGGTTGCAAATACCTAGGTTTGGCAATGTTTCTATCAGTGCTGAAATTTCTCTTGTCAGCGCCACGATTGCTCTTATCAGCGTTGAACCTAGGGTTTGCTACAGGAACCCATTGCCTATTTGACCAAGTGTTTGACTTTTGAAAAGGTCTTAGGCCTTGTGTGTTAGACCCTCTAGAAAAGAATGGGGCTGGTCTAACAACTTGTGAACTTTTGTTCACAAAGATATTGGGTCTGACAGTGTTTGACCTATGTTGACTTTTGTCAGCGCTGAAATGGTTCCTATCAGCGTTGACATTGGAAGCGTTGACACATTTGTATGCCAAATGTGAGAAGCTACCACATGTGTAACAAGCTTTTCTAGACATAGTGTTAGGTCTAGAAGCAAAGAAGCCTGTTCCATGATTACTAACTTGGCTTTTTGGGGACCTAGTATTCCTATACATCTCTGCATACTTAACACTAGGTTTTCTAACAGTTTGTGGGCCAAGGTCAACAGCTTTGCCAGTGGTAGGGTGTGTGATCTTAATAGGTTTAGGATCATTGGACTCCACAATTGGTATCATGTTTGGTGTGGGCTCATTTGGACTTTCACACAACAACCCTCCCTTAACAAACAAGGTGTGGTTAGCTTTCTTCCACTCATCTAGGTCAGTCAGTTTTTGCTTGTACTCCTCAACTGGGGAAATCACTCTAGGTGGAGGAATGAATTCCTCCTCTTGGCATTCTGGCAAGCCAGTCCAAGATAAGTCCTTTGATTGGACACCATAGAAATCCCCAGCTGGTGGTGGAACACCAGTATAATCCTTCATCCCAATCCCACTCTTATCCTTAGAGTCTCTCTGTTTACTAACACACTCTCCTAGGGATTGTGTGGCCTTATCAAATCTCTGGATTTTAAGACTCACATTATCTTTATTTTTGTTAGCCTCCTCTAACTGAGCTATCAAATCAAGATTAACCCTATTTACTATATCTTGAACATCTTTACTCTGATGTAATTCATGTTTTAAGATATTTATTTGATCCTTTAAATCAAACTCCATTTTCTTATACTCAGCTACTGTCTTTTCTGTTTGGGTAAGAGCAATTTGATAATTAGATACTTTGCATCTTTCAGTACTTGCCTCATCTAATAATTTTACTATCTCTTGTTTTAATTTTTCAGTATTTAAACGACAACCCTTAGAACAGAAAGCATCATCATATACCTCATTATCTGATGAAGAGGAGGAGTGTGCCATGAGAGCATATTCAGCATGCTCTTCTTTAACTTCAGCAACCAAAGCTCTGTCCTCTTCCTCATTCTTAGCCATCCAGCTCCAGTCCCATTCTCCAACTCCATCAATTTGTTGAACAACAACCATGGCCTTGGGATCTGGGCTCTTAACCATTTGGCTTGAGGGCTTACCAGCGTCAGATCTTCTTGGAGATCTACATTCCCTCATGAAGTGCCCCATCCTATGACAGTTGTAGCACTCAACCTTTGACTTGTCAAATCCAGCAACATCCTTAGCATTAAAGGTCATCTTCTTCTTGAACCTTTTATTGAACCTGTTTGCTCTTAAACTTACAAGAGCCATAGTCCACTTGATATCCATCTCTTCCAATTGTTCATCACTTATCTGCTCAAGATCTTCATATGTAATCCTTGAATCACTGGGCAAAGAAGCAATGAATGCACACACAGTATCTAGATCTAAACCAGCAGGTTTAAGTCTATCAGTGCCAAAGTTATGTGTGTCAGCGCTTGAGTATAAAGCGTTGACAGGATATGATCCAGCGCTGACAGGCTGAGATCCAGCGTTGACACATTGAGATCCAGTGGTTGAATGTCCATAGAAGTTCATGGAATCAAATTGGCCTTCACTTTGTGAGAAGAAGGCCATGTTGCTGCTGGAAGATTTATTATCACTATCCAATTGCCATTTATTCTCCAACAGTCTTAGTTTGTTGAAGATGTCATCAAACCTGGAAGTCTTGTGGGTATTATTGACAAGAATGGATCTTGTCTCAATCTTCCATACATCACCAAGGTTTTTGAGAAAAGTAGCATTCAATTCAGGGTCATCAATCTGTGTTCCCATGAAGGAAAGTTGACTTGTGATGTCAAGAAGTCTACTTCTCACACTGCTGAGATTTTCATTGGGTTGAGCTTTAAAGACAGCATACTCATGCAGGAGTTGCTTCTTCTTTTCTTCTTTTGTGTCAGCATTGCCACCATGTGCTACTTCAAGAGCTTCCCAAAGCTCTTTTGCAGACTCAAAGCGTTTGTACTTGTGCTGATTCTCATGACCTAGGGCATGTTTCAAGATATTCAAGATTTTCATGTCCACCCTCTTCTTGGCTATATCTTCAACAGCTACAGCTCTCCCATCTCCAGGCTTTTCCACCTTATCAGCTTCAGGACAATTAGGAACAGCTGTCCTTGTGGCAATTGCAGCAGCAATCTTTGCTGCTTTGTCGAATGTGTTCCCATATTCGACAATCTCCCAAAGAGTGTAGTCATGAATAGCTATATATTGCTCAAAATTTGACTTCCAAAGCTCAAAGTTCCTGGCATCAAACATGGGAATTTTGATACTAGGATTTGAGGAGTTGTTTTGTAGCAAAGAAGCAGGTTGATCTGTGCCAGACATGATGTTTTTAGGGTTTTGAGAATTTTAGGGTTTTTAGGGTTTTTTGGTGTTTTAGGGTTCTTGCGTTACTTAAAGATCAAAAGTTTCTCAACAAGCTCTGATACCACTTGTTGATCCCAAACTTAGATCGATTAAGCTTTGTGTATACGAGATTAGATCAAGTACTACACGTAGAGAAACCTTTGCTTATGAATAAAGTAACAAAGTGTTATGCGGAATTAACACTTGATCTAAAACACAAAGATGTTAAACAAACTTTCACTTGTATTAGAATAAACGAACTTGATTACAATGAAAGAGTTTAACTTGCGAATACTTATGAAAACTTATATAAACTGATATTAAACATTAACCTAAAAGACCTTCTTTTATAGAACAAGAAGTCTTGTACAATAAGCTACGAATAAACTATTCTAGGAAAAGATAAACATAGAAAATACATTGTCGTCTCTATCCTTACTAGAAGTATTCTAGAATATAGTAAACGTGTAGCTCACATCTTCCATCAGTGCTTGTCTTCATTCTGTCAACGCATGACTTTAACTTGTCAACGCTTATGCTATCAGCGCTCACTTTACTCTTGTCAACGCTTGAGTTGTTCTTGTCAGCGTTCAAGTGATCTGGCCTTAATTTATTCCCAACAGCCGCCTCAAGCTCGTACAATGTACGACCAATAGACTAAATCACATATCACATAAACACATAACAAGTAAAGGGTTGTACAATAATATCAAGTATGGCTATCCACCTTTCACCTTCGAGAAAGCCTTTAATGAACCCTTGAGAATAACAAGTAAAATTTCAAAATCTTTAAATCCAAGATAAGTTGTCGTTTATAGCCTAATCGTCGGTCAAACCACAGATACATACTTAAATCCTGGTGTCGATTAGACAAGTCGTCTATTCTCGGAACGGGAAATGGTTCTTCACATTTATCATATAAAGCTTGTGATAGTCGGGACATATTAGAAATGGTCCATAAAGATAAATCATAACTCGAAAGAAGACTAACGGGTTACTCGCACATAGACGATAATCAATAATGACCATAATGACAATTGTAATGAACAATTCATACCAACGAAAAACGAGTCAAATAAATACATTCGTATACAGAATAATCACAAACCAAATCAGGCACACTTGAGCCCACTCATTTATAATTCATTATTTACCTACAAAGGCGTCCCAATATATGTAAATAAAAACTATAAATTTATGGTTCGGGAACTTATAATTTTATTGTTCAAATAAAAAGGCGTCCCAATTTATTTCAACAAGACGATTATAAATCATCCTACTCAGGTAATACCATCACAAAACACGATATCATAACCAAATTACATGCCACGACAAGTACAAGGTGTCAAAAAACTTACTCTATGATTTCTGTATTCAAACGTCCCATTTCATCTGAGTAAAGAAACCATAAACAATCTAAGGTACAGTGGTTTAAAACATTCTTATTCAAATGTCCCAATCCATTTTAATAAGAGAACCTTAAACGACACATAGTTGGGTGATTTAAAATATCTATATTTAAATGTCCCATTCCATTTAAATAAAAGATATTAAGTTGCTCAATTAATGATTGCTATGAGCATATCCTTGTTCTACCCAAATTGTATATAGTAAGTTTGGGTATATATATTTTAGGTCCACACAGGCATCCTCCTTTTTGCCAATAAACGTAATCATACACAATCAAATTAAACGTTCAATTACTTAGAAGATGTCTCCTTGGAGAAATGATTCTTCATAATCATGACGAGTAATGGAAATACGAATAACACATTGATCAATTACGTTTCAAAAGGAGATGTCCTAAAATAGCACATCATGATCCAATGACAACAATCGAGTTCAGATTAGTCGATACGTGATTGATTACGAACCAATATATACTTAACCAAAGAATCAAACGAGTTTCATACTCGTTTTCGGATAATAAATTAATTATCGAGATCGATAATTGGCGGTAAGGCCAAACTCTATACAAAACTGCATTATAAATATACGATAATCACGCAATGTAACACCCCCAAATTTATACAACTCAATACAGCGGAAGACTAGTTGGTGTTACGGGATAGCACATTACTCACATCATAGACAACGCTTAAAAATCGCGTCGTTTAATAATAAAGCTTTTTCCATTCATAAATATCAAATTTACATAGGTCCCAAGTCATTGTATTTAATACAGGTTTTACAAATATTCGAATGGAAAATATTGTTTAAGTGCGGGCCATGAATTCTTGTCGTCTTCCCGAGAATTACCTGCAAGTACCTGAGATAAAACATGTTAAAAGAAAAGGTCAGCGAATACGCCGAGTGAATTCATAGAGTTTAATAAAATCCATTAATATAATATCAGTATAAAATTATTACTGAAAATCATTTTGTACAAATCATTTTAATAGGCCATGAAATAGCCAAAGTCATTTTATACAAATCTTCATCAAAATCATAATATAGGCGTTTGCCTTAAAAATCATTACACGAGCCAATGTCGTAAAAACATACAATACGTCTTATGACGTTGTATGAAAATAAAAACCGTTATATGAATATGGTTATGAAAACCAAAACACGAACATAATATCAATAGTATGACCCTGTATTGCTAGTCAGGCAATACATCGTAATTCGGAGCGTCTAGTAGTATTTTGTTAGTTTTGGATTATTATAAGCCACATGACATCGTTACCTTACTAAACCAACAACGGGTAGCTAACCCGATACTCAAGGTCATGCTATGGAAATCTTCTCATACAAAAATTCGCTTACCAATCAATGTGGCACGACGGGGATCAACCGTCAAGGCGCGAACTGGGGTGATCGTCCCCAAATAGTACTATTATATGCACAAGCGTCTACCAAATCCCGGTAGTTCACAATTCATGCTAATGGGACTTTTAGTGACATAACCTAACTTTAATAATCCATTTGATTTCATCTATCGGGTCCTTTAATCATTTATCGGGTCATACAATCATTCGGGTCCAAATAAATAAACAAACAATCGGGACAAATGGTGTCCTATTTTATAAAAACTAACATGTTATCTCCCTCGCGGGTTTATAAAACATTTCATAAAAACATTTAAAAGAGTGCGAGGCTATGAACTCACATTGATATGGGAAGGCGGGTTATCGGCAATTCGGACGTACGGCACGTGCTTCAATCACGGAAACCTAGACAAATAATACTCGTCTTAGACTCATGTCCAATGACTTTATAAAAATAACAATTATGTATACATATGATGATTATTTATATATGATGATCAAGTGGGTTTACATATTCTCATTTACTCGTTTTAGTGTTATGTGTCGATAATTTTTATACTAGTTTACTAGTTTTACCGATTTACGTGTTTTAGGTCCAATAAACTTATTATAAGTTCTTTAACTTGTTTTAATCCATTTTATACTTATATTATCAGTATTTAATCTTTACAAGTTGGGCCCAAATGGGTTAAGCCCAATAAGTTCTTTTTATAAGTGTTTAATTTATTTAGTCCAATTATTAGTCCAATATGTTTACTTAGCTCGTTAATGTCCGTATGTCCTATAGTTCGGGTTTTATCGGTTTTTACTTGTTATACATGTTAATATATCAGTATATAAGATTTATAAAAGTTTATATTAGACGGGTCCAACCGTCTAAGTTTTATTTAACAAAAACGTTAATTTTACGGTAATAGCTGAAAAAGTCGTAAAAATCATGTTTATAGTTTTATAACTTATAAAACTTAACAAGTTACCATTTTTGTAAAACGTCCACTTATTTACCATTGTAAATATTTATATAAATTTATTATGTAAGTTAGTGGGTTTTAATTTATATTTTATACTATTAAATTTTGAGTGCTTATATAATAGTATTATACTTTAATTTCCAAAATCTGATTTTTATTTTCATCTTCACCAAAACTGCCATATCTAGAGTTCTATATGGAGATAGAAGCTCAAATGTTTATCACATAAACTACATGATATGTGATCCATTTAACTCTTCTATAGCTACTGTTGAATCATCCTCTAAATATTTTATAAAAATCGTGCAAAACAGTAAACTCAGATTTGTACCCTAAACTTGTTTTGATCATATCTCACTCATTACAATGATTCCATTTCATGGCCAACTCTCACATGTGTAAAAGACCCATAGATTACTGTATATTAATTCTACTTATCATTTTATCAGTTCATGACATGTTTCTTTACTTTTTTATACAGCCAACAAATTTAAACAAGATTTTAGCCTTGTTTCTTATAGTCTTTCATCTTTTTAAGCATGTTTATCAACACCAAATCCCCACACAATACTTTTATCATCATATAATCATCATATACATATACAATAGGAAATAAAATACATGATTACATAATAAAAATAACAAGAGGATGAGGAAGACAATCTTTATACCACCATGATGATGTAGGTTGTGAACAAAATATGGATTTTGATGGAGAAACTTGTGCATAGCCAAGACCATCTTCAAGACCACCAATCTTCATAATCACCTTGTGGAAAATCAGCCCTAATACTCCATGGAAACTCCTCCTTGGATGTTATAACTTGCATCAATCAATAGGGTTTCAAAAGGGCTTCAACATGTGTGTAAATAACATGAGATTTTATGGTAGAATCAAGATCAAGTGAGGGTGTTTTGTGAGGAGGAGTGAACGGCAAAGAGAGAGGGATGAGAGAGTTTGAGGTGGTTTTGCATGTGTGTAAATGAGAAAGTGGTATGAGTGAATGGTTTTGTCTAGTGGAAGCTTAACTTGTAAGCTTAGTTACAAGTGTAAGACTTGTTAGATAAGCTTGACACCTCATGGGTGTTAGTTAGCTTGTTTTGGCCGGTTTTTGGGGTGGGACAAGTGTCCCACTTGTCTCATCCCCATTTATTTACGGGTACTCCTCGATTCTAGTTTCCTTGATTTGCGTGCCCTCGGGTCGTTTTACGAAAAACGTTTTTATAAATTATGAATCAACGTCACAAAACGAATCCAATAAAAATTGTCTCATCAAAAACGGAGTTCAAAAACGTAAATACGTAATCCTAAGGTTTCCGGTTTAGTCGTAAAGGACGTAAAATAAAATCGTAAGTCCTAATCTCTTCTCTTAAATTTGTGAGACCAACACAAATTTAAAACTCCAAAATAATATTCACGGATAAATTTATTTTCTGAAATGTCGGACTGTCACCAAAGACGGTGTATGTAAACATAAGCACGTAACGTAGAACCCTCCGGTTTAGACGTAGTCGACGCTACTTCAAGACGTAAATCCAAATTTCTTCCCAAAAGTAAGTGAGTTCATATTGTAACATTAAAATAATGTTTTCAATAAATATTGAGAATAAAATATCAACCATAAATTGACGGATTGTCACTGCATTTACCCCTAAACAGGATCTTTGTCCTCAAAGATCATCTTACTACTCGCTTCTTATAGAGTTAAAGCCATGTGGGTATTTCCTCCGCATTCGGTCCTTTCTCACAAGTGTAATTCATTACAATACGCGAGTTTCATCAAACATAACTACGGGAATAAGATCAGGCTTAATGTTGACTTACTTTCTCTATCCATGATGGTCACGGGTTTTTGATGAATGCAACTTTTCGCCGATCTAAACTTTACTAAGAAGAATTCAGATTTTAACTTGATAGATATTTATCAAGTTCGATTTACGAAACATAATTCACGCAGTCCTTGAAGTCCTAGGGTAGATCCAGCTTATATGCCTTTCAATCCCAACTTTTACATCATCTCAATGGTCCCATACAACGGGGACTTATATCCCATGATTT
Source organism: Glebionis coronaria (assembly GCA_025667525.1). Classification (NCBI taxonomy): domain Eukaryota; kingdom Viridiplantae; phylum Streptophyta; class Magnoliopsida; order Asterales; family Asteraceae; genus Glebionis; species Glebionis coronaria. The sequence continues at coordinate 273,353,004 of CM046876.1, forward strand.
GTCAGATCATGAATTCATTCTTCCAAGGTTAAAAATTGTGGCATAACTTTGCTACCCATCTGGCATTTCAAGATCTACATTTCATATTCACATAACCTCTTGCCCACTACCGGCAGTCAATAATCAGATCCTAATTTCAACAATCATTTCAGATTTCACAGGTCGGGTATTTTGTAAGGTTAGGTTCGCCATCATAGGAAACCTTAAACCTAAAAGACATGTCCAACTCACAATGGGTGTATGTCGGGTTTCTTCATCTCAACTCTTGCTTACAGATGCTCTAATATCTAGATCCTAACAAGATTCGATCTCAATCCTAATACGATGATTATCAATGATAATCTCTCCAAAGGAAAACGATTATACGGTCTATTACCAAAGGTCATTCATTCAAACATAAAACAGCACTTGTATTACTTTGTATCGTTACTTTACCTCGTCCCTTTGATTGGGGTGGTACATAGTACTCTCATCAAGGTTCGTTCTCAATGATTTCTGAGCAAATCTCAGAAATTCGATGCGAAGCGAGGATCTTGATAAAGATGTTCGATACAGGCACACTATGTTTACATAACTCTTTTGCATTTATCATTAACGGGAATGATATTAGCAGATTTGGTCAGTCTGTCGATGATGACCCAAATCGAATCAAATTCTGATGATGACCTTTGCAATAGCTAGACGTTTACTAATGTATGAGGCGATGTCTGCCTTCATAGTTGCCATCAGTACAACTTCTTCAGACAAAGATACTTTTAGTCATAAATGACATAAATAGAATACTCATACTTACAAATTCCAACATCACTATATCTCAAACAACCACAAGTGACCTTTAAAACATTTAACGCTGTCGGCTTCTCAATTCTAATGGTTCATATTAGCCGCGAATCCCTTTTATTATCTATATTATCCTTTTTACAAACATTGTTTATTTTTATATCGTTCGGCAATTTATTTTGCACCTTCATTATTAAGGAAAATGTCCTAATTGGTTCTTTATCTTTTCTACATAATGCGTCAGTAATTACGTTCACTTTCCTGATGAAATAAATATCATAACCGTATTTATTCAAAATTCTTTCTTCATATCTTCTATGTTTTAGTTTCGTCTTTACTATTATCTTTATCTGTTTTACTCAATCCGACGTCTAAAGCGTTAATAATTATTACATGTAAATTACAATAATTATTTAATTTTTATGAAACGTTGATAGGTGTGAAAACACCCATCCTTTTTACCACTTAATTACAATAATAACCGAGCCAAAACGTGTATTTTATGTCATTTATGTCGAAATTATGCGTGGTTTGTGTTTTTATTGTGATTTAGGACGAAAAGGTGAAAAGTGGAGAAAACACGGGCATTCACAGGCTTTTATAGAAGAAAACGACAAAATACGAAGTCAAGAGATCAAGAGTGCAAAAAGAACGGAAGTCCAAGGCCTATTCTGAAGATTTATCGAAGAACAAGTCTAAAGACGGAAGTTTACTTAAAGCCGAAGAACTCGAGTCTAATAAATAAATAAATTATAAGACGAGTTTAAATTAATCCCGAGACAAAGTCGAAAAAGTCGAAGAACTTAAAAGACGAAAAGACGTGAAGAAAGAAAGAAAGAAAAGAGGAAGCCACCACCCACTCCCCTTTCCTATAAATACCCTTCATTTCACCACATGAAAGGGTGTTAGTCATTTTTAGTTAGTTTTAGTTTTAGGAGTAGGTGTACCTTAGTTTTAGTGAGAGAAAGTGACAGTTTCTCTCACTAGAATTTTAATCTTTCATCTTTTATCTTTCTTGTTTTTAATCAAACCTTTACTCTTTTTAGCTTAATCTTGTCTTAATCTTCATGTTATTAATTTTTCTTATTGATCTCAATCTTATTTTCATCATCTTTTTCATCAAGTTCTTATTTAAAGTTTTGATCTTTAAAGTTCATCTTTTTATGTTTTGATTTTAAAGTTTGTTGATATTTAAGTTTGATAAGTTGATGTTCGTGTTCATTAAGTTCCGTTTCAGTTTAGATCGTGCTAGTTTGGGAATTAGCTTATTGAAATAGCTTATTTCCCTAGTTTTTGTTTTCGAATCACATTGAAATCAGAAAGGGTAAAACCCTGTTCCGATTGGGTCACTCCAACCAGAGCACTATACACCTTATTCCGATCGTATGATCGGAAAAGGGTTTCTAGTTATTCCGATTTGCCCCCATTTGCCATTATTCCGATCTGAGTGTACTTAGTTATTCCGATTGTGTGTCTCTAGCTATATTCCGATCTGAAATGTTTTCTAACATTCCGATCTGGATAATTTTATTAGTTATTCCGATCATGGCTCTTTAAACATTCCGATCGGGTACATTCCGATCGGATTCCAATTGGATTCCGATCGGGTGTATTCCGATGGGTTGATTTTGATTTGTTTTACGATTTTTCTTTAGTTTAAATGTAAATTTTTCTCGTTTTTTTTTAGTCTATTTTAATTTCGTTCCGCATTTTTATGTGATTGTCAATTTACTTTTTGTTAAGTTTTAATTTTACGTAATTTAAGTTCTCGTCATGTACTTTCCAGTTTTAAATATTGCACCGCTTTATATTTCACTTAGTTTTAGTTTAAATTATTTGTCATTTATTTTTAAGTCTCGCACATTTATTTTACCAAAACCAAAAATATTATTTTCACCAAGAACAACTAATCTCACACATTTAACCGGAAATCAATTCGATTAGACACCGAGAAAACGAACTTTCAACGAGTAAAAATCTAGTTATTAAATGGCGCCGCTGCCGGCTCTTTTCGTGAGGATCTACGGTTTTTTGTGAGAGACGCGTTGGCTTTTGGGACCCGTTCACTTGTGAACGTTATTTTTCGTATCAAAAATTTTCAAAAATCCAAAAACATTTGAAAAATCATAAAAAGCATTCCTTTTTCAAAGTTTTGCACCAAAAATATTCTTCTTGCTTATCTATCTTTCTTTATGGATTTTTATGTCCATTGCGACCGGTGTGGGAAACAATTAGCTGGGAACAACTCTTGTCAATGGTGTACATGTGAGCGGTGCGGAAATGATATCGACTACACACAAAACGGATTTTGTCCCTTGTGCAACTCGACTAATTCACTCTTTTTGAACCCACCTCCTGTTCCCCCGTGCATCTATTTTGTCCCTTGTGCAACTCGACTAATACCCGTATGGTCACGGGCAAGAACCGGGATACAATTATGACAATGATAATAGCTATCCATAAGACGCACCTGATTTTTCTCCATACCCGGTTTGCAACAACTGTGGGGGTCCTCACGATACCTATTATTGTCAACCAATGAATTATCATGAGCAAAATCCGTGTCCTCCTTTTCTTCACCAATGGATTATTATGAACCAAACCCGGTTTCTAATTCTTCTCAACCGATGAACTACTATGAGCCACAACCATGCTATAATTCAGGTTTTCAACATTTTGAGCCCCCACAGCACCCCATCGATCATCAACCCTCCTTCGAACATTTGAGCTCCCACGAACAATGGGCCACTTTTGCTAAACAAAGTCAACAAATTCAAGAAGCTTGGAATAAGATAATCCAAAAATATCAAGAGGATCAACGACAGGAGCAAATATCGAATATCGAGACTTATACTCCTCCCCCGGTGTATCCATACTATTATGATGATGATGACGATGAGCCTACTATTTCCTGGAATGACCTTACTCCTCAATGTCCTAGTGCAATTGTCATCCCTCCTCTCAATATCCCAAACGTGTCTAAGGAGTGTGATACATTGCATGAGCTTAGTGATGTTGGTCTTGATAAATTGTTTGATGATGAGGTTTGTGACATACCGGCTGCTATGGAGCTTCAGAACGACGTTACTCTTACAAAAGAGGTCGATCCAAATGATGACAATTTTTCTCCAAGCTATGAGAATTTCACTTTTGAAATTTCTCAATCTCCACCGGGAGATGCGGGTGATGACGATTTATTCTCTCCGGTTTACGAGAAGTTCATCGATGAACATGATCTTGTGGATAAGGTGGAAGACGTGCTTCTTCGAGATAGATTACGGAAAGTGCACCTTCTTATTGCTCAAATCGAAGCGTTGACTTCTCCTCCTCTTTCTGAGTTTTTGCCTCCATCTATTCCTCCCGTTGAAGATAATGACCCATTACTGGAAGAAATTGACATTCACTCCATACCACCAGGTAATGATGACGATGATATGGAGGGGGACATTATTTTTAATAATTTGCTGCAGGAAAATATTGTCCCAAGTCCCCCTCTCGAGCACCTTTCCTCCTCCCCTTTAGCCACTATCACGGAGGATGAGTGCTTTGACCCGGGAGGTGACATTGATTATGCTATGATTGATAACAATACGGCTTTGCCGCTTGCTCAGCCTCCATTGTCTTTGGGGGAGGACAATGTGCTTACTTTACCCACCCCACCTCCTGTGGATCTTGAATTCACATACTTCTCGTATGTTGAAAGGACCTTTCTCCCATTCAAGACTTATCCCCCCGCCTCTCCTTTGTTGATGTCAACCGGGAACGAGGACAAGGTCTTTGATCCCGATATCACATTCGAGGCTTCCCCATGGACTATTTAATTCGGGGACGAGTCAGGCTCTTGACTCGGTTAACAAAAACAAGCGCTTTTTGGGAGGCAACCCAATTATCTATCTATTTTCATCATAAGTGTAGGGGGAGCCCCGTGGTGTTTCTTGCTTTCTTTGTTATCATGTGCAGGGATTAGAGCTTCAAAGACACACTCTTGATGACTTTTGACGAACCGTGACTCCGTGTTCCCTTCTTCCCGGTTCTATCCTAAACTCTCTTCGATTCACTATTTTATATTTCTCAATATTAAAATAGGAATCTCTTTAGTTGTCTCTTCCTTAGCGAGATTTAAACAACGTGCACAATGTCCTAAGTGTAGGGGAGTTTACTTCCACATGCTTAAACATTGAGGACAATGTTTATCTTAAGTGTAGGGGGAACTTCTATCGAAGTTAAGTGGCCTTTTCCTTGTATTTGTCCTCATTTTAACCGGAAAATGTGATTTTTCGACATTTTTCAAAATTTTTAATCTATTTTGGCCTAGTTGTATAGTTGAATTTTCACTTATCATGTTTATTTTCTTTCCATTGCTAGAAAAGTTTTTCAATAAAGTGGTTTTAGATTTTTCTTAGTCATGAACATTTTGACTCAACCCGAGTTTACTTACCTAAGTTTACTCTAGCTAGTATCCTTAACGTGTTTAAGTCAAGTTTTGCTAGGGTTTTATATAGGGAGCTATAAAACGCGAAAGTCTTAACTCTCACGGGTTAAGAACTAGAACTTTTCGCAAGTTCCTATAATTGATCCTAGAGAGTCGTTTATCAAGTGAACTTTAAAATGCGATTTCTAAACTTGAAAAAGTCTAAGAATTTGCAAGATCCTATAGGCGACTCGAAAACCCAAAACTTTGATTTAATAGGCTAAGCATCCACGAGTCTCATTCCTTGAGATTTTAAACTGTGGAGAGCGAGAGATGATAGAGTCAATTATAAGTTCGGTATTCTTTCGTGAATTTAAGTGAGTTAATTATAAGCCTATTCTCCCATCACTTGTTAATAAATTTATCTGCAATAAATAAGGTTTTACGATTTAAAAGGTTACTTAGCATCTATCCCAAGATCGTTTAAAAGTTGCTCGGTATGGATTAGAGTTCATAGCCAAGGCATAACTTATTGAAGCGGGATGCGAAGATTGGCGAGTCCGAAAAGGCCTTAACAAGGCATGAGGGCTATATTTTGTTGCTAAAGATCCAAAAGTGATGTGAAGAATCATTTATTGAAAATATATATGAAGGATCGAGACACACGACGAAAAGCAAGTACTCCCAAAAGATCATGGAGAAGTCTATCCAAAAAGGCCCTAACAAGGTATGAGGATAAATAGATCCAAGTCCTAAAAGGAGGCGGATCGTTGTATATCAAAAAGTCCAAAATAAAGATTGGAGAAAAATGAAGAAGTCGTGGTCCATATATGAAGAATCTCTCAAAATTTCAAGTGAAGAAATTCCTATTATGAAGAGAAGACCATTATTTCATGAACGTCTCTCAAGATTTGAAGTATGAAGTCGCTGCCAAATATCGGTCCGAGAAAGGTCTCAAATCGCGAAGCAAGTTATGCCAAGATATGAACTTTATGAGGTCCCGAGAAGCAGTTTTAAAAGATTTTGTCCTTTAGCTAACTATTGATTAAATCGTTCACTTTATGGACTAAATAACTATCGAAATAAGTCAAAAAATGCATCCTCGTGATCATTCAAGACAACAATAAAATATAAGAGATACCCCTAGGAATAAGGGAGTCTAAGTGAATAATTGGCCCACATGAGTTCATGCTAGTTTGCTAACTTATAATAACAATGATCTCGTTTCTAAGCTTAGTTTGGAGAAAGTGAAAACTTGAGGATGATGATCATTCACGACATTTTCAAAACCCAAGGTATGTTTTTGATTTCTTTACTTTGTATGTTTATAAATTTCTATCTCTTTAATAAAGGCTAACGTGGATTGATTATGATGGAAAATGTAATCTTGCTTTGTAACTAATGCATTGCATGAGGACATTGCAATGGTTAAGTGTAGGGGATTTGATAGGTGTGAAAACACCCATCCTTTTTACCACTTAATTACAATAATAACCGAGCCAAAACGTGTATTTTATGTCATTTATGTCGGAATTATGCGTGGTTTGTGTTTTTATTGTGATTTAGGACGAAAAGGTGAAAAGTGGAGAAAATACGGGCATTCACAGGCTTTTATAGAAGAAAACGACAAAAGACGAAGTCAAGAGATCAAGAGTGAAAAAAGAACGGAAGTCCAAGGCCTATTCTGAAGATTTATCGAAGAACAAGTCTAAAGACGGAAGTTTACTTAAAGCCGAAGAACTCGAGTCTAATAAATAAATAAATTATAAGACGAGTTTAAATTAATCCCGAGACAAAGTCGAAAAAGTCGAAGAACTTAAAAGACTAAAAGACGTGAAGAAAAAAAGAAAGAAAAGAGGAAGCCACCAACCACTCCCCTTTCCTATAAATACCCTTCATTTCACCACATGAAAGGGTGTTAGTCATTTTTAGTTAGTTTTAGTTTTAGGAGTAGGTGTAGCTTAGTTTTAGTGAGAGAAAGTGACAGTTTCTCTCACTAGAATTTTAATCTTTCATCTTTTATCTTTCTTGTTTTTAATCAAACCTTTACTCTTTTTAGCTTAATCTTGTCTTAATCTTCATGTTATTAATTTTTCTTATTGATCTCAATCTTATTTTCATCATCTTTTTCATCAAGTTCTTATTTAAAGTTTTGATCTTTAAAGTTCATCTTTTTATGTTTTGATTTTAAAGTTTGTTGATATTTAAGTTTGATAAGTTGATGTTCGTGTTCATTAAGTTCCGTTTCAGTTTAGATAGTGCTAGTTTGGGATTTAGCTTACTGAAATAGCTTATTTCCCTAGCTTTTTTTTTCGGATCACATTGAAATCGGAAAGGGTAAAACCCTGTTCCGATTGGGTCATTCCGACCAGAGCACTATACACCTTATTCCGATCGTATGATCGGAAAAGGGTTTCAAGTTATTCCGATTTGCCCCCATTTGCCATTATTCCGATCTGAGTGTACTTAGTTATTTCGATTGTGTGTCTCTAGCTATATTCCGATCTGAAATTGTTTCTAACATTCCGATCTGGATAATTTTATTAGTTATTCCGATCATGGCTCTTTAAACATTCCGATCGGGTACATTCTGATCGGATTCTAATCGGATTCCGATCGGGTGTATTCCGATGGGTTGATTTTGATTTGTTTTACGATTTTGCTTTAGTTTAAATGTAAATTTTTCTCGTTTTATTTTTAGTCTATTTTAATTTCGTTCCGCATTTTTATGTTATTGTCAATTTACTTTTTGTTAAGTTTTAATTTTATGTAATTTAAGTTCTCGTCATGTACTTTCCAAGTTTTATCTATTGCACCGTTTTATGTTTCACTTAGTTTTAGTTTAAATTATTTGTCATTTATTTTTAAGTCTCGCACATTTATTTTACCAAAACCAAAAATATTATTTTCACCAAGAACAACTAATCTCACACATTTAACCGGAAATCAATTCGATTAGAGACCGAGAAAACGAACTTTCAACGAGTAAAAATCTAGTTATTAAACATAAACGTAAAAATTTTAAATTTCTTAGTTCGACCAATTATATAAAATGTTCAAGATAATTTGAATTTAATTAACAAGATTTTTGTTGATTTATCGAAAATATTTAATAAGATTCGTAAATGTTCGAAAAACCTTTGTTTATACTTTGGTCAAAGTTTTCTTAGTTTGAAAATCAAAAATTGTCGTTTCAAATTTCAAGTAATAAGTTACATAATTTCCTCATTTCTCCTTAGGTTGTCTAGAAGTATACACAAACATTTACCCCTAAACAGAAGTTTAGTTAAATGGTTTGTGTATAAGGGAATAATCCCTTAAAATCCTTTGTTAAAACATTTGTCAAAACATATTTGCATTTTCTTTTTAGTATAACTCAAAGTCTTAAATGACTTCTAATTTTTGAAGAGTCAATTTATATTCCATTATCTATTAATCACACGATTAAATCATGTAAAGGATTTAGTCTTTAATCACATGTTAAATATTTAAGGTACAGGTTTTTATCGTTCGGCCAATTCATGGCAATCTATAATTAATTATTAACTTCATTCTTATTCTTAGAAACAAACAAATGGTCCTTAATGATCACAAGCATGAATTTATCAAATTACAGCCTTCACACGTGATTCCCCAAATTTATGAATGCTACATGTGCATTGGTCAATCCAAACGACACCACGTGAAACTCATAATGTTTATTACAAGTTCTGGATGTAGTGATTGGAATAGATAATCCTTTTCGCAGATGCGAAGTTGATGATAATTATGCTGAGGATCAAAAACCTTTTAAATGATCGAACAACTCTTCCATTTCGAGTTATGGATATCGTTTTCGATTGTCAATTTACTCAGTTCACAGTAATCTATAAATATAAGGAATGATAACACCATAGCTCTTCATGATGACAGGCTTGGTATAATAAAATCTTTCTCCGACAACTCTTAGTTGTACGGTAATTCCTTTAATTCAGATGGTGCTGACATACAGTGCACAAGCCACAGGTGCAGCACCGGGAATAGAATCAATACCAAATTCAACTTGTCTTAATGGTGGAAATCTAGGTAATTCATCAACAAATACTTCCTAAAGTTTCAGATAACATAAACATCTTCTAATACATTTATTTTCTTTCTAGATTATAATATCTATGACTAATTCACAATCATTCACAATATAATTTCAAGTCTAAATGCAGGATACGGTCATCCATCAAGAATTATTTAGATCACTTTTGATAATCAACATCTTATCTTTTCGGGAAATTCTACTCGAGTTCCCATCAATTAAGACAATGTCGTCATGTCATAATCAATCAATCTATTCTACTAGAATTATCAACTTTTCAGTTTTATTGCCGTTGATAAGATGTGAACTTCTCAAAAGACTAATAATAACTCATAATCCTTCACAAATTCAAGGATATCTGGAGACACAACTACTATTAAAAGAGTAAGGTCAACGCATAATCTATGCGAGAGAATTTCAAATCAGATACAGACGAAAACATTTAATAAATATGAATATATCCCATGTTTTCATAATTTGAGTACGCATTCGAAAGCTCCTCGGATCGTTACCCAGGTCATTCAAATGAAATCAAATCAAAAGAAATGATAGGAACGTCGATACATCCAGTCGGGTATCAACACTCGATAATCAGATACTTTTCATAGGAATCTCACTACGGGAGAATTGGACAAGAAAGAATTGTCAATTGTCAAATAAGACAATTTTCACAGATGAGTAAATTCGACTCAGAAGAATAGATGCTACAGGCACATATGTAGTTGTTTCTAACATTATGTCCCTATTTCGCACTTCTTGCAGATCTCATAAAATTTATTCTTTCACAATCTTCAAAGAAAATTTAGTGCTTATTCATTAGTTTTATGGTGACTACTAATCAGCCTTGCATGGTCCATTCCAAATTGTATGTAGGCGCGCAACTATATACAATTTCAAGATTAATGATGCAATACTCAGTTCGTCAAAATTTTATCATCATGTTTATAATAAAAACATTTTCATGCTTAATTCTTAAATAAGAATCAAAAATAAATTTACAAATAATTTCTTTGTTATGAAAACAATTAAGTTTTCCGAGATGTTTTATAAACAACTTCATTTTGATAACGATCACTTATAAATCTCACTTTGAATAATCCTTATAGTGATGAAAATTCAATTTTCTCAAAGGATACGGCTTTAACTTCATAAAAACAATGTGTGATCTGCAAAAGAGTGATGAAGAGCGGTTCACCAAGAACTTAACTACAATATGATGGAAAATGAGCTTAGCCAAATAATCATGAGGTTCATGATCTCGATGGCACTCATAAAGAATAATCCACAACGCAACTCAAATCGAGATGAGTACTTGTTCAATGGTTGCATCACTAATGCGAACATTAGAATGAAGTAATAAAAGATAGATAACATCGATACATGTAGAATTTAGCAATCAAAGGTAGTCTTTTACATTAATCACAAACAAGTCAAATTGTCTTGTAACACATTACGTGTCACTATGTCATACAATTCTCAGAACTCATCCTACCAACTGATATCTCAGTTAAGTTAGGGACTTTTAAAAGATACCACAATGAATACTAATCTACAAGAGTCATTAGGTGTTCCACATGTCCCGAAAGATCCATCGGTCTCAATTCAGAAGAAGATTTCTTCAATTTATTTCTTGGACACTGGGCATCCTCGTCAGTGGAAAATGGCCTATGAACAACCCTTAACACACACTAACAATCATTTAAAATCTTATAATTCAATCAAAGAACTTACCAATTTCCTATTAACAGTCTCATATTCCATATAGGTTAAATTTTACTTCATTCAAGTTTTAACCAATTTTTATACTCAGTTCGATATCCTACTTCATTTTCCAATACTTTCAACCTTATTTTTAGACCTTAAAAGGACAATATAAGCTCGATATGATGAACACTTAATTTCCAATCCTATAGCTCTTACAACAACAATTATCAGATGATCCACTAGTATGATATGACTTGATCATTCAACTAGACTTCTCGGAAAGGTACTAGTGGCATGAGGCTTTTGGGTAATGGTTCCAATGACAGCCTCAAGTGCAACATTCACCCTTTCGATTTCAATTTAAATATTGGATGACAACGAATAAGATGACATCTTTCTAGGTGGTAATGTTTTGTCAAACTCCACTCTATAAGAAAAGATCGTCATGATATCGATATCAGATTTAATCTCGCCAATTCTTTTTCAGTATCACAATCAACTAATATCTACACTTCTACGAATATCAACCATTTGTTGGGATCATAAATATCCGCAACTTGGTTTAGATCTAGGATAGCTAGAGTTCTTACGAGAATAGCTTCGATTAATTTACTAGGGGATTTAGGGTTTCTTGTGACAATCTACGTCGTATAAATACCTCGTATAAATATAGAAATAATCATCAAATAATCATGTAATCAAATTACATCATATGTATATATATAATCCAGGTTATATATTAATAACACTTCTCAGTCTGGCCTTGTCGGTAACTCGAGAATTCTTCGGCACCGTTATAGTCAAAAGATTTTTTTTTTAGACATTTTGAGAAAAATGTTTATAGTTAAAAGATTTTGAAATGTTTTATTCAAAACCATAGTTTTAATAATCTTCCGTTCTCTATAACGAGAGCTCTGATGCCAAACTGTAACACCCCCAAATTTATACAACTCAATACAGCGGAAGAGTAGTTGGTGTTACGGGATAGCACATTACTCACATCATAGACAACGCTTAAAAATCGCGTCGTTTAATAATAAAGCTTTTTCCATTCATAAATATCAAATTTACATAGGTCCCAAGTCATTGTATTTAATACAGGTTTTACAAATATTTGAATGGAAAATATTGTTTAAGTGCGGGCCATGAATTCTTGTCGTCTTCCCGAGAATTACCTTCAAGTACCTGAGACAAAGCATGTTAAAAGAAAAGGTCAGCGAATACGCCGAGTGAATTCATAGAGTTTAATAAAATCCATTAATATAATATCAGTATAAAATTATTACTGAAAATCATTTTGTACAAATCATTTTAATAGGTCATGAAATAGCCAAAGTCATTTTATACAAATCTTCATCAAAATCATAATATAGGCGTTTGCCTTAAAAATCATTACACGAGCCAATGTCGTAAAAACATCATACAATACGTCTTATGACGTTGTATGAAAATAAAAACCGTTATATGAATATGGTTATGAAAACCAAAACACGAACATAATATCAATAGTATGACCCTATATTGCTAGTCAGGCAATACATCGTAATTCGGAGCGTCTAGTAGTATTTCGTTAGTTTTGGATTATTATAAGCCACATGACATTGTTACCTTACTAAACCAACAACGGGTAGCTAACCCGATACTCAATTTGCCCATCTAAAGTAGCGTGTCGTCACAAAGGTCACGTTATGGAAATCTTCTCATACATAAATTCGCTTACCAATCAATGTGGCACGATGGGGATGAACCGTCAAGGCGCGAACTGGGGTGATCGTCCCCAAATAGTACTATTATATGCACAAGCGTCTACCAAATCCCGGTAGTTCACAATTCATGCTAATGGGACTTTTAGTGACATAACCTAACTTTAATAATGTAACACCCCCACAAATGCTATGCGCAGCGGAACTACAACATTGGGTGCTACACAGTATTCATTGCACACAAGATATATCAAACGACGCTAAAAAGACGTCAACTTAAATCTTGAAATTAAAAATTGTTAGATGATACATGTCCACGGTTTTTCCAACCCCAATTGGTACAACAGAGTTTAGCGTTTTCGGTCCCCATGAATCTCAACCCAAGAATTTCAGTTTACAACAACATCACATTAATATTTAAAATGTTTAAGTAGAAAAAGGAGGAAAAACAAGCGGACTCCAAGCCATACACACAACATCCATCCCATGCATGCTCCATGCTACACTTCAGCGGTTACCTGAAACACATGCCAAAATTTTGGTCAACGAAAATGTTGAGTGGAATTCATAGGTTTTACAATCAATTTGAACGTATATAAAATAAAAACCATTCGTGATCATTTATAGACTTGTCGATCAAACAATCTATATTCAGGATACTGACAATTGTGTTTAAGCTCATGACACTAATCCGTTAACTCAATCACCCGCGTAATAAATACCGGCGTGATTCAGATGAAACCAGTGCCCCTTCTAAAGGCATCAGTTGCAATTATACCTTATTTCTCATACAAGATAATCTACCGCAGAACTTACTCAACGTACAGCTTCTCGGCTAGCATTGGGTCGTTAGCCCCGTAGTACTACAAATTGCATAAGCGGCTATTTCCCCCTACTCGAGGGCAGGACAATAGTTAATAGTTCATGAATTTAGGGTCTTTGGCAACTTGGTACTCAACACAATTTCTAAGGCAACTTCCGGGTCTAACAATCATTCATGATATACGTTCCTTTTAAAAACTAGCATGCATTTCCCTCGCGGGTAAAACAATTTGAAATAAATATAAGTGAGGCTATAAATTCACACCTTATATATTAAGTAGTCGGTAGTTCGAGAGATGATCACTGACGATGTTACGGATGCCCGGGTAAATCAACACCTATCACAAATAACGCGTAATGAGTAATCTCATTTTAAATACCTTACGGTACTGTATAAAATACATAAGTACTAGTCACTTAGGACAATTATAACTCACGCCAAAAACAAAACAACAAGCATTACTCATTTTATACCATTCGTTTTTATTATTTACGTTATCCATTTTTATCCATTTCCGCCGGTACTCACCGAAAGTACGGGCTGTTTTACCATATTTAACCATACTTACAAAATTTGACAAAATTCTCAAAAATCCTATAAGACCTGTAGATAACATGTTTTTAATCCCAATAAAAGTTTTTACTTTTACGACTCGTTACGCAACGCTTTTCAAAAACTACATTTTACGGGCTGAAATTGTACTTCGACCAACTTTGACCTCTTTGACCTATATGAAATGCACCTTTGACTTCTTTGACTCCTAGTCAACTTATAGACCCATTTATACAGGTTTGTGACCAAATTTTGACCCTTGACCATTTACCAATTCATACTTGTGGTCCTCGGGATTTGACTAAAACTATACATAAATTCGGATTATGAAAGTCCTCATCTCCCGGTACTCGATCTTTAAAACCTCATAACTTTTAGCTCGTTTTGAGTCACGGGCTCTACCTTATACCAAATTAAAGATAAAAAGACCCTCTACAACTACATTTAGTTTTCAAGACCTGTAGGAAAAATAATTTTTATGAAATGACCTCAAAGTTTCTGCCTAAATTTGGCTATACCAAAACCATGTTTAAACTCGATTCCAAGCCTAATAATCACCACTAGGCATCATCCTAAGCTTCCTTAATCACAACCAAACACAAATTTTCAGTCCTACCCCTATTGATCAACCAACCTCATAATCCTAATCATCTAAAAACGAACATGCAACCACTTAAACCTATCTAAAACATCACTAAACATTAAACCAAACACAAGATAATACTCAAAATTCATCAACCACCATGGCTCCCCAAACACCCCTTGTGCCGTGGGGTTTGGGTGACCAAGTCACCACAACCAAATTGATTTTTGGTGGGTTTTATTGGTGATTATACTTCCATTACACATGAATTTAACATGCATCACAACAATTAGCCTCAAAAACGGATTTGAATCATCTTGAAAATTTTTGGAAAATTTATTTGAATGCATGTGGGATTTAAGTACATAGAAATGTGGGGAATGACAAGATTAGATGTGGTCTAACCTTAATTTCAATGAAAATCAAGTGAAAAAAATTTTTGATGGTGTTCTTGGTGGTTTGGGGTTAACCGTCGGCTAGAGGGCAAGAGAGGGAGAGAGTTTGATTTGTTTTGGTGAAATGTTCTATGTGTTTGTGTTTGTGGCTTTTTGGTGCATTGGGAGGGACCAAAATGGTAATTTTTTCTTTCTTTTGGCCTTAAGTAAAAACGCCATTAAAACTTTGCGGGTTCGACTCACTAGTCAATTTAGAAAATTTTACGGGAGTCGGAAATCATCCCGAACACTCCAAAATATTTTTGGGATACTTTAAATGTACTCGGAAAGCTATAAAACTCACCCGACTCAACTTAACACGAACCGTAAATAAAATTCTCGGAAAATTACATTATCGATAAATCGTCAATAATTATATAAAATTGGGCATCCATCGGGATCGTAATCGTCATCGTCCTTCTTGAATCGTCAATCGTAAAAATTATAACCTCGAACATCGGCTTTAACCAAAATACTTGTAAATATAGAAATTAAAATTTATTAAAAAAATTTCAAAAATTAGCGTAATTTAGGGTAACGTTAATGACCTCGGTTCTAGGGTGTCACATCCACCCCTCCTTAAAGAGAGCGACGTCCCGGCGCTCGCCTCTTCTTGTACTCACATTTCGTTCTACTGGAACAGATGAGGATACCTTTCCTTGAAAAAGTCCTCACGTTCCCAAGTGTATTCCGGTCCACGCTTAGAATTCCATCGGACCTTCACAATAGGAATCCTACTACGGTTCAGCCTCTTGACCTCTCGGTCCATAATTTCCACAGGTTCTTCCACAAAATGCATTTTGTCGTCTAGTCGAATCTCGTCCAAAGGAATCACCAATTCCTTGTCCGCCAAACTCTTCTTCAGGTTCGATACGTGAAACGTGTCGTGAATAGCACTAAGCTCGTTCGGCAATTCTAACTTATACGCTACTGGTCCAATTCGTTCGACGATCTTAAACGGTCCAATATACCTCGGACTCAACTTTCCTTTCTTCCCAAAACGAATTACACCCTTCCATGGCGATACCTTGAGCATAACCATATCTCCAACCTCAAACTCCAACGGTTTCCTTCGGTTATCGGCGTAACTCTTCTGTCGGCTTCTCGCAGCAAGTAGTCGGTTCTTGATTTGCACAATCTTCTCTGTCGTTTCTAAAACCATTTCGGGTCCAGTCAATTGACTTTCCCCCACTTCACTCCAACACACAGGCGATCTACACTTCCTTCCGTACAATGCTTCGAACGGTGCTGCCTTGATACTCGCATGATAACTATTATTATACGAAAATTCCACTAGAGGCAAGTGGCGTTCCCAACTTCCTCCAAAATCAATCACGCATGCTCGGAGCATGTCCTCCATCGTCTGAATAGTTCGTTCACTCTGGCCGTCAGTTTCCGGGTGATAAGCCGTGCTTAAACTTAATTCAGTGCCCATCGCACGTTGAAGCGATTTCCAAAATTCCGATGTAAATCTACTGTCGCGATCCGAAATGATCGATAACGGAACTCCATGTCTACAGACGATCTCTTTCACGTACACACTGGCTAGCTTTTCCATGCTGTCCGTCTTCTTCATCGGTAAGAAATGAGCAGATTTCGTTAACCTATCCACTATTACCCATATCATATCACATCCACTAGGAGTTCTAGATAAACCCGTCACGAAATCCATAGCGATTTTCTCCCATTTCCATTCTGGGATCTCTGGTTGTACCAACAATCCAGATGGTTTCTTATGTTCTGCTTGAACTTTCGCGCAAGTCAAACACTTACTAACGTAACGAGCAATATCCGCCTTCATATTCGGCCACCAATAAACTTTCTTCAGGTCGTGATACATTTTATCCGATCCAGGATGTATCGAATACTTCGACTTATGCGACTCGTTCATAACCAATTCTCGAACTCCAGGCTTTCCTTCCTCAGATGAACACAACGGTAACCAAATCCGATTCTTAAAATATCTCAGTCCGTCTGACCTAATCACGAAAGGAGGTTTCAACATTCGTCCCAAGTTCTCAGCTTCAACATTCCCTTTCATTAGTCCTCTCTCTTGAGCTTTCAGTATAGTTTCGGTTAAGTCAACGCTCTCAGTCATTACTAAAGCTCTAACCCTCAAAGGTTTCTCCCGTTCCTTCCTACTCAGTGCATCCGCTACAACATTCGCCTTGCCAGGGTGGTAGCGAATTTCGCAGTCATAATCACTTAGTAGTTCAACCCATCGTCTCTGTCGCATATTCAACTCCTTTTGATCTAAAATGTGTTGCAAACTCTTGTGGTCAGTGAATACAACACACTTCGTCCTGTACAAATAATGTCTCCACAACTTTAACGCAAAAACTACAGCTCCTAATTCCAAATCGTGCGTCGTGTAGTTCTCCTCATTCTTCCTCAGTTGCCTCGACGCGTAAGCTATTACCTTTTCACGTTGCATCAATACCGCTCCATAACCTTTACGAGACGCATCACAATACACTACGAAGTCTTCGGTTCCTTCAGGCAATGACAATATCAGTGCGGAACATAACTTGTCCTTGAGCGTTTTGAAAGCAAGTTCTTCCTCAATTCCCCATTCATACGCCCTATTCTTTTCGGTAAGCCTTGTCAATGGTTTTGCAATCAACGAAAATCCTTCAATAAACCTTCGATAATACCCAGCTAAACCAAGGAATTGTCGAACTTCAGTCGGCGTTGTCGGTGCTGACCATTCCCTGATCGCTTCGACCTTGGCAGGATCCACACGAACTCCCTTACTATCTATCACGTGACCTAAGAACTGCACTGATTCCAACCAAAATTCACACTTCGAGAACTTTGCATACAGCTTCTCCTTCTTTAACAACTCCAAAATCTTTCTTAGGTGTTTCTCGTGCTCCTCCTTACTTTTAGAGTAAATAAGTATATCATCGATGAAAACAATAACAAACTTATCTAGATACGGCTTGCACACGCGATTCATGAGGTCCATGAATACAGCAGGCGCGTTTGTCAACCCAAACGGCATCACTCGAAATTCAAAGTGTCCATACCGCGTACGAAAGGCAGTTACAGGGATATCCTCCTCTCTTAGACGCAGTTGATGATACCCTGATCTTAAATCGATCTTTGAGTATACACTGGAACCTTGCAATTGATCAAATAAATCGTCAATCCTCGGCAATGGGTACCGATTCTTAACCGTCAGCTTATTGAGTTCCCTATAGTCAATACACATCCGAAACGAACCATCTTTCTTCTTTACGAACAACACTGGCGCTCCCCAAGGTGATGAGCTCGGCCTAATAAATCCCTTGTCCATCAATTCCTTCAGTTGATCCGATAACTCCTTTAACTCAGATGGTGCTAAGCGATAAGGTGCACGCGCAACCGGCGCAGCTCCTGGCACCAAATCAATTCGAAATTCGACCTCACGGGTAGGTGGTAAACCTGGCAACTCGTCTGGAAAAACTTCCGGATACTCGCAAATAACAGGTACCTCTTCAATCCTCGCCTCTAAATCACCATCACTCGAAACTTGTGCCAAAAACACATCGCATCCGCTCTCTACGTACTTCATCATTTTCAAACAGGAAATCACTTTCAAACGAGAAGTGCATTCGTCTCCCTTAACCGTCAAAACTTTATTCCTCAACGGAATCTGAACTAATCTCTCGCCGCAGACGATCATAGCACTGTGCGCCATTAGCCAATCCATTCCCACAATCACGTCAAACGATCCTAGCTCTATAGGCATCAAGTCGATTTTAAAAGCGTAATTTCCTAACTTCAAGGTACACCCTTTCAGTATAGAATTCGTACTAACAATTTTTCCATCGGCTAACTCAACGTTATAACTAGTCGCTAATAACACCGGTTCTCTATCGATATGACGACTAAATTTAACATCTACAAAACTCTTGTCGGAGCCAGAGTCAAACAAAATACTAGCATAACAAGCGTCTAGCAAAAACGTACCGGTAACCACATTAGGACCCAGTGGTTTATCAGCCGTTCCCACTTGATACACAGCAGCCGCATTGTTACCTCCCCGCTTGTTTCCTGCCTTCGGGCAATTCGCTTGCACATGACCCCTTTCTCCACAACCATAACATCCCCTCATCCTAATAGCATTCGCCCCAGTGGCTACTCCTCCCGTTCGGCAACCAGACGTCCTATGACCTACCTTTCCACACTTGCCGCATGCAGGCGGGCAATTCCCAACATGATACAAATTGCACCTACCACAATGGGGATTCACTTTTACTCCTCTAGGGTTCGTCACTGCCCTCATCCCTTCATTCCTTCTTTGGTTAAACTGTTGATTTCGGTTCGGACCATGGTTGTTTCGATTTCCACCTCGGTTCTGGCCTTGGGATTGATTGCTTTGTGCCGCTTCCCATTTCCTCTTGTTGCCTTCAGCAATGGAGTTCTGCTTGTCCTGGAGCTTGACGTCCATCAATGCGTGAGCCATCTGGACCGCTTCATCAAACGATCCAGGTTTTGACGAAGTTGTTTCACCTTTGATATTGCTGGATAAACCCTTAATGTACTGTTTCATTTTCTTGGCATCATTGGCAAATATGTCTGGACACAAAAGGCTTAATTCATTAAACCTCCTAGTGTAGGCAGCGATATCGTTGTTCTTCAAGGTCAAGTGCCTCAACTCGTCCTCCAATTGCCCCAATTCCTCTTCCGGGCAAAACTTCTTAGTCAACAGAGCTTTTGTCGCATTCCACGTCCTTGCATTCGCTACAGCCAATCCAACCGTAGCTACCTGGGTATTCCACCAACTTAACGCATCATCAAGAAACGTAGCAGCCGCAAACTTCACTTTGTCCGCTTCTGCACAACCGCTGATTTTGAACGTACTTTCAACCTTTTCCAACCATCGTCTAAGTTCTAAAGCTCCACCCGTTCCACGGAACTGCGTGGGACCGCATTTCATAAAGCTAGAATAGGTACACACTCTCGGGGCTTGCTGTCTCCCCGCGTTCCTTCCCTGGTCCTGATTTCTCCCGGCTCGGTCCGCTTCCAACGCATTTGCTATAGCTTCCTGAATCATGGTGTTAACACGATCGGCGGTCAACTTTGGAGGCATGGTGTTATCGAATATCTCTTTCTGCAAGACAGGGAAAATAAAAAAAACAATGTAAGTATACATATCAAGTTTCCCAGACATAATATACATACAACGACACATCACTATAGAGTTACTAATATTCATCAATTCACATCACAAAAGATCAAATTTAAGACATATCACAGATCATGAAAGGTAACATGGATTGTATTGATAATTAACCAAAATCGTGACAAGTATTGCCACTACAATCGTTCACCATAAAACTCAAGTACTTAAGTTTCTCGTCATAATACCATCATACAAAAGTCTAAAACAGTTCTATTACAATGATCAAAGAAAAATACAAAATAAGTAACTAGGCATGTGGTGATCCACACGGCCTCTTGGATGGCGGCTCGTCATCGTCTTCCTCGGGTTCCTCATCACTATCGTCCTCATCCACATCATCCATTTTTCTCTTTCCTTTATCATCCGGCCCACATTCCGTCTCCTTTTTCGTCCCTGATGTGGATCCACACTCAATCGCTACCTGACTTCCCACCGTAATACAAGCACCTCTAGTAGTCGGCTGAATCATGAAGTCATTCGCCTCCATCTCCAAATCGTCCACGAATCTCCAATCCGGGGGCAATGATGCTCTCACACGATGCTCCCAACTCTGCATCCTCGACAACCTCACTTGATCCTCCCTAACACGGTCAAGACTAGCGCTCAAATTTGCAACCATTGATTTTAGACTGTTGATGTCACTTTTGTTTACTATCCCATCATACGCAATTCTTGCAGTCCTTTCCAACAGTCTTTGATGTTCCCTTTCATTCTCGTCGAATCTACTGATCACCCTTGATTCCACTACGTACCGCATGCACATCGATTCATCCAAACCTCTCACAACACGTCGTACGTCATGATGAACTCTCGGTCCGGGGCAGCAAATTCTTGGGATGCCTTGATGAAGAGAATTTGCGCTCACTGCACCTTCGGCTCTCCTGGGGATACCAGGTGCACCAACCAGATGGGAAGTACGCATAGGCCTGGGGCAAGTAGTTCTCCCTTGGTCGGGGTCCTGGGCTTGCATATCGTTCGTCTCAGCTTGTCCTTCAGCTGCGGTTCCAACACTTCCCCTTCGCGACCTACGACGTAATCGTTTCCATTATCATTAGGCGGTACCTCGGCCATTCCTGCAATAACAGCGAATTTCGGAGGGTACATAAGTAATTATACAATAGTTATAAATACATGCATGCAAATGCAATGCAAAGGTGGTACATATGCCCGAAATGTAATAATATGATGCTCATGCATGATTAGTACAAAAATTACGATGTCGGATATTCCACGTAAAATTCAACGTCTACATATAGTAATCTCCATACTTACGTAATAATTACCCACATATATACTTCACTCAAAAGTATACGTCAAATGCCACAATTACAAAAATAAATCTTACCGGAGCCATGCAGGATAGTTGTGTGTGCTTGGACCACTTCTTACGACACCAAAAGTTATAGTTTAGGATTTTCAAAAACGACCTAGTTCTCTATAACTCATGGCTCTGATACCAATCTGTAACAC
The DNA here is from genome assembly GCA_025667525.1 of Glebionis coronaria. NCBI lineage: Eukaryota > Viridiplantae > Streptophyta > Magnoliopsida > Asterales > Asteraceae > Glebionis > Glebionis coronaria. The sequence continues at coordinate 273,374,703 of CM046876.1, forward strand.
CCCCACAAATGCTATGCGCAGCGGAACTACAACATTGGGTGCTACACAGTATTCATTGCACACAAGATATATCAAACGACGCTAAAAAGACGTCAACTTAAAACTTGAAATTAAAAATTGTTAGATGATACATGTCCACGGTTTTTCCAACCCCAATTGGTACAACAGAGTTTAGCGTTTTCGGTCCCCATGAATCTCAACCCAAGAATTTCAGTTTACAACAACATCACATTAATATTTAAAATGTTTAAGTAGAAAAAGGAGGAAAAACAAGCGGACTCCAAGCCATACACACAACATCCATCCCATGCATGCTCCATGCTACACTTCAGCGGTTACCTGAAACACATGCCAAAATTTTGGTCAACGAAAACGTTGAGTGGAGTTCATAGGTTTTACAATCAATTTGAACGTATATAAAATAAAAACCATTCGTGATCATTTATAGACTTGTCGATCAAACAATCTATATTCAGGATACTGACAATTGTGTTTAAGCTCATGACACTAATCCGTTAACTCAATCACCCGCGTAATAAATACCGGCGTGATTCAGATGAAACCAGTGCCCCTTCTAAAGGCATCAGTTGCAATTATACCTTATTTCTCATACAAGATAATCTACCGCAGAACTTACTCAACGTACAGCTTCTCGGCTAGCATTGGGTCGTTAGCCCCGTAGTACTACAAATTGCATAAGCGGCTATTTCCCCCTACTCGAGGGCAGGACAATAGTTAATAGTTCATGAATTTAGGGTCTTTGGCAACTTGGTACTCAACACAATTTCTAAGGCAACTTCCGGGTCTAACAATCATTCATGATATACGTTCCTTTTAAAAACTAGCATGCATTTCCCTCGCGGGTAAAACAATTTGAAATAAATATAAGCGAGGCTATAAATTCACACCTTATATATTAAGTAGTCGGTAGTTCGAGAGATGATCACTGACGATGTTACGGATGCCCGGGTAAATCAACACCTATCACAAATAACGCGTAATGAGTAATCTCATTTTAAATACCTTACGGTACTGTATAAAATACATAAGTACTAGTCACTTAGGACAATTATAACTCACGCCAAAAACAAAACAACAAGCATTACTCATTTTATACCATTCGTTCTTATTATTTACGTTATCCATTTTTATCCATTTCCGCCGGTACTCACCGAAAGTACGGGCTGTTTTACCATATTTAACCATACTTACAAAATTTGACAAAATTCTCAAAAATCCTATAAGACCTGTAGATAACATGTTTTTAATCCCAATAAAAGTTTTTACTTTTACGACTCGTTACGCAACGCTTTTCAAAAACTACATTTTACGGGCTGAAATTGTACTTCGACCAACTTTGACCTCTTTGACATATATGAAATGCACCTTTGACTTCTTTGACTCCTAAGTCAACTTATAGACCCATTTATACAGGTTTGTGACCAAATTTTGACCCTTGACCATTTACCAATTCATACTTGTGGTCCTCGGGATGTGACTAAAACTATACATAAATTCGGATTATGAAAGTCCTCGTCTCCCGGTACTCGATCTTTAAAACCTCATAACTTTTAGCTCGTTTTGAGTCACGGGCTCTACCTTATACCAAATTAAAGATAAAAAGACCCTCTACAACTACATTTAGTTTTCAAGACCTGTAGGAAAAATAATTTTTATGAAATGACCTCAAAGTTTCTGCCTAAATTTGGCTATACCAAAACCATGTTTAAACTCGATTCCAAGCCTAATAATCACCACTAGGCATCATCCTAAGCTTCCTTAATCACAACCAAACACAAATTTTCAGTCCTACCCCTATTGATCAACCAACCTCATAATCCTAATCATCTAAAAACGAACATGCAACCACTTAAACCTATCTAAAATATCACTAAACATTAAACCAAACACAAGATAATACTCAAAATTCATCAACCACCATGGCTCCCCAAACACCCCTTGTGCCGTGGGGTTTGGGTGACCAAGTCACCACAACCAAATTGATTTTTGGTGGGTTTTATTGGTGATTATGCTTCCATTACACATGAATTTAACATGCATCACAACAATTAGCCTCAAAAACGGATTTGAATCATCTTGAAAATTTTTGGAAAATTTATTTGAATGCATGTGGGATTTAAGTACATAGAAATGTGGGGAATGACAAGATTAGATGTGGTCTAACCTTAATTTCAATGAAAATCAAGTGAAAAAAATTTTTGATGGTGTTCTTGGTGGTTTGGGGTTAACCGTCGGCTAGAGGGCAAGAGAGGGAGAGAGTTTGATTTGTTTTGGTGAAATGTTCTATGTGTTTGTGTTTGTGGCTTTTTGGTGCATTGGGAGGGACCAAAATGGTAATTTTTGCTTTCTTTTGGCCTTAAGTAAAAACGCCATTAAAACTTTGCGGGTTCGACTCACTAGTCAATTTAGAAAATTTTACGGGAGTCGGAAATCATCCCGAACACTCCAAAATATTTTTGGGATACTTTAAATGTACTCGGAAGGCTATAAAACTCACCCGACTCAACTTAACACGAACCGTAAATAAAATTCTCGGAAAATTACATTATCGATAAATCGTCAATAATTATATAAAATTGGGCATCCATCGGGATCGTAATCGTCATCGTCCTTCTTGAATCGTCAATCGTAAAAATTATAACCTCGAACATCGGCTTTAACCAAAATACTTGTAAATATAGAAATTAAAATTTATTAAAAAAATTTCAAAAATTAGCGTAATTTAGGGTAACGTTAATGACCTCGGTTCTAGGGTGTCACAAATAATCCATTTGATTTCATCTATCGGGTCCTTTAATCATTTATCGGGTCATACAATCGTGTCATACAATCATTCGGGTCCAAATCAATAAACAAACAATCGGGACAAATGGTGTCCTATTTTATAAAAACTAACATGTTATCTACCTCGCGGGTTTATAAAACATTTCATAAAAACATTTAAAAGAGTGCGAGGCTATGAACTCACGTTGATGTGGGAAGGCGGGTTATCGGCAATTCGGACGTACGGCACGTGCTTCAATCACGGAAACCTAGACAAATAATACTCGTCTTAGACTCATGTCCAATGACTTTATAAAAATAACAATTATGTATACATATGATGATTATTTATATATGATGATCAAGTGGGTTTACATATTCTCATTTACTCGTTTTAGTGTTATGTGTCGATAACTTTTATACTAGTTTACTAGTTTTACCAATTTACGTGTTTTAGGTCCAATAAACTTATTATAAGTTCTTTAACTTGTTTTAATCCATTTTATACTTATATTATCAGTATTTAAACTTTACAAGTTGGGCCCAATAAGTTCTTTTTATAAGTGTTTAATTTATTTAGTCCAATTATTAGTCCAATATGTTTACTTAGCTCGTTAATGTCCGTATGTCCTATAGTTCGGGTTTTATCGGTTTTTACTTGTTATACATGTTAATATATCAGTATATAAGTTTTATAAAATTTTACATTAGACGAGTCCAACCGTCTAAGTTTTATTTAACAAAAACGTTAATTTTACGGTAATAGCCGAAAAAGTCGTAAAAATCATGTTTATAGTTTTATAATTTATAAAACTTAACAAGTTACCATTTTTATAAAATGTCCACTTATTTACCATTTTACATATTTATATAAATGTATTATGTAAGTTAGTGGGTTTTAATTTATATTTTATACTATTAAATTTTGAGTGCTTATATAATAGTATTATACTTTAATTTCCAAAATCTGATTTTTATTTTCATCTTCACCAAAACTGCCATATCTAGAGTTCTATATGGAGATAGAAGCTCAAATTTTTATCACATAAACTAAATGATATGTGCTCCATTTAACTCTACTATAGCTACTGTTGAATCATCTTCTAGGTATTTTCTAAAAATCGTCCAAAACAGTAAACTCAGATTTGTACCCTAAACTTGTTTTGATCATATCTCACTTATTACAATGATTCCATTGCATGGCCAACTATCACATGTGTAAAAGACCCATAGCTTACTTTATATTAATTCTAATTCATCATTTTATCAGTTCATGACATGTTTTTTTACTGTTTTATACAACCAACAAATTTAAACAAGATTTTAGCCTTGTTTCTTATAGTCTTTCATCTCTTTAAGCATGTTTATCAACACCAAATCCCCACACAATACTTTTATCATCATATAATCATCATATACATATACAATAGGAAATAAAATACATGATTACATAATAAAAATAACAAGAGGATGAGGAAGACAATCTTTATACCACCATGATGATGTAGGTTGTGATCAAAACATGGATTTTGATGGAGAAACTTGTGCATAGCCAAGACCATCTTCAAGACCACCAATCTTCATAATCACCTTGTGGAAAATCAGCCCTAATACTCCATGGAAACTCCTCCTTGTATGTTATAACTTGCATCAATCAATAGGGTTAAAAAAGGGCTTCAACATGTGTGTAAATAACATGAGATTTTATGGTAGAATCAAGATCAAGTGAGGGTGTTTTGTGAGGAGGAGTGAACGGCAAAGAGAGAGGGATGAGAGAGTTTGAGGTGGTTTTGCATGTGTGTAAATGAGAAAGTGGTATGAGTGAATGGTTTTGTCTAGTGGAAGCTTGATAGGTGTGTAAACACCCATCCTTTTTACCACTTAATTACAATAATAACCGGACCAAAACGTGTATTTTATGTCTTTTATGTTGGAATTATGCGTGGTTTGTGTTTTTGTTGTGATTTAGGACGAAATTGTGAATAGTGGGGAACACGGCAATTACGGGCTTTGATTGAAGAAAAAGATGAAAAGACGAAGTCAAGAAGTCAAGAGTGTAAAAAGAACGGAAGTCCAAGACCAATTCTGAAGATTTATCGAAGAAAAAGTTAAAAGACGGAAGTTTACTAAAAGCCAAGGAACTCAAGTCTATTTTATTGAAGAATTAAAAGACGAGTTCAAAAGAAATCCCGAGCCACAAGTCATTAGAGTCCAAGTTTAAAGAGATTAACAAAAGATTAAAAAGATCAAGGACTTAAGTGTGCAATTAAGAGAAAGAAGAAAGAGGGAGGAAGCTTCCTAAGCTCCTCCCTAATCTCCCTATAATAGAAAAGGCTAGATTCATTTGTAGTTGTTGGAGGCCTGACAAGCCTCTCTTCCCCATTTTCATTTTTCTTGTTCCTTAATTTTATGCACATTAATTCTCATGTAACGCACCTTTAATTCTCTTTTAATTCCAAGTAAGTTTACCTTTAATTATTGTTAAACTTTATCTTATTGCTAATCTCCTTCTACCTTTCTTGTTTGATTTGTTCTTTATCTTCATTGTTCATGTTCTTGAGTTTTTGTGATTTTGATCAAGTGGGTTTTGATTAATTTGGTTAAGTTTGTTGATTTAGATTGTTTGTTTATGATTATTGAATGATTTGTTATTAATTTGGTTAAATCTTTAGTTTGATTTTGATTAATTTGTGGTAGATTCTTTGTTACTGTATCTCCCTGTTCTTTGGGGTTTGTTTGTTTCTGTTACTGTATTCCCAGGAAAGTTCCGGATGAAGAAAAAGTTCCGAATGAGCCACAACTTCCATGCCAAGAAGACTTCATTCGGAAGTCTAGAAGTTCCGGATCGAGGGTTCTTCATTCGGAAGTCTAAAAGTTCCGGATCAAGGGTACTTCATTCGGAAGTCTAGAAGTTCCGGATCAAGGGTTCTTCATTCGGAAGTCTAGAAGTTCCGGATCAAGGGTTCTTCATTCGGAAGTCTAGAAGTTCTGGATCAAGGGTTCTTCATTCGGAAGTCTAGAAGTTCCGGATCAAGGGTGCTTCATTCGGAAGTCTTCCGAATCAAGAAGTTCCGACTCAATTGTGTTCATTCGGAACTCAAGAAGTTCCGAGTCAAACCAGTTCATTCGGAAGTTTTGAACTTCCGAATCAAGGATTTCTGTCAGGTTCTTTTTAGTTTTTCTTTTTAAATTTCTGTCTTTTATTTTCAAGCTTTATTTTTACCACCTTTTTATTTAGTTTCACTTTAAATTTGCCTTAGCTTTATTTTAGACTTGCCTTAGTTTAAGTTTTAGTTGCATTTTAAGATTGTCTTAGATAGATTTAAGTTTACATTATTTACGTTTAGTGCCCTTTAATTTCAGTCACGTTTTATATACTTGCCCGTTATTTTAATTAAACTTAGATTTACTTTAATTGCACTTTTACTTTAAAGTTTCGCACTTTTATTTTAAAACAACCCAAATATTCTTTTTCACCAAAAACAACAGAGTCATACTTTAAGCCGGAAATCAATTCGAAGAGATACCGAGAACAAAAATTGAACCTAGCAAAATCTCTGTTATTAAAATGGCGCCGCTGCCGGCTCTTTTCGTGAAGATTAACGGTTTATTGTAAGACACGCGTTGGCTTTTGGGATCCGTTCACTCGTGAACGTTATTTTTCGTGTCAAAAATTTTCAAAAATCCAAAAACATTTGAAAAATCATAAAAAGCATTTCTTTTTCAAAGTTTTGCACCAAAAATATTCTTCTTGCTTATCTATCTTTCTTTATGGATTTTTATGTCCATTGCGTCCGGTGTGGGAAACAATTATCTGGGAACAACTCTTGTCAATGGTGTACATGTGAGTGGTGCGGAAACGATATCGACAACACACAATTCGGATTTTGTCCCGTGTGCAACTCGACTAATTCATTCTTTTTTAACCCACCTCCTGTTTCCCCGTGCATCTATTGTGGAAGCGATTCTCATTGGCATGTTTCGTGCCCGGTTCGATACCCGTATGATCACGGGCAAGAACCGGGGTACAATTATGACAATGATAATAGCTATCCACAAGACGCACCTGATTTTTCTCCACACCCGGTTTGCAACAACTGTGGGGGTCCTCACGATACCTATTATTGTCAACCAATAAATCATTATGAGCAAAATCCGTGTCCTCAATTTTCTTCACCAATGGATTATTATGAACAAAACCCGGTTTCTAATTCTTCCCAACCGATGAACTACTATGAGCCACAACCATGCTATAATTCAGGTTTACAACACTTTGAGCCCCCACATCACACCCTCAATCATCAATCCTCTCAGCAAATTAATCTTGACCCACAACGCACTACTTTGAATGACGAACTACACTCCATCATTCTGCAACTTCAAGAAGCCGTTGTTCTTACAAAAGAAGCATGGGCAGAGGAAAAGCGACTGCAACAAGAGCAAGTATCTAATCTTAGTGATTATACCCCTCCTCTTGTGCATCAATACTATTATGATGATGATGACGACGATGCTGTATGCACTTCAACACATCTTCTGAAGTTGCTGCTCCTACTCTCGATGTTCCTACTGCGTCTAATAATCTTGATTCGTTGAATGAGCTTAATGATGTTGGTCTCGACAAAGTATTGGATGATGAGGTTTGTGACTTACCTGCTATGGAGCCTGAGGACGACGTTGCTCTTACGGACGAGGTCGATCCTAGTGATGACGATTCTTCTCTCTGCTATGAGAATTTCACTTTTGAAATTTCTCAATCTCCACCAGGAGATGTAGACGATGACGATTTATTCTCTCCGGTTTACGAGAAGTTCACCGATGAACATGATCTTGTGGATTAGGTGGAAGACGTGCTTCTTCGCGATAGATTACGGAAAGCTCATCTTCTTATTGCTCAAATCGAAGAGTTGACTTCTCCTTCTCTTTCCAAGTCTTTACCTCCATCTATCCCTCCCGTTGAAGATAATGACCCATTGCTGGAAGAAATCGATATCCACTCCATCCCTCCAGGTATTGATGATTCTGACACGGAGGGGGACATTATTTTTAATAATTTGTTGCAGGAAGATATTGTCCCAAGTCCCCCTCCCGAGCACCTTTCATCCTCCCCTTTAGCCACTATCACAGAGGATGAGTGCTTTGACCCGGGAGGTGACATTGATTATGCTATGATTGATAACAATACGGCTTTGCCGCTTGCTCAGCATATATTGTCTTTGGGGGAGGACAATGTGCTTACTTTACCCACCCCACCTCCCGTGGACCTCGATTTCACATACTTCTCGTATATCGAAAGGACCTTTCTCCCATTCAAGACTTATCCCCCCGCCTCTCCTTTCTTGATGTCAACCGGGAACGAGGACAAGGTCTTTGATCCCGGAATCACATTCGAGGCTTCCCCATGGATCATTTAATTCGGGGACGAGTCAGGCTCGTGACTCGGTTAATATAAACAAGCGCTTTTTGGGAGGCAACCCAATTATCTATCTATTTTCACCATAAGTGTAGGGGGAGCCCCGTGGTGTTTCTTGCTTTCTTTCTTATCATGTGCAGGGATTAGAGATTCAAAGACACACTCTTGATGACTTTTGACGAACCGTGACTCCGTTTTCCCTTCTTCCCGGTTCTATCCTAAACTCTTCTCGATTCACTATTTTATATTTCTCAATATTAAAATAGGAATCTCTTTAGTTGTCTGTTTCTTAGCGAGATTTAAACAACGTGCACAATGTCCTAAGTGTAGGGGAGTTTACTTCCACATGCTTAAACATTGAGGACAATGTTTATCTTAAGTGTAGGGGGGACTTCTATCGAAGTTAAGTGGCCTTTTCCTCGTATTTGTCCTCATTTTAACCGGAAAATTTGATTTTTCGACATTTTTCAAAATTTTTGATCTATTTTGGCCTATTAGTTTTTACTTTTGTATAGTTATTTTCTTTCCTTATTAGAATAAATTTTAATAAAGTGGTTTTAATTTTCAAAAGTCGTGAATCTTTTGACTCAACCCGAGTTTACTTATCTAAGTTTACTCTAGCTAGTATCCTTAACGTGTTTAAGTCAAGTTTTCCTAGGCGTTTATATAGGGAGCTATAAAACGCGAAAGTCTTAACTCTCACGGGTTAAGAACAAGAACTTTTCGCAAGTTCCTATAATGAATCCTAGAGAGTCGTTTATCAAAGGAACTTTAAAATGCGATTTCTAAACTTGAAAGAGTCTAAGAATTTGCAAGATCCTATAGGCGACTCGAAAACCCAAAACTTTGATTTAATAGGCTAAGCTTCCACGAGTCTCATTACTTGATATTTTAAACTGTGGAGAAGAAGAGATGATAGCGCCAATTATAAGTTTGGTATTCTTTCATGTATTTATTTGAGTTAATTATGAGCCTATTCTCCCATCGCTTTCTTAATAATTTATCTGCTAATAAATAAGGTTGTACGATTTGAAAAGTTACTTAGCTTCTAGCCCAAGATCGTTTAAAAGTTGCTCGGTATGGATTAGAGTTCTAGCCAAGGCATAACTTATTGAAGCGGGATGCGAAGATTGGCGAGTCCGAAAAGGCCCTAACAAGGCATGAGGGCTATATTTTGTTGCTAAAGATCCCAAGTGATGTGAAGAATCATTTATCGAAAAACAATATGGAGGATCGAGACACACGACGTAAAGAAAAAACTCCCCAAAAGTCATGGAGAAGTGTATCCGAAAAGACCCTAACAAGGTATGAGGATAAATAGATCCAAGTCATAAAAGGAGGCAGATCGTTGTATATCAAAGTCCAAAATAAAGATTGGAGAAAAATGAAGAAGTCGTGGTCCAAGTATGAATCTCTCAAAACTTCAAGTGAAGAAATTCCATTATGAAGAGAAGACCATAATTTCATGAACGTCTCTCAAGGTTTGAAGTATGAAGTCGCTGCCAAATATCGGTCCGAGAAAGGTCTAAAATCGCGAAGCGAGTTATGCCAAGATATGAACTTTATGAGGGCCCGAGAAGCAGTTTTAAAAGATTTTGTCCTTTAGCTAACTATTGATTAAATCGTTCACTTTATTTTCGGACTAAATAACTATCGAAATAAGTCAAACAATGCATCCCCGTGATCATTCAAGACAACAATAAAATATAAGAGATACACCTAGGAATAAGGGAGTCTAAGTGAGTAATTGGCCCACATGAGTTCGTGTTATTTGACTAACTTATAGTAACAATGATCTCGTTTTTGAGCTTGGTTTGGAGAAAGTGAAAACATAAGGATGATGATTATTCATGACATTTTCAAAACCCAAGGTATGTCTTTGATTTCTTTACTTTGTATGTTTTTAATTTTCTATCTCTTTAATAAAGGCCATTATGGATTGATTGTGATGAAAAATGTAAACGTGCTTTGTGACTAATGCATTGCATGAGGACATTGCAATGGTCAAGTGTAGGGGATTTGATAGGTGTGTAAACACCCATCCTTTTTACCACTTAATTACAGTAATAACCGGACCAAAACGTGTATTTTATGTCTTTTATGTCGGAATTATGTGTGGTTTGTGTTTTTGTTGTGATTTAGGGCGAAATTGTGAAAAGTGGGGAAAACACGGCAATTACGGGCTTTGATTGAAGAAAAAGATGAAAAGACGAAGTCAAGAAGTCAAGAGTGTAAAAAGAACGGAAGTCCAAGACCAATTCTGAAGATTTATCGAAGAAAAAGTCAAAAGACGAAAGTTTACTAAAAGCCGAGGAACTCAAGTCTATTTTATTGAAGAATTAAAAGACGAGTTTGATAGGTGTGTAAACACCCATCTTTTCTACCACTTAATTACAATAATAACCGGACCAAAACGTGTATTTTATGTCTTTTATGTCAGAATTATGCGTGGTTTGTGTTTTTGTTGTGATTTAGGACGAAAAGGTGAAAAGTGGAGAAAACACGGAAATTCACGGGCATTTACGGAATTTTATTGAAGAAAAAGATGAAAGACGAAGTCGAGAAGTCAAGAGTGCAAAAAGAATGGAAGTCCACGACCAATTCTGAAGATTTATCGAAGAAAAAGTCAAAAGACGGAAGTTTATCAAAAGCCGAAGAATTCAAGTCTATTTTATTGAAGAAATTAAAGACGATTTCAAAAGAAATCCCGAAGCCAAAAGTCCCTTAAGTCCAAGTTTAAAGAAGATTATAAGAAAAGGACAAAATATGCAATTAATGAAGATTAAAAGAAGGAGGGATTTAATGACGCAATTAAGAGAAAAGGAAAGAGGGGAGGAAGCTTCCTTAATCCTCCCCTATAAATAGATTAGGATTGTTAACATTTCATTGTTGTTGGATAATGGTGACAATTAGACCTTCCACCATTTAATTACCTTGTCATTTACTTATCTTGTCAATTTAAATTCATGTTATGCACCTTAATTACCATTTAATTTGAAGTAAGTTTTCATTTAATTATTGTCAATCTTTACTTTATCTTGTCAATATCTTATCTACCTTTCTTAATCTTTGATTTATGTGTTTATGTTTATGTTCATGTTCATGATTTTATTTTGATCCAAGTGGTTTTTGATTATTATGGTTAAAGTTGTTTGATTTCTTGTTTTAAATTGTTCGTTTATGATTACTGTTGATTCGTGGATAGTTTTATTAAATCGTTTGTGTTTATTTTGGTTAAATTAGTTTTAGATCTGCTGTTACTGTTTCCCTTGTTCTTCGGAAAGGTTGTTCTTGTTTCTGATCTTTCCAGGTAAAAAGTTCCAAGCCAAGACTGTTCATCCGGAACATTCAAAGTTCCGGACGAAGGAGAACTTCCGGGTCAATTTACTTCATTCGGAACTCAAAAGTTCCGGGTCAAGGAGATTCATTCGGAACTCAAAAGTTCCGGATCAACACTAAACTTCCGAACGAACTTCTGAACGAAGTTCCGAACGAAAGTTCCGAACGAACTTCCGAACGAAGTTCCGGACGAACTTCCGAACGAAACTTCCGAATGAAGTTCCGAACGAAGGCCAAGTTCCGGATAAAGAAGTGTTCATTCGGAAGTCTGAAACTTCCGAATCAAGGAGGCTTCATTCGGAATCTTCCGAATCAAGGGTTACCAAAAACTTCCGAATCAAGGCAAATTTTAGAAGTTCCGAATCAGTAAAGTTCCGAACGAAGGATTGTTTTGGATAAGTGACATATTCAGATCAATTTGTTCCGGATCAAGGATTTTGGTAATATTCCAAGCAAAGAAGAATCATTCCAACCGAAGGTGACAGTCCGGACGAGTGATTGTTCCAAACGAAGGATAATTCCGAATGAGCTGTATTCAGGTTTTTATTAGCTTTTGTCTTTGATTTTTATTTTCAAGTTTTATTTTTCATGTCTTTTATTTAATTGCACTTTAAGATTATTTGCCTTAGCTTTATTTTAGTTTTTCCTTAGTTTAAGTTTTAGTCGCGTTTTAAGTTTGCCCTAGTTAGATTGAAGTTTGCGTCATTTACTTTAGTGCCCTTTAATTTCAGTCACGTTTTTAATTACTTGCACCTTTATTTTAATTAGACTTAGATTTACTTTAACGCACCTTTACTTTAATAGTTTTGCACATTTTATTTTAAACACTACAACGACACATCTTTGTTCCACCAGAAAAAATAGAGTCACATAGAGAGCCTAGATCAATTCGATTAGACCAATATAACGAACTTAACTTTTTAATTAGGTAAAAGCCTAGTTATCAAATGGCGCCGATGCCGGCTCTTTTCGTTAAGATTGACGGTTTTCTGTGAGAGACACGTTGCTTTTTGGGATCCGTTCACTTGTGAGCGTTATTTTTCTTGCCTAAAAAATTCAAAAAATCATAAAAATTAAAAATTGATAAAAATCCATAAAAATTAAAAATTTCAAAAATCCAAAAAGATTTTATCTTTCTTGTGTATATATATTGTCTTTGTGTTTGGTTTCGTTTTCTTTTGCATTTTCAAGTGTATGCGTACTAGATCTTCTAATTATCAAGAGCCCGAGCCTCAAGAAGATTTAGATATGGCAGGTGTTAACAACAACAACATTCCACCGCACCTCAATAATAATAATAATAACAACAATGCTCTTCCACAGCCCGATCTTCGGACCATGGAGGAACTTTGTCAACCAACAATGTTTGGACGAGGAGGACCGATTACGCCGATGCAAATCAACGCTCCTGAGTTTTCGTTGAAGCACCACATGATTCAGCAAGTACAAACAAACCCATTTAGAGGATTGCCTGATGATGATGCCAACAAACACCTCGACAAGTTCATTACAATCACTTAAAGCATGAAGTTGCCTGGGGCCACAATGGATGTTCTTCGTCTACAACTCTTCCCACATACTTTATCACATCATGCCGAGAAATGGTTTGATCGTCTCCCAAAGAATTCTATTCACACTTGGGATGATATGACTCAACGATTTTTATCGCGCTACTTTCCACCATCCATGGTCACAAGCCTTCGCAATCAGATCAGCGGTTTCATGCAAGACCCTAATGAATCTCTTTTTGACGCTTGGGAGAGATATAATGTCTTGATCGATAGATGTCCAAACCACAACATGCTCCCTGTGACCCTAATTGATACTTTCTACAACGGTTTGACTTTTCGAGATCGTGATACGATTAATGCAGCCACCGGTGGCACATTCATGAAAATGAGACCCGAGGAGTGTAGAGAGTTAATTGAGAACATGACTACTCATCATAAGAACTGGGATTCCTCTGCTTCTTCAAGGAACAACCCGAGAGTCAATGTCTCTTCTACCTCAGCAAACCCTGAGATGACCGAACTCACCCGCATGATGGCCGAAATGAGCAAAAGTATTACGCTTCTCGCTTCAAACCAACAACAACAACAAGTTAAAGCGGTTGCTAATCCTTGTGAAACATGTGGCGATCCTCACTCATACACCGATTGTCCTTCGACACAAGGAAATCCGGAAAATGTGTATGCTGCTTATGGTAATTATTCACCGGAAAATTACCAAGCTAGACAACAAGGGGATAGAAATCTGCTGAGCTACCGTTCCAACAACTACCTTTCACCCGGTTTTTCTCCTCAAAACCAAAACCCCGCCAACAACTACAATAGAAGCAACCAAATCCCACCAAGAGCTTCTAACCCTTATCAACCACCCACCCAACAAAACCCACCCATTAATCCCGATGTTGATGCCATCATGAGAACTCAAGGTGAGCAAATCAAGAATCTATAGAGCCAAATAATCAATTTGAAAGGAGATATCTTGAAGCAAGGAAATGACATCAGAACCGAGGTTCGTGATAATATTCAATCCTCCTTCAGCACTCAAACAACTGAATTAAAGAATCTGTTGGCTAGTTTATTGCCCGAAGCTCAACCTTCTTCTTCGGGTTCTCTACCTTCAAACACCGTCCCTAATCCGCGAGCCAATGTGAGTGCTATTACTACGCGTAGTGGAATTACCATTGTCAATCCACCTATCCCACCACCATCATCTACACCTCCTCCACCACCATGTATCCCTACTCCTCCTACACCTAGTATTAGTGCACCATTACCATCTCCGCCTCGTCATGACAATGTATCTCGGAAGGACCCTTCAACATCACAACCTTCACCAACTACACCTTCACCTTCACCCTATCAACCCAGAATCCCATACCCTTCTCGCATAGGCAAGACCAACGAGCTAACCAAGAATGACTGTCAAGTATCGAAATATGTGGATATGCTATCTAAAATGACCATCAACATTAGCCTTGTTGAAGCACTTTGCCACATGCCGAAATTTGTCAAAGCATTCAAGGAATTGCTTAGCAAGAAGGAGAAGCTGATTGAACTCGCCAACACACGCTTAAATGAAAACTACTCAGCAGTTATTCTTAAATAATTACCGGAAAAGCTTGGAGATCCCGGTCGTTTTGTGTTGCCTTGCGTGTTCAACAAAACTGAAGAATTTACTGCCCTTGCTGATCTCGGGGCTAGTATTAATTTGATGCCACTGAGTGTTTGGAAAACACTATCATTGCCTGACCTCATTCCAACAAAGATGACTCTCGAACTTGCAAACCGCACTCTCGCTTACCCCGTTGGTATAGCCGAAGACGTGTTTATCAAAGTTGGCACATTTACTTTCCCGGTCGATTTTGTCGTAGTTGATTATGAAATGGACCCTCGTATTCCTTTAATACTTGGTCGGCCATTTTTGACAACCGGACGAGCTTTAGTGGATGTAGCCGAAGGTGAGTTAATCTTACGAGTCGGGGATGATTCAAAAGTTTTTAAAATGAGGAAGCTTACAGGCAAATCTTTTGGACGAGAATCAGTGAATATGATCAATGTGCTCGATGACTTTTTCGTCTACGACAATCCTCTATTTGACTCTTGCATTGATAATCCACTCTTTGACGATGATGTGGATGATTCTCGCTCCACTTTGGACGCTTCTCCCATTTATGATTCTCCACCGGTCTTCGATGCTTATGATGATGATGATTCTAGCTCATATTCGGATGATTTTGATTGTACTTCTGAGTATCCCGAGCTGCCTACTTTCGATGATTTTGATGAGGCTGATACTCTCTCGAGCGATTCTTCACATGATGAAGATCCTCCGCCATCACTCGATCCTACTTTGGACGATTATTCATTTGAGGAAGATTTCTCTGAATTTCTCAACACATACTTCCCTCATGAGAGTGATGCTCCTCCTTTGGACTTTGAAGATTATCGTCTTGATCCTACTTTGGATTTGAAGAACATTCTGTCAAAGGAGAAGAAACCAGTCGACACCGAAACCCGTTGCACATATGATTTGACACCTCTTTGTCCCCCTTCTGAGGACGAGGTTGTGCTTCTTTGCGGATCTTCTTCACACTCGGCTGATCCTGAGTGCTATTTTCCCCTGAAGGAAAAGGTGTTCGACCCCGGTATTGAAGTCTTTAAGCCATCTCAGTATCCACCTGATGAAATAAAAGGAAAAATCTTTGGAACTATTGAAGACATGCTTGCACTTCACCCTTGCTTCCACCATGCTCCATCGCTGCTTAAGGGAACCCTGCCATTTCTTCTTTGGCTTGCCTTGTTCTCCTTAAGCTCGTGCTTATTGATGGATGAAAACTATGTCTTTGATCCTGGTGGATATGTTTCATGCTTCTTCCGTTGATGATCAAGGTCGAGTCAGGCTCACGACTCGGTTAACAAAAACCAAGCGCTTCTTGGGAGGCAACCCATGCATCTATCTTTTCGCTTTCTTTATCATAAGTGTAGGGGAGACCCTTTGGATTGCTATTTCCTCTCCTCACTTCTTAATCAGGGATTTGCGCTTCGAATATCCATTCTTGATGATTCTTGACGACCCGTGATTCCGTGTTCTACTTCTTCCCGGTTCTATCCTAAACTCTTTTCGATTCACTATTTTATATTTTCTCAATATTAAAATAGGAATCTCTTTAGTTGTCTTTTCCTTAGCGAGATTTTAAACAACGTGCACAATGTCCTAAGTGTAGGGGAGTTTACTCCCATATGCTTAAACATTGAGGACAAGGTTTATCTTAAGTGTAGGGGGGACTTCTATCGAAGTTAAGTGGTCTTTTCCTTGTATTTGTTCTCATTTTAACCGGAAAATCAATTTTTCGACATTTTTCAAAATTTTTGATCTATTTTGGCCTATTAGTTTTTCCTTTTGTATAGTTATTTTCTTTCCTTATTAGAATAAATGTTTAATAAGTGGTTTTAATTTTCAAAACGTTGTGAATCTTTTGACTCAACCCGAGTTTACTCTAGCTAGTATCCTTAACGTGTTTAAGTCAAGTTTTTCTAGGCTTTTATATAGGGAGCTATAAAACGCGAAAGTCTTAACTCTCACGGGTTAAGAACAAGAACTTTTCACAAGTTCCTATAATTGATCCTAGAGAGTCGTTTATCAAGGGAACTTTAAAATGCGATTTCTAAACTTGAAAAAGTCTAAGAATTTGCAAGATCCTATAGGCGACTCGAAAACCCAATACTTTGATTTAATAGGCTAAGCATTCACGAGTCTCATTACTTGAGATTTTAAACTGTGGAGAACAAGAGATGATAGAGCCAATTATAAGTCTGGTATTCTTTCGTGAATTTATGTGAGTTAATTATGAGCCTATTCTCCCATCACTTGCTAATAATTTATCTGCTAATAAATAAGGTTGTACGATTTGAAAAGTTACTTAGCTTCTAGCCCAATATCGTTTAAAAGTTGCTCGGAATGGATTAGAGTTCATAGCCAAGGCATAACTTATTGAAGCGGGATGCGAAGATTGGCGAGTCCGAAAAGGCCCTAACAAGGCATGAGGGCTATATTTTGTTGCTAAAGATCCAAAGTGATGTGAAGAATCATTTATCGAAAATCAATATGAAGGATCGAGACACACGACGTAAAGCAAAACTCCCCAAAAGTCATGGAGAAGTGTATCCGAAAAGACCCTAACAAGGTATGAGGATAAATAGATCCAAGTCATAAAAGGAGGCGGATCGTTGTATATCAAAGTCCAAAATAAAGATTGGAGAAAAATGAAGAAGTCGTGGTCCAAGTATGAATCTCTCAAAACTTCAAGTGAAGAAATTCCTATATGAAGAGAAGACCATAATTTCATGAACGTCTCTCAAGGTTTGAAGTATGAAGTCACTGCCAAATATCGGTCCGAAAAAGGTTTCAAATCGAGAAACGAGTTATGCCAAGATATGAACTTTATGAGGTCCCGAGAAGCAGTTTTAAAAGATTTTGTCCTTTAGCTAACTATTGATTAAATCGTTCACTTTATTTTAAGACCTAAACAACTATCGAAATAAGTCAAAAATGCATCCTCGTGATCATTCAAGACAAAAATAAAATATAAGAGATACCCCTAGGAATAAGGGAGTCTAAGTGAGTAATTGGCCCACATGAGTTCGTGATAGTCTACTAACTTATAATAACAATGATCTCGTTTTTAAGCTTGGTTTGGAGAAAGTGAAAACTTGAGGATGATGATTATTCATAACATTTTCAAAAGCCAAGGTATGCTTTTGATTTCTTTATTTTTTATGTCTTTAATTTTCTATCTCTTTAATAAAGGCCAACGTGGATTAATTATGATGAAAAATGTAAACGTGGTTTGTAACTAATGCATTGCATGAGGACATTGCAATGGTCAAGTGTAGGGGATTTGATAGGTGTGTAAACACCCATCTTTTCTACCACCTAATTACAATAATAACCGGACCAAAACGGGTATTTTATGTCTTTATGTCAGAATTATGCGTGGTTTGTGTTTTTGTTGTGATTTAGGACGAAAAGGTGAAAAATGGAGAAAACACGGAAATTCATGGGCATTTACGGACTTTTATTGAAGAAAAAGATGAAAGACGAAGTCGAGAAGTCAAGAGTGCAAAAAGAACGGAAGTCCACGACCAATTCTGAAGATTTATCGAAGAAAAAGTCAAAAGACGGAAGTTTATCAAAAGCCGAAGAATTCAAGTCTATTTTATTGAAGAAATTAAAGACGAGTTCAAAAGAAATCCCGAAGCCAAAAGTCCCTTAAGTCCAAGTTTAAAGAAGATTAGAAGAAAAGGACTAAGTATGCAATTAATGAAGATTAAAAGAAGGAGGGATTTAATGACGCAATTAAGAGAAAAGGAAAGAGGGGAGAAAGCTTCCTTAATCCTCCCCTATAAATAGATTAGGATTGTTAACATTTCATTGTTGTTGGCTAATGGTGACAATTAGACCTTCCACCATTTAATTACCTTGTCATTTACTTATCTTGTCAATTTAAATTCATGTTATGCACCTTAATTACCATTTAATTTCAAGTAATTTTTCATTTAATTATTGTCAATCTTTACTTTATCTTGTCAATCTCTTATCTACCTTTCTTAATCTTTGATTTATGTGTTTATGTTCATGTTCATGCTTTTATTTTGATCCAAGTGGTTTTTGATTATTGTGGTTAAAGTTGTTTGATTTCTTGTTTTAAATTGTTCATTTATGATTACTGTTGATTCGTGGATAGTTTTATTAAATTGTTTGTGTTTATTTTGGTTAAATTAGTTTTAGATCTGCTGTTACTGTTTCCCTTGTTTTTCGGAAAGGTTGTTCTTGTTTATGATCTTTCCAGGTAAAAAGTTCCGAGCCAAGACTGTTCATCCGGAACATTCAAAGTTCCGGACGAAGGAGAACTTTTGGGTCAATTTACTTCATTCGGAACTCAAAAGTTCCGGGTCAAGGAGATTCATTCGGAACTCAAAAGTTCTGGATCAACACTAAACTTCCGAACGAACTTCTGAACGAAGTTCCGAACGAAAGTTCCGAACGAACTTCCGAACGAAGTTCCGGACGAACTTCCGAAAGAAACTTCCGAACGAAGTTCCGAACGAAGGCCATGTTCCGGATAAAGAAGTGTTCATTCAGAAGTCTGAAACTTCCGAATCAAGGAGGCTTCATTCGGAATCTTCTGAATCAAGGGTGACCAAAAACATCCGAATCAAGGCAAATTTTAGAAGTTCCGAATCAGTAAAGTTCCGAACGAAGGATTGTTTTGGATAAGTGACATATTCAGATCAATTTGTTCCGGATCAAGGATTTTGGTAATATTCCAAGCGAAGAAGAATCATTCCAACCGAAGGTGACAGTCCGGACGAGTGATTGTTCCAAACGAAGGATAATTCCGAATGAGCTGTATTCAGGTTCTTAATAGCTTTTGTCTTTGATTTTTATTTTCAAGTTTTATTTTTCCTGTCTTTTATTTAATTGCACTTCAAGATTATTTGCCTTATCTTTATTTTAGTTTTGCCTTAGTTTAAGTTTTAGTCACGTTTTAAGTTTGCCCTAGTTAGATTGAAGTTTGCGTCATTTACTTTAGTGCCCTTTAATTTCAGTCACGTTTTAAATACTTGCACCTTTATTTTAATTAGACTTAGATTTACTTTAACGCACCTTTACTTTAATAGTTTTGCACATTTTATTTTAAACACTACAATGACACATCTTTGTTCCACCAAAAACAATAGAGTCACATAGAGAGCCTAGATCAATTCGATTAGCTAGGAACAACGAATTTTAATTTTCTTACAGGGTAACAACGAATTTTAATTTTCTTACAGGGTGGCAAAAGCCTTGTATCAGAGTTCAAAAGAAATCCCGAGCCACAAGTCATTAGAGTCCAAGTTTAAAGAGATTAACAAAAGATTAAAAAGATCAAGGACTTAAGTGTGCAATTAAGAGAAAGAACAAAAAGAGGGAGGAAGCTTCCTAAGCTCCTCCCTAATCTCCCTATAAATAGAATAGGCTAGATTCATTTGTAGTTGTTGGAGGCCTGACAAGCCTCTCTTTCCCATTTTCATTTTTCTTGTTCCTTAATTTTATGCACTTTAATTCTCATGTAACGCACCTTTAATTCTCTTTTAATTCCAAGTAAGTTTACCTTTAATTGTTGTTAAACTTTATCTTATTGCTAATCTCCTTCTACCTTTCTTGTTTGATTTGTTCTTTATCTTCATTGTTCATGTTCTTGAGTTTTTGTGATTTTGATCAAGTGGGTTTTGATTAATTTGGTTAAGTTTGTTGATTTAGATTGTTTGTTTATGATTATTGAATGATTTGTTATTAATTTGGTTAAATCTTTAGTTTGATTTTATTAATTTGTGGTAGATTCTTTGTTACTGTATCTCCCTGTTCTTCGGGGTTTGTTTGTTTCTGTTACTGTATTCCCAGGAAAGTTCCGGACGAAGAAAAAGTTCCGAACGAGCCACAACTTCCATGCCAAGAAGACTTCATTCGGAAGTCTAGAAGTTCCGGATCAAGGGTTCTTCATTCGGAAGTCTAGAAGTTCCGGATCAAGGGTACTTCATTCGGAAGTCTAGAAGTTCCGGATCAAGGGTTCTTCATTCGGAAGTCTAGAAGTTCCGGATCAAGGGTTCTTCATTCGGAAGTCTAGAAGTTCCGGATCAAGGGTTCTTCATTCGGAAGTCTAGAAGTTCCGGATCAAGGGTGCTTCATTCGGAAGTCTTCCGAATCAAGAAGTTTCGACTCAAATGTGTTCATTCGGAACTCAAAAAGTTCCGAGTCAAACCAGTTCATTCGGAAGTTTTGAACTTCCGAATCAAGGATTTCTGTCAGGTTCTTTTTAGTTTTTCTTTTTAAATTTCTGTCTTTTATTTTCAAGCTTTATTTTTCCCACCTTTTTATTTAGTTGCACTTTAAATTTGCCTTAGCTTTATTTTAGACTTGCCTTAGTTTAAGTTTTAGTTGCGTTTTAAGATTGTCTTAGATAGATTTAAGTTTACATTATTTACGTTTAGTGCCCTTTAATTTCAGTCACGTTTTATATACTTGCCCGTTATTTTAATTAGACTTAGATTTACTTTAATTGCACTTTTACTTTAAAGTTTCGCACTTTTATTTTAAAACAACCCAAATATTCCTTTTCACTAAAAACAACAGAGTCATACTTTAAGCCGGAAATCAATTCGAAGAGATACCGAGAACAAAAATTGAACCTAGCAAAATCTCTGTTATTAAAGCGTAACTTGTAAGCTTAGTTACAAGTGTAAGACTTGTTAGATAAGCTTGACACCTCATGGGTGTTAGTTACCTCTTTTTGGCCGGTTTGGGGGGGGGGGGGGGGACAAGTGTCCCACTTGTCTCATCCCCATTTATTTACGGGTACTCCTCGATTCTAGTTTCCTCGATTTGCGTGCCCTCGGGTCGTTTTACGAAAAACGTTTTTATAAATTATGAATCAACGTCACAAAACGAATCCAATAAAAATTGTCTCATCAAAAACGTAAATACGTAATCCTAAGGTTTCCGGTTTAGTCGTAAATGACGTTAAAATAAAATCGTAAGTCCTAATCTATTCTCTTAAATTTGTGAGTTTATGAACCAGCACAAATTTAAAACTCCAAAATAATATTCACGGATAAATTTATTTTCTGAAATGTCGGACTGTCACCAAAGACGGTGTATGTAAACATAAGCACGTAACGTAGAACCCTCCGGTTTAGACGTAGTCGACGCTACTTCAAGACGTAAATCCAAATTTCTTCCCAAAAATAAGTGAGTTCATATTGTAACATTAAAATAATTTTTTCAAATAAATATTGAGAATAAAATATCAACCATAAATTGACGGATTGTCATACGCAAGGACCATTGCTTCTCGCGCAATGCCTTTAAATATCATAGTGTGTACATACATATACATGCAATCATTTCTACATACACATAAAATCAGATTATCACAACCAATCATTGGTTTCGAGGAGGCATGAGCGCGCGGATACTTCGTAAGGCAACAAAACATTTTTACAAAAGAGCAGTTATAATCTAGGTTTTGAAAACGAGCTAGTTTTCTATAACTAGTGCTGTGATACCAATATGTAATACCCCCAATTTCACAACGCATCGGAATATCAAATTTTGGTTTTACTTCATAGCACATCATACACAACCATAGAAAACAACCTCAAAAGAGATGTTTTATAAAATAAACCCTTCGACAATTTTATAATATCAGAGTTCAATAAAAAGAGGGTCCCAATAACTCATACAAACTTTAATAAAAATATAAATGTTTGTCAGAGATATCGAATGGTAATTGCTTGTTTTGCCATTACTTTATCACGCGCGACTCCATGCTCCAACTGCTCTTAAACCTATACAAGTGAGAATACATGATAAAATGTCAAAACAACGGTTGAGTGAATTCATTGGTTTTAAATAAACAATAATGGGTTTTTCAATAAACAATAAAGCTTTTGAACACAAGAATCTCATCCATTGTCAATATTGTAACACATACAATATACAAAGTCTACGTTATTCTGCTAAGCCATGACACTGAAGCCTTGAGTATAAATAATTCCCTAGTCACGTATCTTGCCTAATATCTCCTTACTTCTCATACAACACAACTGGTTGAGCCTCCAACCCACAGGTGCGACCTACCCAGGTGGGGGCCATCCCCGATGGATCCATCCGTCTGTACCAGCGCCTACCCATCATAGGTAGTTAACGGTTCATGGGTTTTAGGGACTTTTAAGTTTTGGCTATACAACACTTGTGTTCATCTTTCAAAAGCATTTAATCAAACATGTTACATCCATTTACAAAAACAACTTGTATTGGTTCAAAACATATAGCCAAACATCGCATGTTTATTCATAAATATGTATTCTCTCAAAACCATATATATAAACAACATATATTTTTATACCAAGAGCATGTATTCCTCCTCTCGGGTTTATAACTCATAAAAAGCAGTAAAAGCGAGGCTATGAACTAACCTTATGCAAAGCGACATCTGTTAGGACCTCTAGATTAGATATTTGTAATAATTAAGCTAGGAGGTATGTAGTTCCTCCTGGTCCAGTAGTAGTAGGAGCAATACGTGCTCCTGGTCTAGTAGAAAGTCAAACATTATTATTCTTAGTAGTTTGTTAGGATATGCATGAGATATGTTAGGAAAGGATATGCATATCAGAAGTTACACGTTTTGGTTTAATGTAGTATTAGGGTTTCCTTGTAGTATAAAAGGAACCCATTGGCAGAAGGGTTAGACAAACCTTTCATCATCATTATTAATTTCATATTAATAGTAGAAATCCTTAGTAAGGATCAAGTTATTTAGTTATTCTGTTTCTTCTTGTTCATAGTATTTCTATTCCGCACTTATACTGTGTGTTTCATTAAGAGTCTCTCTATGAATAGACTTGTGATTACAGAAGTTGTTCACCATCCTTAACAGGCTGCAAGATCCACATCTAGTGGACCCAACAAGTTGTATTAGAGCCTCGGAGAGTCTCTGCTCAAGAAGAATCAATTTTTCTTTTTACTAACATCATTATTTAATCATGTCTGCTTCTAGTTCTACTAAAACAGGCGAAGCTAGCACCTCTAAAACACAGCAAATCGTTGCTACTATTTCCAATACTAATGGAAAATACCACTCATGAAGAAGGATGAGTATGATAGCTGGGCCATGAAGATGGAATGCTGGATCACCAATACTGATCTAGACCTTTGGAAGATTGTCCAGAATGGCAACAACAAGAAAACTACTTGTAGAGACTAGAATGATAATATCACCATTCTCGATCCTAAAACTCATGAAGAAATCACTGTTGTTCATAAGGAAATCAAAGCAAAAACTATTATGCTTCAGTCACTTCCTGATGATCATATGGGTGATTTTTATCACTTGGATGATGCTAGGGAGATTTGGAATGGAATAAAGGCAAGATTTGGAGGGAATGAGGAATCCAAGAAGATGCGTAGATCAATGTTGAGAGATGCATTCACAGAATACAAGATTTCTGAAACAGAAGGTCTTCATCAAGGGTATGACAGGTTTCAAATGATTCTTAGCCAATTGAATCAACTCTAGTCTAAACCTGACAATGAAGACATCAATGCCAGGTTTCTTAGAGCCCTGCCTCACTCATGGAATCAGGTAGTCATCTCTCTAATGGCAAAAGGAGGCCTTGACTATCTTTCTTTTGATGACTTGTTTTATAAACTCAAAACCTTTGAGTCTCACGTGAAAGGATACTCAAGTGATTCCTTTCCTACTCCTGCTAACTCTGCTTTTGTGAGTTCCATGGGATCTAGTCTATTTTCCTATGCCAGTAGCCCAAGCTATACTTTGTCATCCCAACATACTACTACTCCTGAATCAAAAGCCAAGACTGGTAGCATGGTAGAAGTTGTTCTTCACTCTTTTGTTGCTGATGTTGATCCACAATAGCAGCTTGCTTTTGATGATTTCAAACAGGTTGATAAACTTGACTTGGATGAAATGGATCTAAAATGGCAGATGGCTATGCTCACTCTTCGGGTTCATAAGTTTGAAAAGAAAGTCGGTCGAAAATTTAACTACAACCCAAGAGAGCCAGCCAGTATTGATAGAAGCAAGGTCAGATGGTATAACTGCCAGCAGCAAGGACATTTTTCTAGGGAATGCCCTAACAAAAATGACCAGGAGAAGAACAGGTATTCAGCCTTCAAGGTTAAAGAGTACAAGGATGAACAGAAAGGTTTGGTGTCTATTAACTCCATGGTTAACTGGAATTATCATCAAACTGCTACCTTGGAATCAGCTGAAGCTTTTACTGATGTATTTGCTATGATTGATGGGCACCTATCTGATGCAGAGGAAGTAGAAGAATTTGTTCTTATGGGAATCTCGCCTCTGGTAAAAAATTGCCCTCTTAGTTGTCATGATAAATATTCAGAACTCTTGACACAATACAATGAACTAAATGAACAAAATGACAAATATTTTTTAGAAGTTCAAGCTTATAAGAGTTCTCTAAAAACATTTGAACAACAAAAGAAGTGCCTTCAAGATACTCAACGTGATTATGAGGATAAGATTATAATTTTAAGCATTGATTTAGAAAACACCACTAACATGCTTACATATACTGAAAAACTTAACAATGAAAGTATTAAGGCTAAGAAAGAGATGCAAGATAAATTGGATGCTACACTTTTACGATTTGAAAAATGGCAAAAAGCACCCAAGAATCTTTCAAAGGTAATAGTTAGTAGTATGTCTGGTAGGACTAAGAGAGGACTATGCTTTGATAAATATATTGATTCAGAAGATGTATTTGATTTATCTTTTTCAAGAGTATTTGATCCTAACAAGGAGGAAGAGGGAAAACCTAGTTACAATAGGTTTAAACCAGCTACATCAATGCATGTTATTCCTCCACTTCTTACAGGAACTTTTATGCCCATATCTAGGCATACTGACTTGGATGGATCACAGTTGCATGAGTCTCCAAAAAGCTCTAATAATACTAACGACTTTGTCTCTTGTACTTTCATTGACAAGGCTAATGACTATGCATCCTCTGGTTCAAGTGAAGAGTTAAGACCTTCAAATCCCAAGATAAATGACCCTGCTGCTACTAGTGCTAGGATGAGTGATGAGAGAGTTGCTTTTGCTTCTACTTCCACTGTTTCTAGTTCTAGTTTGTTAAGTCCTAGGAATGTTGATTCTCCTCGAATTATTTGTAATAAGTTTAACAATGTGAAACAATGTATTTTGAATAAAAGGTCTTTTAAAACATGCTTTGTTTGTGGTAGTAAATTTCATTTGATTAAGGATTGTGATTTTTATGATCAACCGACTTCTGGTTGTCAAGCTTATCCTGCTCCTGGTCCTCCAGGAGTTGCTCCTTTTTCTTCTAGAAGATTAAACCCATGTGCCTAATCTTATTCTTCTTCTAGAAGGACCTCTCCTTCAGCTTCTAATCTTTGGAGAAGCAATGCTTATGCCTAAAATAGACCAACCAACAACTATTTTCAGAACTTTAATCAGAATTATGCTTTTAATTCAGACCAAATGCATTTTGGGTTGGGACATTTAGGTTCTGCTGTTAAGCCCTCAGCAGGTTGTTCTTGGTCACAAAATAACACCCGTATGATGAATAGGCAACCTAAGAACAACAGTGGATCTCATCAATCTTCTTGGCTATCTACTAAAGATCCACAAGGCAGACTCAAGCCTGAAAAGGTCTGGGTCCCCTTAACACACTAACTTTTGGATATGATTTTTTTTAGATTACTCTATACCAAGATCCGACTCTTTGAATAGTAGATAGTGGATACTCTAGGAGCATGACAGGAAATAAATGACTTTTATCTAACTTTGTACCATTTCAAAGCGGAAAGGTGTACTTCGGAGGTGGTGAAGGAAGGATCTCTGGCAAAAGAACTATTCAGACACCGAACCCTAATTTTGAGCAGGTTTACTATGTGGAAGCACTTCAACACTTCAACTTGATCTCTGTCTCTCAAATTTGTGACAAGAAGCAGTTTGTCCTCTTTACGGATACTGAAGCACTGGTGTTATCCAAAGACTTTAAGCTACCGGATGACTCACAAGTTCTACTCAAAATCCATAGACGACATAACCTCTATAGCATCAAGCTGAATGAAGTTAATCCTACTGGTCAACTAGCTTGTTTGGTTGCCAAAGCATCAGAAGATGAAGCCACCAAATGGCATAGAAGGATGGGACATGTAAACTTCAAGACCATTCACAAACTGGAAAATATGAACTTGGTCTCTGGTTTACCTCCCAAAACTTTCAGGAATGACATCAATTACCTTGCGTGCAGCAAAGGCAAACAACACAAAGCATCCTTCAAGGCCATTACTGCTCTCAGCCTCATAATTGAACCATTACAGCTACTACACATGGATTTGTTTGGTCCTACCTCCATTCGGAGCATTGACCATAAACAATATTGTCTTGTGGTAACTGACGGGTATAGCAGGTTCACGTGGGTTTTCTTTCTGGCTACTAAAAGTGATACCTACTCTATTCTCAAAGACTTCATTACTCACATTGAGAATCAGCTATCAAAGAAGGTGAAAGGTATTCGATGTGACAATGGAACCGAAATCAAAAATGTAGATCTCATAGAACTTTGCAATTCCAAAGGAATCAAAAGAGATTATAGTACTGCCAGGACTCCTCAACAGAATGGTGTTGCCGAAAGGAAGAACAGGACTCTTGTAGAAGCTATAAGAACTATGAGTGCAGATTCCAAGCTTCCAACTATGTTTTGGACAAAAGCTGTCAACACTACAAGTTATGTGTTGAATAGGGTTTCCATTACCAATCCTCATAAGAAGACTCCCTATGAGCAACTCACAGCCAAAGTCCCAAGCATTTATCATTTGAAGCCATTTGGTTGTCCTGTCACGATTCTGAATACTAGTGACTATTTGGGGAAATTTGATGGCAAGGCAGATGAAGGATACATTGTGGGTTATTCAGCTCACTCAAGAGCTTATCGCGTTTATAATCTCCATGCCAAGCGTGTCATTGAAACCATAAATCTCAGGTACTTTGAGGAGAAGACAAACATCCAAGGCAAAGGTCCTGAATGGTATTTTGATCTTGATTATCTTAGTGACTCATTAGGATATTTTCATTTCAAAACTAGCCAAGATGTAGGTCCACAAGTGTTTGTAACTTCTAGTGCAGGTTACTTCTAGATTTTCGGATTCCGATGAGGATGATGACATTTTTGTTGTACCATCCTATTCTACTACAGTCGCTCCCAATACCAATGCTACTCCTCTTGATGCTTCTTCTTCAGACATTGTGGAATCACAAGGAGCTCTTGACACACTGCTCAAGCAACAACAAGATGCTACTACAACAGCTACTCAAGGAGGCTTTGAGTTTCCTTTGAGTACTCCTGTTGTACCAGTTACTCCTAGTGATCCTCGTGTTACTCCTAGTGCAAGTTTAACACCTATTGGTAGTCCGGTTAGTGATCCTGCTTCCACAACTAGGTTCTCTGGTCCTTCTAACCTGGGAAACTATCAAAAGAAGACGTCTACTAAGCTGGATGATATTCATAAGCAACCAATAGATGGCATTTTCGACTCTGCTTCATATGATGATGACATTGTTGGGGATCTTAATAACTTGGCATCAGAAGTGGATGTAGCTCCTACTCCTGATCAGTAGATCAACAAAGACCATCCTACTACTTAAATCATAGGGGATCCTGGTTCTATTGTCAAGACTCGCCGCATGCATAAGAAAGCAACGTCTGGTCATCATGCTCTTATGAGCTACATTGAAGACCAAAAGCGTAATAATCACACAGACTTTCTTCACTGTTTGTTTGCTTGTTTTATGTCACAGGTGGAACCTAGGTCAGTCTCACATGCTCTTGAGGATCAAAGTTGGGTTGAGGCTATGCAGGAGGAGATGCAGCAGTTCTTGTTTCAGAATGTTTGGATCCTAGTTGACTTACCAGATGGAAAGACAGCAATTGGTACCAAATGGATTCTCAAAAACAAGAAAGATGCAAGGGGTATTATGGTGAGAAATAAGGCTAGGCTGGTCGCACAAGGTCACAAACAACTCGAAGGAATTGAATATACTGAAGTCTTTTCTCCTGTTGCTAGGATTGAGGCCATTCGTCTGTTTTTGGCTTTTGCTTCTTATGTTGCCTTTACGGTTTTTCAGATGGATGTCAAGAGTGCGTTTCTCTATGGCAAGATTGACGAGGAAGTTTATGTCACTCAACCTAAGGGCTTTGTGGATTCACTTCATCCCAAGAAAGTCTACAAGGTGGTCAAAGCTCTTTATGGACTTCATCAGGCTCCTAGAGCTTGGTATGAGCGTCTGTCCACTTTCTTGTTAAAACACGGCTATAGAAGAGGCACTATTGACAAAACACTGTTCCTTAAAAGGAATGCCAAGCACATCATCCTGGTTCAAGTGTATGTGGATGATATTATCTTCGGTTCTACTAGGAAGGAAATGTGTGATGAGTTTGAACAGCTAATGAAAGGCGAATTTTAGATGAGTGCCATGGGAGAACTCACATTTTTCCTTGGTCTTCAAGTCAAGCAGCAGTCGGACGGTATCTTCATTAGTCAAGATAAGTATGTTCATGAGATCATTTAGAAGTTTGATGTGGAACCTCTTAGACCAGCAGCAACACCTTATGAAGTCACTAAAGTCAAACTCAAGAATGAGCCAGATCCTCCGGTAAATGTTCACATGTACAGGTCAATGATTGGCTCACTCATGTATTTGACTGCATCACGTCCGGACATTATGTTTGCAGTAAGTGCTTGTTCTAGACATCAGGTGGCTCCAATCGTATCTAACTTGAATGTAGTCAAAAAAATCTTCAAGTATATCAAGGCACAACCCAAGCTAGGCTTGTGGTATCCAAGGGAATCACCTTTTGTTCTTGAAGCCTATAATGATAGTGACTATGCAGGTGCTAATAATGATAGGAAGTCTACTACTGGTGGTTGTCAGTTTTTGGGTCGAAGACGTATCTCATGTCAATGTAAGAAACAGACAATAGTAGCTACCTCCTCAACAGAAGCTGAATACGTAGTTGTTGCTAGTTACTGTGGACAAGTCTTGGGGATAAAAATCAGATGCTGGATTATGGGTTCAACTTCATGAACACCAAAATTTTCATCGATAATCAAAGCACTATCTGCATTTTGAAGAATCTTGTCTTTCATCAACGCACCAAGCATATCGAGATTAGGCACCATTTTTTATGGGATGACAATGAGAAGAAGCTAATATAAGTTCTTAAAGTACATACAGATGATAATTTTGCTGATTTGTTGACTAAAGCATTTGATGGTCCAAGGTTCAACCACTTGGTGGTTCACATTGGTGTGGTCAATCCTTGAGGTCTAGGATTGAGGGGGAGTCTAAGCCTAAGGGGAGGCTTATTGTATATCTTTACTTGAACAGTCTTACATATGGTAGCTTCTAACAACAGTTTTCATGGGTATTCGCGGTGTGTGCAACTTTTAGTGGAATATTTTGGTTACTCCTAGTGGCAGTCTTCTGCTCCTAGTGGGTACAAACCCTCATTCTTTACTTGTGGTTGGCTTCCAGTATTGACTTTGGGTTACTGTTCACTACGTTGGCTTTCGTTTGACCACTCGCTGCTCCTAGTGTTGACCTTTACGCGTTTTGACTTTCAGTCAACACGAGTTACTTCTGGTGCACATCTTTTGTTCATCTTTGGTAACTGGGATTTGCAAATAATAGTTTAAGGGGAAAGTGGTTACTCAAGCATTAATGACTTAATTTTGAAAGGGCAACCCCCATAATTAGGGGTCAATGAACAGTTTTGTGACTATTATTTATGGTCAAATTACTCATTTGACTCAATTATCAAAACATAAACACACACATACGCTCCTACCCTTCACCCTCTTCAATCAGTCATCTTCCACTGTTTCAATCATCATCAATGGCATCACTCCAGTACAAGCCCGATCATAACAAGGTGGCCTATCTTGGTGAAGGTCCTAAAAGAGACGAGTTCATAGACATCCTGGAATACATTGAAGCTTCCAATCTAAGGTATGCTCTTACTGTTTGCCCCACTGTGTATGATACTATTATCCGTCAGTTTTGGGAAACTGCCAACACCAATGCTGTTTTGGGTCGCCCATTAGAGCTCCATTCAACTATAGATGGTCGCTCATATGTGGTGTTTGAGGCATCCATTAGGTCTGCCCTTCATCTCCAAGATGAAGATGGCATTATCTCTCTTCCCAATTTAGAGGTGTTGGATGGTATGGCTGATATAGGTTATAATCATGAGGGGAAGTTTAACTTCCAGAACAATAGATTTGCCCCTCAATGGAAGCTGCTGGTTCACTTTTCGATTCATTGTTTGAGTCCAAAATCAGGGAGTTGGGATGCGTTTCCCATCCCCCTTGCTACTGGTTTGATATGTATTGCTCAGGGTCACACTTTTAACTTTTCTCGTTACCTGTTTGATGGCATGATTAGTAATATTAGTGACACTGGTTCTAGGAAGAAGTTCTTGATGTACCCTAGGTTTTTGCAGCAGGTTCTTATGTGCTTACCTAGGAATAGGAAGGAATATGTGCCCCTAAGCTTACTCCAAAAAGTTTATGCGAATATGGCACTTGGTTATAAGGGTCCTTTGAGGCCTCTCACTGATGCTATGTTGGGCCTTGCCCAAGGGGGTCCCAATGTGGTTCCTCTGACTGGCCAAGCCGAGGAGGAACCTCCATTGGTGGATGATCCTATGGAGGAGGAGAACCCTGCTACTAGTGTGCCACATGTGGAGGTTAAGGAGCCAGTTAGAGAGGTGGTGGTAGAAATGCCATCCACCTCTAAGGTTGCCCCCTGTTCTCGCCCACATGAGTCCCCATTTGTTGATTCTCCCTCTCCTAGTCAAGCTCCCTATTCTACTGAGAAGCCTTCTAGTTCTCATGCCCATATGGATGACCCATCAGTTGCTTCTGGTCCTCATGATGCATCCCCTAAACTGATTCCTCTTGGTGGGGAAGCTGAGGAACCTGTTACTTTGACTTCTTTGCTTGCTCTTATGCACAGGTACTATGCCAAGATTTTTTCATTAAAAGATGAGCTCAACCAACACCACAAGCTCACAAGGGATTTCGTGCTCCCATTGGCAAATAGGGTCAAATCCTTGGAGACGCAACTCAAGCGCCACAGGAAGAAAGTGGTGCTAACTGATTCTGATGAAGATGAAGAGGATGATGGGTTGACTATATTGGCAAGGGTTTCCTTTGCTGATAAGCCAAGTGATGACTTGCCTTCTCCTCCTAGTCCTTCATGCATTCCTATTGCTATTGTTGGTCCCAAGCCAATGGATGAATCTGCTGGTCCTTCATCTCCCACAGCTGGTCCTTCTCATGATCCCAAGGGCAAAGCCCCTATGACTGATGCACCCTCTCCTCCCAAAAATCGAACTCGCAGATAATTAGAGGAAGAAAGATTGGGGGAAGAGGCTGCTCAGAGATTGCAAGAAGAGCTTGAACATCAAGCTAAGGCTGAGGATGAAGCTCTGCAACACAAGAGACGTGAGCAGCTAAGGCACAATGCCATGCATTGGGATAACCATGACTGGATGAATGTGATTACCATCCTCACTTCAGACTACTCTCAATACACCGATTTGTTGGGTACAGATGTGAATCAAGGCAATTGTGTTCAACGGGCAATGGCATTGATGCGAAAACAACAGGAAACTCTAGCTGCCCAGCTTCATGAACAACGTCGCAATAGACCTCTGTCACGTGCTGAGGAGAGACGGTTGATGCAGCAGTATGTTAAGAATCAATCGGTTGCTTATTATCAGACTGGGTGGACATGGGAGAGGGTGAGGAGGCTTTATTTTTATGAGCTTAAAGATTTTTACACCAAGATGATCAAGCATAGGGATACACCTATGCCTGAACATGCTATCTATCACCCACCTCCTCGTGTTGTCCACACTTCTATGCTTGCTGC
Source organism: Glebionis coronaria (assembly GCA_025667525.1). Lineage (NCBI taxonomy): Eukaryota > Viridiplantae > Streptophyta > Magnoliopsida > Asterales > Asteraceae > Glebionis > Glebionis coronaria. Next base: position 273,407,297 of record CM046876.1, read on the forward strand.
TGCTCCTACTTCTTTGTCGGTTGCTCAAGAAGGTACTTCTGGAGTTTCATCTTCTAGTGCACCTACTACTGTTGTTCCCACCACCACCTCTTCAAAGATTGATCCCACTCACTCTACTGTTGATACTACCACCACTGTTGAAGATACTCCCACTACTGCTGGTACTACTACACATGTTACTCCTGCTGTTGAGCCTACACCCACACCGGTGACTGAACCAGTTCCTACTCCATCAGCTGGTGCAACCACTTCTGAACCTATGGTTGTTGATGACTTTGTTCCTGCTGCTGCTACTACTGATGATGTCAAGGTTAAGGAGGAATCTTGTTCTGGTGTCCCCACCCCTCGTCGTTCTATTCGGAAGAAGAAGGCTCGTTGTGGTAAGTCTATCCCATTTGAGAAGAGGGATCCTACTAATGTCATAGATGCTGCTTCTGATAGTGAGACTGAGTTACCCCTTGGCAAAGGCTTGATTGTGGCTTGGGAAGTTCGGCCATCCCCCATTTCTCGTGGTACCTATATGTTAGCCTCAAATTATTGAGTCAAACAAGAATGTTCGGTCATAGGTTTATATTGTAATATTTTTTTAGAATGTTGTAATAGTTAGTTAAAATAGTCGTGACATTATGGGCTTGATGGTTAGCTTAAAAGGCCTCTTTTAAGGTACTAAGCATTTATTCAAGCCCGGCCAAAACAATATAGTCCATTAGAGAGCCCGCATGTGGGTGGACTATATAAGCACCCTCCTAGCATGTTAGGAGGGTGAAAGTTCTCATTTTTCTTAATCTAAATTCACCTAGTTTCTCCACCTTCTCTCTACTTTCTCTCACTACTTTCTCTCTCTAGAAATCTTCATTCTTTTCATCTATTTTATATTAATCAACCATGGTGAAGTGAATAAATTAGGGAACAACAATTGGTATCAACCGCGACGGGGTAGATTTGTGATTGGTTGTTTGGTTTATTGTTTGGTTCGGTTGATTTATCATCAAAATCATCTCGAATTGAATTTTTGTTTAGTGTTTTCGGCCTCTAAATCTTGATATAAATCATTTACATAGATTTGGTAGGGATTTGCTTAAGTTTTTGTGGTTAAAAGCACAAGGTTTTTGGGTGTTTGGATTGTTTTTAAGGTACGGTTCGTTAACAGTAGCTTGATTTGGTTGTTTTGGTTCTTTTCAGAAAAGGGTTTCATATTCTAAAGAAGTTACTTATCCGAACATCGATTTTTGGAATAGGGTTTTAAATTCCGAAGAAACTGCTTATTCCAAAGACTTTATCTGAAGATCTCAGGTATAATTTATCCGAAGAAAGTCATTTTTCCGAATATCATCTTATTTAACCGAAAAAAGGTTTATCCGAAAACAAGGTTTATCCGAAAACCTTGGTTTATCAGAAAAAGGTGTCAGTTTATCCGAAAATAATTGATTATTCCGAAGATAGTACTTTATCCGAACTCATTTTATTCCGAAGAAAGTGTTTTTATCCGAAAAAGCCTTGTTATCCGAAAAAGCCATTATTCCGAAAACATTCATTTATCCGAAGAAAACTGAATTATTTCGAAAAAACTTGTTATTCCGAAGATTTCCCATTTATCCGAAAAACATCAGTTTTCTGAAAAACCATCAATTATCCTAAAACACCTCCATTATCCGAAAAAGTGTTATTTATCCAAAAATCCCCTTTTTTCCGAAGAACTCCAGTTTTTCCAAAAAAGGAGTTTATTCCGAAAAAGTTTCATTTATCCGAAGAAGGGTCATTATTCTGAAAAGGTGTTCTTTATCCGAAGAAATACCATTATTCTGAAGAAGGGTTACTTATTCCGGAAAACACCAATATTGTGTGATTTTTTCGCCTTAGAATTTTTGGTTTCTTGTGAAGACAATTTTTAGGGGATTTTAACATTTTTCATCGACAACAACAATCACAACACATCTACTTAAGATCATTTTCACTTCAACAATTTCAAGTTTTTCAACATGGATTCTACTTAAGAGTATCGTGTGACAAACAACAACATCATGGTGGTGGGTAACAAAGAGAGACCACCAATGCTTGTGACTGGTAGATATGCACAATGGCAATCATGATTCCTTCGATATCTTGACACTAAACCCAATGGTGATGTTCTTCGCCGTTGCATCAAAGAAGGACCCTATACTCTCACTACAAAAACCGTTCCTGTAATTCCAGCAACTGACTCGACGATCGGTTCCGATGAGCAAACAATTGAGGAAACATATGAGAACACATAGAAAGAGAAATGTGCTTGGATTGATGCAGAGGAAGAAACAATCTATTTAATTCTCAGTGGGATTGGGGATGATATTTACTCAACGGTTGATGCATGCTCTACTGCAAAAGAAATGTGGTTTGCTATTGAACGCTTGCAACAAGGAGAATCACTTAACAAGCAAGATGTCAAAACTAACTTGTTTTGGAACTTTGGTAAGTTTACTTCATTGGATGGGGAATCAATTGATTCATATTACTCAAGGTTCTACAAGATGATGAATGACATGAAAAGAAACAATTTGCAAGTCTCCACCATGCAAGTCGATGTGCAATTTCTACAGCAACTTCAACCAAAGTGGAAACGGTGCGTAACTTTGGTGAAACAACAGAGTAAGTTAGACGAGGTCAACTATCACACGCTCTTTGACATTTTGAAACAATTTCAGAATGAGGCAAATGAACTTCGAGCTGAAAGGATAGCAAAGACTGCTAATCCACTTGCTTTGGTGTCTACCACTCAACACGTCCAAGATCATCGCTCTCGTGCTCCAAAGTCATACTCTACTACATCCTCATCACCAAGATACTCCACCACATCCTCTTCACCAAGATATTCCACTTCATCTAAGTATTCAGCTCCCACAAGATCACTAGACAAAGAACCAAGAGCGCCATCACCATCACCTGAGCCATCATCTGAAGAGGACAGTGATGAAGAACTAGCTCAGAAGGATAGGGAGATGAAGCAACAAATTGCTTTCATTATGAAGACCTGCAAGAAAATATTCAAACCCACCAACAACAATCTTCGAACATCATCAAATACAAGGAACCAATACGTTGAGAGTCCTCGAAGGTATGACACACGTCAACGTGATGAAAGTCCTTCAAGGTATGATCGACGTAATCTAACACATGTTGAGGGTTCTGCACGGTATGATCGACAAACTGCTAAGTATGATGCTCAGAGGATTGCTACTGCTGCTGGGAATAGGGACACTTTTGGTACTCAAGTGGTTCAGCAAAGTGAGATTCAGTGCTTTAATTGTCAAGGCTATGGGCATATGGAAAAGGAATGTAGGAAGCCGAAAAGGGTTAGGGACTCTGGCTATCATAAGGAAAAGATGCTGCTATGCAAGAAGATGGAAGCTGGGGTTAAATTGTCGGCTTAGGAAGGAGCAATGCTTGATGATACTGATGATGAAGCTTCCGACCAAGAACTTGAAGCACATTACTCGTATATGGCAAAGGTTGAAGAAGTTCTCAACGTCACTAAAGATGACGATGGTCCAATCTTTGATACTGAGCCAATCGATAAGGTACACACTGAAGAGGAATATAATGTCTTTGGTAATATTCATGAGCATTCTGAGCTACTCAAAGCCATTAATGACACATGTATGATGGAAACGGTTGATAGCAATACCACACCTGATTCATCAGAAATGTGCAATAATGAGTCTGAGGATGATCAACATGTAAATGAGTATGATGATGACGAGGAGCGTATTGCGCTTGCTAACTTAATTGCTTCTTTACAAAAATATGTCAAAGAAACTAGAAAGAGTCAAAAGCAATTAAAGAAGGCAAATGCTACGCTCACTCAAAATTTTGAAAAATGCAAAGCTGCTCTAATTAAATCTAGTGAGACCATTGATTGCAATAGAGCTTAGCTTCTTCAAAAGACCAATGAGGTACAGGGGTACAAAGGGTGTTTAATTAATGTTAAAAAGGACAATTTTCAACAGAAATATAACGAAACTCTTAAGCTTCTTGAACAAGAGAAACGTAATTATAACACCTCTTTGAGTATTGAACGTCACAAAACGTATCTTGCTACCACTAAAGTCAATAAGCTCACTCAAGTAAATGGTTTTCTTCAAGAGGATAAAACTAAACTTGTTAATGAAAAGAAAGTTGTGGTTGAAAAGATGGAAAAGGATTTCAAAACTAAACAAGCGAATGACATCGACAAAATGGTGGAACTTGAAACTCAACTTGATTTTTACAAGAAAATTGTTTACAAAACTAATCAATCAATTCAAACCATGAGAATGTTGGCTCCTCGTTCGTTTTTCAAGGATAGACCTAGTTTTGGAAATCCTAAGTACCTTGAGCAAGCTCAATCTGAGAATCAACACTTATATCTTGATGAGTCCCACTGGATCGATCTTGATTGTCTTGTTGTTAGGCCTGATAGTGAAGAAACAAATGATTTGGAAGAAGAGAGTAGACCAAAAGTTAATAAAGAATTTGTTAAACCATATAATTATGCTTATGAAAACAGTCTTTATGGTCTTTTCAAACCACAAACACAGAAAACTCGTGAGCAAATATTATTCGAATGTGAACAAATAAGAATTAAATGGAGATAAGCTTTTGCTACTAAGAAAACTAATGTTTCAAAATTTATTGACTACTTGCCATATAAAGCTTCTGTAAGCAAGCACTTAGTATTCTCAAGAGTAATATTGAAAATTTCAAAAAGGTTGTTGATGATGACTGGAAAAAACGTGAAATTTCAAAAGGAGACAAAGAAATTCCTCATGATATAACTGTGCTTGTGAAAAGTATTTTGATTCCGCTTGCGGAAAGAACGCAAAAACATATTTTGGAATTTGAAACACTAATTAAGCAAGAAATGTTTGATGATTTGAAATATGTGGAATCTCTTGAACAAGAAGTGAACGACCATCAACCTGAAAGAGACGATTTTTCTACAGCACATGATCTACTCTTACACGAATGTCTCTCAAAAGATATTATGTGTGTTTATGTTACATCATGTGCTGATATTGATGAATATTCTGATGTTGCATGCAAATATCTTGATCAAGTTAAAGAATGTGAACGTCTTGAAACTAAGCTTTCGAATAAAGTTGACCAAAAAGAGTTTTCGTTACTTCAACATAGATATGATTATCTTCAAAAACATTGTCACTTACTTGAACTTGCTTTGCAAAAGAAAGTTGGCATCTTTTCAAATGATACACCTTTGGAAGTAAAATTATCTAAGTCATGTCGATTACTAAACGAAAAAAGTCTTGATATTTCAGATTTAAAAGCTCAGTTACAAGAAAAAGACATATCAATAGCAGAGTTGAAGAAAATCGTTGCTAGGATGGGTGGGAAAGTTGTGGAACCTAGTGTTAAGAAACCTATTGTTAGACAACCCAATGCCTCTAAAGTGAATAGATCATCTATCTTGGGAGAACCATCTGCTTTCTCAAATTCTTCGTTTGCAAAACCTGTGTTTGCCTCCAAGATGGATGGAAAGGAAAGGTTACCACATACTCAATCCATAAAGAATACTATAGCACCAAGCGTTAAGCACGATAATGTGATTAAACCCGGGATGTATAGAATGACCACTAAACCCACAAACAAGTTAGTCACTCGCCTCAGACTTCTAGAAACATTAATATTCGTGTGTCTTCTACTACATGAGTAGTCTCCACTGCTAGTGTTAGCCGGCCTTAGCTTAAGAGCACTCAAGTGAATGATAAGGTCTAGAAACATAAGAGTCAAGGGAAGATGAAGGAAGTAGAAGAACACCCTAGGAATTTGAATGTTTTTAAGAATAAAAAGTATGTAATCGCGTGTAATAACAATTTGAATGCTTTGAATGTTAAATTTGTGTGTGTCAAATGTGGAAAATGTGCTAATGCTAATCATTCTATGTGTGCTATGAATAATGTCAAAGGCGTAGATACTAGAACTAAGAAGCAAGTTGTGATGCCCATTAGTGCTAGTAAACCCAAAAGCAAAGTGAACCATTCTGGTGCAACCCCCACTAAGAAAAGTAATGCATCAGATTCCACCACTAAGAACCCTAAAAGCAGAATTATGGAATTATATGAGTCTTCTAGCAAGTCTTGGAAATGGTGGTTTACTAATCAATGTCCTCCTGGATATAAATGGATGCCTAAATTAGGACAGAAAATATGACAACGAGTGTTAGTATGCCTTTAAATGTTGCTAAGGACGCTAATGATTCTACAATCACAACTACTGTGGTATCCAATTTAGCAAATGCTCCATCGTGTTCTAACTCTTCTGTAGGTGATACAAATAATTCTCTTCATACTGGACTCCGGATGCACAAAGCACATGACGAGGAATCTCAAGCTTCTAGTTAACTTCGTGGAGAAGTTCCTGGGTACGGTCCGATTCGGAAATGATCAATTTGCACCGATCCTAGGATATGGAAATTTGGTTCAGGGGAATATCACGATCAAAAGGGTATACTACGTCGAAGGGCTCAATCACAATATTTTCTCGGTTGGTCAATTCTATGATGCAGATTTGGAAGTTGCTTTCAGAAAGAATACATGTTTTGTTCGTGATTATGATGGGAATGACTTACTTACCGGTACACGAGGTACTGATCTCTACACTATTTCACTTCAAGACACAACTTCTACAACTCCAATTTGCTTCATGGATAAAGCTTCAACGACTCAGGCATGGTTATGGCATCAATGTTTATCTCATCTTAATTTTGATACCATCAACTTGCTTTCCAAGAAAGATATTGTGAGAGGCCTTCCAAGCTTGAAATTCATCAAAGATCATCTTTGTTCTTCTTATGAGCTTTGTAAAGCTAAACGAAGTAGTTTTAAAACAAAGACTACACGAAGCTCTAAAGGACGGTTATATCTTCTCCATATAGATTTGTGTGGTCCCATGCGTGTTCATAGTATCAATGGGAAGAAATATGTTATGGTAATTGTCGATGATTACTCAAGGTACACATGGACTCACTTCTTGAGGTCTAAGGATGAAACACCCGAAGTTCTCATCAGCTTCCTTAAACTGATACAACGTGGTCTTCAAGCTCAAGTAAAAGTGGTTCGTACTGACAAAGGTACATAATTTTTGAATTCAACTCTGAGAAACTATTTTGAAGCTGAAGGAATTGAACATGAAACATCTATTGCACGAACACCCGAACAAAACGCCGTTGTTGAAAGACAAAACCGTACTTTGGTTGAGGCAGCTCGAACATTATTATCCGCTTTAACTACCATTATACTTTTGGGCCGAAGCCGTGTCAACTGCACGCTACATACAAAACCAATCCTTAATTATCCCAAGACACGAAAAGACACCATATCACATAATTCATGATCGAAAACCTTCACTTAAACACCTTCATGTTTTTGGATGTACGTGTTACATTATTCGAGATGGTGAAAATCTGGACAAGATGAAAGAGAAAGGTGATGCATGTATTCTTGTGGGATATACAACTCAGTCTAAGGGATATAGAGTTTAAAACAAGAGAACAAAATTGATAGTCGAGACTATTCATATCTGATTTGATGAATTACAAGAAATGACACTTGAACAAAAAAATTTAAGTCCCGATCCACAACGACAAACGACTTTAGTTCACAGCCGCACAGAACTCGGAACTCAAGACCACAGCAATGAACCGTCAAGTTCAAAGCTGGTTCAAGGAAATGTTCTAAGAGCAGATATGACAGTCAACACGACAATTGAAGAGTTGGAAATGTTATATGTACCAATGTATGATGAATATTTCACGGGGGAGAAACATGTTGTATCAAAGTCTTCCGCTGTCACTCATAATAAGAATGATGATACCGATCATCGTCAACAAAATGATACAACTATATCTACTTTAACATCAGTTGCTGCAGATTTACCTCCTCAGAATATCACATCAACAACCGCTCCTACAACATCAACAACTACTATCATTGCTCCAGAGAACACAAATCAAGCAGAAAATGCATTATCTGACGAAGACGAATTTATCAACCCGTTCGGTACACCGGTACACGAAACTGGAGAGTCTTCTACTCGCCACGTTGATCCGTCAAATATGCACACGTTCTACCAACAACATCCTTCAACACATCATTGGACCCGAGATCATCCTTTGGTTCAAGTAATTGGAAACCCTTCACAGCCCGTTCGTACAAGACGAAAGCTTGAAACCGATGGCGATGTTTGTATGTTCGCGCTGGCCGTGAGTTCAGCCGAACCTAAAAACATCAAAGAAGCCATGGTTGGTCATGCTTGGATTGAATTGATGACGGATGAACTTCAACAGTTTGAAAGACTTAAAGTCTGGGAACTTGTTGATAGACCATGCGATGTAATACCATTAAATCTTTGATGGATCTGGAAAAACAAGATGGATGAAGAAAACACGATCATCAAGAATAAATCTAGGCTAGTGGCTAATTGGTATGGACAGAAAGAGGGTATTGATTTTGAAGATTTATTTGCACTAGTAGCTCGTATGGAAGCGGTCAGGATTTTCCTTGCTTATGCTGCACATAAGGGATTCATCGTTTATCAAATGGATGTAAAGACGGCGTTTCTTAACGGTCCTTTGAAGGAAGAAGTCCATGTCACACAGCCGGAAGGATTTGTCAATACTCATTATCCTAACAAGGTGTATCATCTCCACAAAGCACTTTATGGACTCAAGCAAGCTCCAAGGGCGTGGTATGACGAGCTCTCAAAATTTCTAGTATCCAAAGGTTTCTCAAAAGGTTCCATTGATCTAACTTTGTTCACTTATAAATATAGGGATGACATTTTGCTTGTGCAGATTTATGTTGATGACATTATTTTCGGGTCTACAACCCCAAAACTGTCAAAATGGTTTGAAAAAGTAACGCACAACAAATTTGAAATGTCTATGATGGGCGGACTAAAATTCTTTCTAGGAATTCAGTTCACCAATCCCCAAGTGGTATCTTAATTAACAAAGCTAAGTATTGTCAAGAGATAATCAAAAAGCATGGTATGACCTCATGTGACCCCGTTGGGACACCATTATCAACCACATCCCTAGATGCTGGTTTGGAGGGAGATGCCATAGATCAAACGAAATATCGTTCCATTATCGGCTCCCTCATTTACTTAATAGCAAGCCGACCAGATATATCACATGCCACGTGTTATTGTGCACGATATCAAACACGACCCACTGAAAAGCACCTCAGGAGGTTAAACGGATCTTTCGGTACCTTAAGAACACCATTCACATGGGACTCTGGTATCCGAGGGAAACCGGTTTCTTTCTAACGACCTATTCAGATTCCGATCATGCAGGGTGTCTTGATACACGAAAAATTACTTCTGGTGGTGCGCAATTTCTAGGTCAAGATAAGCTTGTGGGATGGTCTTCCAAGAAGTAGGATTGCACGTCACTATCATCAGTTGAAGCGGAGTATGTGTCTCTATCTGCGTGTTGTGCTCAAGTTCTTTGGATGAGAACACAACTCACGGATTATAGCTTCCACTTTGATAAAGTACCTATGTACTGTGACTCAAAGTCCGCCATAGCCATCTCCTGCAATCCGGTACAACATTCTTGCACGAAACACATTGATGTCAGATATCACTTCATTAAGGAACAAGTTGAAAGGGGTATCATTGATATATACTTTGTTGGAACTGATTACCAATTAGCTGACTTGTTTACAAAAGCTCTTTCGAAAGAGAGGTTTACATATCTAGTTAGGCAAATTGGTATGAGATGTTTGACTCCAGCAGAACTAGAGATTCTGGCAAAGAAGCCTGCTTGATTCATCTATCAAACATCTACTTGTAAATATTAATGAAAAAGTAAAATACAAAATTAAAAAATCTTTGAAAATCCAAAAATATTCTTCTCGACATGTCTTTCAGTATCGATAATATGGACGTACCTAGAAATATCACTACGATACGGGTATGTACATAAAGCTCGAATGAAAGTTGTAAATATTTTCAAAACATGTCATTTATATTTTTTAAAAAAGGAAAATGTCTATTTTGGACAATTTTTCCAACAACGGGTAGAGAAATCTATCTTGGGTGGAGCTTGTCACAAAACATTCGACGTTTTAAGCTCAACACAATGGCTTGTAATCACTTTCAGATTGCAACCTGGATCTATATTCACGGGGGAGTGTACGCTTTAGTGCCCTTACCCTCAGCAAAAGAAGAGAAATCTTCTTACACTTGAGTGGATTCGTCAAGACATTCAAAGTCTATGAACTCAAGTTTATGCTTTAGAAAAACCTTTTCGCTAACAATAATTGATTTTTCAAAAAGCGTTGAACACAATTTTTTAAAGAATTTCTCAATGATTATTCAAAATCTTTTAAAAATTATGTGTTCAACAACTCCTATCCTCAAAAAGTGAAATATGGATCACATCCTCACAATGACAATTCAATTGGATCAATTTTTGAGGGGGAGCGTTCCAAATTCATGCTAAGTTTGACACATTTTTCTCCCGAAGATTTTTCAAGACTATTTTTCACAATATATTTTAATCAATTTGGTATCTCTAATATCAAACGATTTTATATATTAGAGATAGGGGAGAAAATGTGATTAAAATGTGATCTAAAGTCTCATGCACTTGTGGTTACGATCAAATACCCAAAACATCTTTAATTCACGACGTTATTGGTGTCAAAAAGGTGGTTAGGTTTAAGTCCTATGATCCAACCAGAACCGGAGGGATCTTCCCAGGGACAATTCAATAGATTATTAGAAGTCCTTAGGAAAGATGGAGTAGAATGTGAACGAAGCTGAATGCTGACTAAGTACTGATGCTAGCACTGGAACTATCACAACAAGGTGCTAGTAATGATGTCTTGGTAAGCATTAAAGGGGTTAAAGAATGAAAAAGAAATGTATGGATAAAGGGTGTAAACAACGAAGCCCTCCATACAACTTAGGCAGAAACCGGTTCAACACACCATGAAGACAACGCATCATGGACCCAGTGATGTAATGCACAACCCCTCCCCAGATGACTCAGGCTTCTCTCATAAGAAGTTTGTCTTATTGTCATGGAGATCAACACGACTTCTATTGACTTTCTCACTCTAAGATAGTTGATATTAAATAGGTGGCATCTGCTCCATCCTCCGACCACTAAAAGTACACAAATCGAGTCTAGAGCCAAGAGATAAATCAAATCTCGTTAGGACACACGGATGACGATCAAGAGAGTCCTATGCTATATCCTTGGGATATTGCTAGAACACTCAGAGTGATACTACCTAGTATTCACAATGATGAGTGGAAATCCTTCCAGTGTTAACATCAAACAGCACTGCGGTAGGTCATGTGTAAGATTCTTTATGAATTAAACATATGTAAAACAGAAAAGCAATAGTGGTTTGTTTCTTTATCGATTCAAACTCGTTTCAGGTTTCTACACAATATCTTTATGGTCTTGCCAGAACATTCAGAGTGATATTCATTAATATTCACAGTGACGAATAGAAATCCTTCTAGCGTCAACATCAAACAGCGCTACGGTAGGTAATTTGCGAGATTCTCTATGAATCAAGCTTGTGTCAACTGGAAAGCAACAATGGTAAGATTCTTATTGAATCGAACTTGTTCCAGGATTTTGAATTGATGACTTTAATCAAGCGGATATCCAATTGATTCACTCTTTATGTTCGCAGTCTTGCTTTGAGACGATCGTGTAAAGAGAACGTCTAGTACAGTCGCGAAACCCTGTCAAGGATGTTCTTAATTGAATCTACCTAATCAAAGGTACTATATTTAATATCGTGTAACGATCTTCACCGACCGGAGGTAAAATGCTACCGATTTAGGACGAATGTCAAAGCAATTCAGTCCGTGTCTAAGTTTTGTCTCAAGAAGGTGGCGTTACGGTGTACTCAGCAAAGTCAAAGATTCAAAACCACATACTCATACCCAAATACATTGAACAATCAAGAAATCTAAAGACTTCCGCAACTCTGATGATCAAAATCCTCCTTATCAATTAATGTAGAGGAATGACCTCTCTTCAAGGGAGATTGTTAGCAGGCTTTCAAGATTGTGCAAAGTATGAGCATGTGGATAAAGACACAAGATCGCAAGATGGCAAAGACAAGTCAAGGATAATTTGAAGATCTCAAGATAAAAGACAATGACAAAGGCTCAAAGATCACAGCATGAAGGAACTAGACGACTATTAAACGTTCAAGACTCATTTATGTCGAAATTCATAATCTCCATTGATTTTCAAAATATCAAAGAGGAATGACCTCACATTGGGGGAGATTGTTAGCCTCAAATTATTGAGTCAAACAAGAATGTTCGGTCATAGGTTTATATTGTAATATTTATTAGAACGTTGTAATAGTTAGTTAAATAGTCGTGACATTACGGGCTTGATGGTTAGCTTAAAAGGCCTCTTTCAAGGTACTAAGCATTTATTCAAGCCCGGCCTAAAACAATATAGTCCATTAGAGATCCCACATGTGGGTGTACTATATAAGCACCCTCCTAGCATGTTAAGAGGGTGAAAGTTCTTATTTTTCTTAATCTAAATTCACCTAGTTTCTCCACCTTCTCTCTACTTTCTCTCACTACTTTCTCTCTCTAGAAATCTTCATTCTTTTCATCTATTTTCTATTAATCAACCATTGTAAAGTGAATAAATTAGGGAACAACACTATACTCATAAGATTACGACTAGTGATGGCTACACTCGGTATGTCTCTAGATTGCAAAGTATTTTGTCGTGGGTGGAGCGTCGTGATCTTATGCTGCTGTATGGGTTGGTTGATGCTGAGATTCCTAACTCTCCTAGTAAACTTCCTAACTGGCCTAGGTTGACAATTTTGGGAGACTTGAAGTTAATGTTGGATTCTCCTACTGATTCTCCTCATGCTGACGTATGGAAGGATCAACCTCGCTGGGTGATCAGGAGGTGGAAGTTGTATGCTGGATGTGGTGTTCATGTGTTGGAACTTGAGTCTGGTGTTGTTGTGTTTATGCTTACTGATGTGGAGTATCTGTTGACCATTTCTACCATGGAAGCTATGCTGTAGTGCCACCTACTGGTGTCTAATGCTCCTTCTGGTAACGAGTCTGCCATGGCCACTACCTTAGTTGAGGGAATTCAAGCTCGACTGCATGCAAACAAGGTTGCTGCTTCTGGTATGTGATTGGTTTGTTTCTTCTATCTTTTTTATATACATGCATTCTTTTCACCAATATGTACAGTGATTGGTGACTCACATTTTACTTTAGTTAGTTGTTAAAAAAACAAATACTTTTATATAATATCTGCTTATACTTTTCACATGTGATGGAATTTCAAAACTTCTAAATCAGATAATATCTGCTTTTACTTTTCCATCATGAAACTGTTTTCAACTTGGAATTTTCACACTTGGGTTGTCATGAGAAGTACTTCTGGTGTTGGACCTAGTCCACACAACAAATGGTGCTCAACTCACCATGTCTTGCAGACAAGAAAGAGTTGATTCCTCATGAGGGTATGGCTCTGGTGTGATTATCAAATCCGTTGATGGTTGCCAGTTTACCCAAAATTGGAGGGTTTTCACTTGCCTTGGTCCTAGACTGGAAAGTGGCTAGTCCAAGGGGGTATGGCTCTTGGTAAAGACTCCTCTCAAATCTGTTGATAGCTGTAATAGCTTGCTCAAAGCTATAGGGTTTTCAGCTCACCGATGCTTTATTGCTAAGAGTTGGCTAGTCCAGAAGGGTATGGCTTCTGGTAAAGACTCATATCAAATCCATTGACGGCTGTGGTGATTTGCCTAAAATCATTAGGGTACCCCCCCTCACCATTGATTTATGTTCTAAGAGTTAGGCTAGGTTCTGGTCTCCCAGGGTGATTCTTATTCCACCACAAAGACTGGCTAGCCCAAGAGCGAGTAGCTACTTGGTAAAGGCTCATCAAATCTGCTCATGTTGCTGTAAATATTCAACAAGGTGCAGATCTGTTTCAAGCTTTCAAGAAGCTTCTCGGTGTTACTCGTTGCAGCAGTCTTTGTGTTTTCAATACTGATGGTTCTATTGTTGCTATTTGTGTTGTTGTTTCAATCCTCAAGCTGATTTGCAAGATCTACCAAGAAACATGAACTCAACCAGTCAAATTCAAGTTTAGGGGAGGATTGTTATGACCTTTGGATTAGATATTTGTAATAGATAAGCTAGGAGGTATGTAGTTCCTCCTGGTCCTAGTAGTAGTAGGAGAAATACGTGCTCCTGGTCTAGTAGAAAGTCAAACATTATTATTCTTAGTAGTTTGTTAGGATATGCATGAGATATGTTAGGAAAGGATACGCATATCAGAAGTTACACATTTTGGTTTAATGTAGTATTAGGGTTTCCTTGTAGTATAAAAGGAACACATTGGTAGAAGGGTTAGACACACCTTTCATCATCATTATTCATTTCATATTAATAGTAGAAATCCTTAGTAAGGATCAAGTTATTTAGTTATTTTGTTTCTTCTTGTTCATAGTATTTGTATTCCGCACTTATATTGTGTGTTTCATTAAGGGTCTCTTTGTGAATAGACTTGTGATTACAGAAGTTGTTCACCATCCTTAACAGGCAGCAAGATCCACATCTAGTGGACCCAACAACATCATTAGATGATGACAATAGAGATGATAATGACGAGAGTAAAACGATCAAATAGGATAAGATAGGATGCTACGAGCTTCTAATGCCGATCTAAAATAAAGATGGCGCGTCTTAAAATATACATGACAACATATAAAATTAAATGAGTTATATAAACACAATTAATTTATGAATAAAATAACTAAATATTAATTAAATAAGTTTTATAAACACAATTAGGTTAGGAATAAAATAACTAAATATTAATCTATGGACTATTTTTGAAAGACAAATAGTGAATATGGACCAAAAGAGCTACTTTAGAAATATTTAACATTCATTTGTATATATCCTTATAAATGAGGGACCTAAATGTAATTATAAAATTAATATGCATAAAAAATGAGATTTGACGTCAAGAGTTGTCTACTGAATTCGTAATTTACTTTCCAATTCAAGGAATTATAACAATATTGCTCTATTTCATTCAAATAGTTCAAGCCATTATAATCATTATATTGATTCGACGTCTAGTAGTACCTTAGCTCGAGGACGAGATACGTGTGATTCGAGGCACGGGTAGGTTTACCGACATAGACACGAATACTAACGAAGCTTAATATGTCCAAGTTCGAACCAAAACACAAACTCGAACCTGCGGCTGACGAACCGAATGAGACCGATCTGGAAACCCAACTTCTTTCTCTCGAATGCTATTTCGGCTAAAGCTTGAACAATACTGACTTTAACCAAGGTCATTATTGAAACCGCACCGAAAGACAAACTTCGAACCCTGAATAGTTAATACATGACCATGAACACGAATACTCAAGGAGTTCAGTCTTCCCGATACTTAGACCAAGACACGAACTCATACCCATGAGTACGCATAAGCGAACTTAAAATCTAGCCCCAACACGAACCATAAATGACTAGCAAATTATAAACCTGCTAGTGAACAAACCAATACCTCTTTAGCGCACACTAGTGAACCGATTAAATCTTGGACTGAACAAGAACGGTTAATATCTCCATTTGAGTATGTAGTGAAAGCCTTACATGATGATCCTACAACTATATTTTGCATGATCATTGTAAATACCTCATATCTTTAAATCGAGCATGAGCCAACCATATCAACCCAACCATCCCCTAAATGTGAACCGCCAAAAGGAAACGGAAACTAAACTCGAACATCAACATGTGCTCGAACACCAATTCATATACGAGTACATACACTTGACTAGGAATGATCGAACCCCAAAAGCATAACTCACCTACTAATAAACACCGAATCCAAGCATGATCACCGCCCCATACTTATTTCTTGATCTTCCTTGCTACTGCTAGCACATCATGCGAAAGAGATTTAACGTGGCGAGTTGAATTGAAAGGAAAGTGGATAAAATGGACAGATTTTAACCCAAGACTAATTTTGTGATAACCAAAAACTCAAGTTTTTCTTCCATGGTTTCCTTTAAACTTCTACCACTCCTCTAATATCTTCTTTACTTCCATTAATAACATTTTGGTAATGTTTTTGGTCGTGTATGAGTTTCAACGTATGCATACGTCCCTTCAATAGTAGTTCAATCTCTGAAGCTAAGTCTAATGGGATAAGTGTCACGATATAGAGGACTCCTTGGGGTTGCTTAGATTTTATTTTGAGCTTATGAATGCAAGAAAATAAGATGTGTATGTTGTAGGATATCAAACTAGTTGATAGTAGAGGTGGCAATTTCAACCCATTCCACCAAAAGTAGGCCATTTGGGTTCAATTTCATAACCTTATTGGTTGAAATGGGTTGAGCAAAAAATAGAGTGATGGGTCACATGGGTTTGAGAATGGGTCAAATGGGTTTAAAAATAGGTCACATGGTTCTTATTATTGTACCAAAAACCCAATAGTCTAAAAAGTTAGTTTTTATTATTAAGTCACTAAATTTATGTTTTCGTCAGTAAATTTACGTATTCGTCAGAAAATTTACGTTTTCGTCAGTAAATTTACGTTTTCGTCAGTAAATTTACATATTCGTCAGAAAATTTACGTTTTCGTCAGAAAACTTACGTTTTCGTCAATAAATTTACGTATTCGTTAGAAAATTTACGTTTTCGTCAGTAAATTTACGTTTTCGTCAATAAATTTACATATTCGTCAGAAAATTTACGTTTTCGTCAGTAAATTTACGTTTTCGTCAGTAAATTTACGTATTCGTCAGAAAATTTACGTTTTCGTCAGTAAATTACGTTTTCGTCAGTAAATTACGTTTTCGTCAGTAAATTAACGTTTTCTTCAGAAATTTTACGTATTCGTCAGAAAATTTACGTTTTCTTCAGTAAATTTACGTTTTCGTCAGAAAATTTACGTTTTCGTCAATAAATTTACGTTTTCGTCAGAAAATTTACGTTTTTGTCAGTAAAATTACGTATTCGTCAGAAAATACGTAATATATTCGTTATCTATTACGGTGCTATGAGTTGATATAGAAGATTGAATATTGACTTACTATGTTTCCTTACTAAGTAATCTATTCGTTATCTATTACGGTGCTATGAGTTGATGACACGAGTAGTTAGCAAGTTGACACATGAGATGTCTACTCTAAAAATATGACGAGGTAACAGATTGATAGGAATGAGATGAAACGAAAACTGAATATGTGTACTTGTGAAGTTGACATATAATCACATATAGATGAGAAAGAATAGATACGTTTAGTTTTATATAGGATTAGAATGAATTAATAGTCTTTTTTTCAATATAAGT
Source organism: Glebionis coronaria (assembly GCA_025667525.1). Taxonomy (NCBI): domain Eukaryota; kingdom Viridiplantae; phylum Streptophyta; class Magnoliopsida; order Asterales; family Asteraceae; genus Glebionis; species Glebionis coronaria. Next base: position 273,424,683 of record CM046876.1, read on the forward strand.
TGCTATTATCGAACCCCGATATTTTAAAAGTTACGCAATTTGAAAGATAAGCATATAACACGAAAAAAAAAATGCCTAATATTAAACAAAAACATCGACATTCGGTGAAAAATAATATTTCGATGATTAAATGAGGACTTATGATTTAAAATACGTTAGCGTCTTATATAAACAAATGGCACATAAAGGTTTAATTTAAATTGCGAAGAATGCTCGTTAAACCAAAAAATAAAACGACGACAATAGAAAATATTTCTATGTCATAACGAAAATTTTTATGGTCGATGACGTACATAGAATTTGCCGATAAATAATAAATGACACGTATTCGATACGTTAAAACGTTAACCTTACCGGTTAGTCAAGATTTAAATATTATTCGTCGAACCAACATGACAAATAAAAGGCGGTTAAATGTTTTTTTCCGAATATTAGAAATAAGATTAGAGCTAGGTCTATATGTTGAAATAAAATTTCGAGTTACTACATTATCTAACCCTTTAGGAATCGACGTCCCGACGCCTAATTTGTCACAATAGCCTTCAGTTTAATGGCGAATATGTGAGGAATACAAAAGTCATTGTTGAGGTTCCTAACACAGGTTAGATGAACAAAACACAAAGCGATGAGTATATGTAACGGCACAAGTGAAAGAATTGAATGTATCTTCAATCCTTATAAGGAAAAAATAATACATAACTCGAAGGAGAAGCCATTGGAAGCGGAAAATTAACAAGTCGTCAATTTTTTGAAGTGCTTCAAGGTACATTACTACTAGCTTATCAAGCATGCAGCGGTCGATATAAGTTCGAAAAAGTACACATGACAAGTGCCGAGTCGAAAGGAGTAGGCGCATTTGAAAAATCTTCAATGCGAGAATCAATTCAAAGATATCGATGATTACATCGATCAAATCGAAACATATATCATCCATAAGTCTCATAAAAACAATTACGTCATAAAAGAAAATCGCATGGATCGCACATAACTCCATCGAAAACGTTAAAAAATATTCACAACGAGGCAATTATTACTAGTCGCGCAAAATCATCTAGTTGCATGATTTCAAACATGCATACCTATTTCTTCAAAAACAAATTTATCGACACAAAATTCTTTTGGAGTATACATTACTCTATCGAAGGAACTACGATCCAAATCAAATACAAAAGCCATCACTAGGCACATATAATCACATTATGACATGCATGCAAAATAGCCAAGCCATGCCAAATCAATAAGCTCAATCAAGTTAAATCATGCTTGCTAAATAGCCAAGCCATGATAAGGATTTTCGGACTAGTCTAGTTAAAGGAAAATTTTCAAGTTAGAGGATGTTCATGGGCCTGATAGCCATGTATGCATATCCAAAAATGTTTTTGTCATTGGAGGTTGCTCACACACGGATCCATACCCAAATGATGTTATAGGGTGCTCATAAACGAATCCATACCCAAAAGATATTACATGGTAAACGTTACCCATGATTGGACGTCATTTGACAATGCCAAGCTCGTACAATGTACGACCACTAGACTAAATCACATATCACATAAACACATAACAAGTAAAGGGTTGCACAAGAATTTCAAGTATGTCTATCCACCTTTCACCTTCGAGAAAGCCTTTAATGAACCCTTGAGAATAACAAGTAAAACTTCAAAATCTTTACATCCAAGATAAGTTGTCGTTGATAGCCTAATCGTTGGTCAAACCACATATACACACTTAAATCCTGGTGTCGATTAGACAAGTCGTCTATTCTCGGAACGAACAATGGTTCTTCACATTTAGCATATAAAGCTTGTGATAGTCGGGACATATTAGAAATGGCTCATAAAGATAAATTATAACTCGAAAGAAGACTAACGGGTTACTCGCACATATACGATAATCAATAATAACCATAATGACAATGGTAATGAACAATTCATACCGACGAAACACGAGTCAAAGAAATACATTCGTATAAAGAATAATCACAAACCAAGGCAGGCACACTTGAGCCCACTCATTTATAATTCGTTATTTACGTACAAAGGCGTCCCAATATATGTAAATAAAAACTATAAATTTATGGTTCGAGAACTTATAATTTTCTTGTTCAAATAAAAAGGCGTCCCAATTTATTTCAACAAGACGATTATAAATCATCCTACTCAGGTAATACTATCACAAAACACGATATCATAACCAAATTACATGCCACAAAAAGTAAAGGGTGTCAAAAAAACTTACTCCATGATTTTTGTATTCAAACGTCCCATTTCATCTGAATAAAGAAACCATAAACAATCTAAGGTCCAGTAGTTTAAAACATTCTTATTCAAATGTCCCAATCCATTTCAATAAGAGAAAATTAAACGACACATAGTTGGGCGATTTAAAATATCTATATTTAAGTATCCCATTCCATTTAAATACAAGTTATTAAGTTGCTCAACTAATGACTACTATGAGCATATCCTTGTTCTACCCAAATTATATATAGTTAGTTTGGGTATATATATATATATATTAGGTACAACACAGACATCCACCTTTTCGCCAATAAAACGTAATCATACACAATCAAATTAAACGTTCAATTACTTAGAAGATGTCTCCTTAGATAAATGATTCTTCATAATCATAAAGAGTAACGGAAATACGAATAACAGAATAATCAATTACGTTTCGAAAGGAGATGTCATAATATAGCACATCACGATGCAATGACAACAATCGAGTTCAGATTAGTCGATACGCGATAGATTACGAACCAATATATAATTAACCAAAGAATCAATGAGTTTCATACTCGTTTTCGGATAATAAATTAATTATCGAGATCGGTGATTGGCGGTGAGGCCAAACTTTATACAAAACTGCATTATAAAATATACGATAATCACGCAAGGACCATTGCTTCTCGCACAATGCCTTTAAATACCAAAGTGTGTACATACATATACATGCAATCATTTCTACATACACATAGAATCACATTATCACAACCAATCATTGGTTTCGAGGAGGCATGAGTGCGCACATACTTTGTAAGGCAACAAAATAGTTTTACGAAAGAGCAGTTATAGTCTAGGTTTTGAAAACGACCTAGTTCTCTATAACTAGTGCTCTGATACCTATCTGTAATACCCCCAAATTCACAACGTATCGGAATATCAATTTTTTGTATTACTTCATAGCACATCACACACAACCATAGAAAACGACCTCAAAAGAGCCGTTTTATAAAATAAACCATTCGAAAATTTTATAATATCAATGTTCAATAAAAAGAGGGTCCCAATAACTCGTACAAACTTTAATACAAAATATAAATGTTTTTCAAAGATATCGAATGGTAATTGCTTGTTTTGTCGTTACTTTATCCCGCTCGACTCCATGCTCCAGCTGCTCTTAAACCTATACAACTGAGAATACATGATAAAATCTCAACACAACGGTTGAGTGAATTCACTGGTTTTTAAATAAACAATAATGGGTTTTTAAATAAACCATAAAGCTTTTGAACATAAGAATCTCATCCATTGTCAATATTGTAACACATAAAATATACAAAGTCCACGTTATTCAGCTAAGCCATGACACCGAAGCCTTAAGTATAAATAATGTCCTAGTCAGGTATCTTGCCTAATACCCCCTTACTTCTCATACAACATACTTGGCTGAGCTTTCAACCCACAGGTGCGACCTGTCTAGGTGGGGGTCATCCCCGATGGATCAATCCGTCTGTACCAGCGCCTACCCATCATAGGTAGTTAACGGTTCATGGGTTTTAGGGACTTTTATGTTTTGGCAATACAACACTTAGAAATTAACGGTTCATAATCAATACAATCAACGCTTATGTTCATCTTTCAAAATCATTTCATCAAACATCTTACTTCCATTTACAACAACAACTTATATTGGTTCAAAACATATAGCCAAACATCGCAAGTTTATTCTTAAACATGTATTCTCTTAAAACCATATATATAAACAACATATATTTTATACCAAGAGCATGTATTCCTCCTCGCGGGTTTATAACACATATAAAGCAGTAAAAGCGAGGCTATGAACTCACCAAAGCGACATCAATCGATGATGACATAATGACGAGAGTAAAATGACCAAATAGGATAAGATAGGAGGCTACGAGCTTTTAATGCCGATCTAAAATAAAGATGGCGCGTCTTAAAATATACACGACAACGTATAAAATTAAATGAGTTATATAAACACAATTAATTTATGAATAAAATAACTAAATGTTAATTAAATAAGTTTTATAAACACAATTTGGTTAGGAATAAAATAACTAAATATTAATCTTTGGACTATTTTTGAAAGACAAATAGTGAATATGGACCAAAAGAGCTACTTTAGAAATCTTTAACATTCATTTGTATATATCCTTATAAATGAGGGACCTAAATATAATTATAAAATTCAGATGCATGAAGAATGAGATTTGACGTCAAGAGTTGTCTACTGAATTCGCAATTTACTTTCCGATTCAAGTAATTATAACAATATTGCTCTATTTCATTCGAATAGTTCAAGCCATTATAATCATAATATTGATTCGACGTCAAGTAGTACCTTAGATCGAGGTCGAGATACGTGTGATTCGAGACACGGGTATGTTTACTGACACAGACACGAATACTAACAAAGCTTAATATGTCCGAGTTCGAACCAAAACACAAACTCGAACCTGCGGCTGACAAACCGAATGAGACCGATCAGGAAACCCAACTTCATTCTCTCGGATGCTATTTCGGCTAAAGCTTGAACTATACCGACTTTAATCAAGGTCATGATTGAACCCGCATCGAAAGACAAACTTCGAACCCTAAATAGTCAATACATGACCATGAACACGAATACTCAAAGAGTTCAGTCTTCCTGATACTTAGACCAAGACACGAACTCATACCTATGAGTATGCATAAGAGAACTTAAAATCTAGCCCCATCAAGAACTATAAACGACTAGCAAATTATAAACCCGCTAGTGAACAAACCAATACCTCTTTAGCGCTCACTAGTGAACCGATTAAATCTTGGACCGAACAAGAACGGTTAATATCTTCATTTGAGTATGTAGTGAAAGCCTTACATGATGATCCTACAACTATATTTTGCATGATCATTGTAAATACAAGACACTTCCGTAATTCGAGCCTTCATGAGTGAACCCCATATCTTTAAATCGAGCATGAGCCAACCATATCAACCCAACCAACCCCTAAATGAGAACCGCCAAAAGGAAACAGAAACTAAACTCGAACATCAACATGTGCTCGAACACCAATTCATATACGAGTACATACACTTGACTAGCAATGATCGAACCCCAAAAACATAACTCACCCACTAATAAACACCGAATCCTAGCATGATCACCGCCCCATACTTATTTCTTGATCTTCCTTGCTACTGCTAGCACATCATGCGAAAGAGATTTAACGTGGCGAGTTGAAATGAAAGGGAAGTGGATCAAATGGACAGATTTTAACCCGAGACTAATTTTGTGATGACCAAAAACTCAAGTTTTTCTTCCATGGGTTCCTTTCAACTTATACCACTCCTCTAATATCTCCTTTACTTCCATTAATAACAGTTTCGTAATGTTTTTGGTAGTTTATAAGTTTCAACGTATGCATACGCCCCTAATATAGTAGTTCAATCTCTGAAGCTAACTCTAATGGGAAAGGTGTCACGATATAGAGGAATCCTTGGGGCTGGTTAGAATTTTATTTTGAGCTTATGAATGCAAGAAAATAAGACGTGTATATTGTAGGATAGCAAACTAGTTGATAGGGATGAGTTGATATAGAAGATTGAATATTTATTTACTATGTTTCCTTACTAAGTAATCTATTCATTGGACGTTATCTATTAGGGTGCTATGAGTTGATGACACGAGTAGTTAGCAAGTTGGCACATGAGATGACTACTCTAAAAATATGACGAGGTAATAGATTGATAAGAATGAGATGAAACGAAAAGTTAATATGTGTACTTGTGAAGTTGACATATAATCACATATAGATGAAAAAGAATAGATACGTTTAGTTTTATATAGGATTAGAATGAATTAATAGTCTTGTTTTCGATATAAGCTTCTATTATCGAACCTCGATATTTTAAAAGTTACGCGATTTAAAAGATAAGCATAAAACACGAAAAATAAATGCCCAATATTAAACAAAAACGTCGACATTTAGAGAAAATTAATATTTCGATAATTAAATGAGGACTTATAATTTAAAATACGTTAACGTCTTATATAAACAAATGGCACATAAAGGTTTAGTTTAAATTGCAAAGAATGCTCGTTAAACCAAAAATTAAGACGACAATAGAAAATATTTCTACGTCATAACGAAAATGTTTACGATCGACGACGGACATAGAATTTGCTGATAAATAATAAATGACATGTATTCGATATGTTAAAACCTTAACCTTGCCGGTTAGTCAAGATTTCAATATTATTCGTCGAACCAACATGACAAATAGAAGTCGATTAAAAAAATTTTGTCCGAATATTAGAAATAAGATTAGAGCTCCGTTTAAATGTTGAAATAAATTTTTTGAGTTACTACAGTTTGTTTAAATGAATATTTACCGCTAAAAAGTGTTACCGGAAAATATATATTCGCCACAAAATTAGTTATCGAGTACCCGCCGCCACATTGCGCGGGTACTCGGCTAGTATTACTTAAAAAATATTTTAGTTTGTGCACTAAAAGGGGTACATGATGTTAATTTAGTAGTACTACTTAAATGTTTTTGCATTAATTAAGAGACTGAAAAACAATATTATTCTGGTTTCCTCAAATCGTAACTGACCCTTTGAGCATTATTATTACACTTTCATATTAATTCTACCATGTTGTACATTTGTCTTGTAAAGTTGTATTACTTAAATCATATTTTAGTTTGTGTATTAAAAAGAGGTATAACATTTAATTTTTTGTGTGCATTTAATATGAGAGAAGGCTTAAAATGTTTAATAAGAAGTATATAAAATCGTATAAGTTTTATAATATAAGATAATCAATGAAAATGTTAAATAAAACCCAACAAAGAATAATAACCGAGTGAAAGTTAAAAAAAGAAAAAAACACTTGCTTTAGATAGAGAAAATTTCAAAGAAACATTTTTATCGATTTCTTATTTTCGGCTTCCCAACGAGTCTTCCAATACTAATGAACTTATAGAGGTAAGATCTATGTAAACCTTAAATTAGCATAAACCTATTCATCCAATCATAATCTCTCATTTTTGAAAAACCCACTTCCTACCACTTTTTTAAAAATTAAATATCTCACAAATGGTAAATCGTAAAACGAAAAAAATACACCATTTCAACGAGAATTAAATCATCTATCTATCGAGGGGCACATGTATATACTTTCGACGAACTTTTTTCGACTTTTTTCTTATGTCACGTATGAGAGAATCATATATGATTCATCATGAATCATATATGATTCGTTCACGAATCATATATGATTTTCATAAAATCATATATGATTCATGATATGAATCATATATGATTTTCTAAAAATCATATATGTCTTGTCGCGATGATATGTTTTGTTTTACGTAACGATGAACGGTTTGCGAGATATTTAATTTTTAAAAATGAGTTTTTTTGTTACATGATAAAAATGGGTGGTTGTGATTGGTTGATTGAGTATATGCTAAACTGATGGTCTATGTTGAACTTTTTCCTGAACGTATATCATTATTTAGTCAAAAAGCTATTGTTTGAAATGTCACAGGTTGGGAGTCGATGAGTCAACGTTCAATGCACCGTTAGCTTTTTTTTTATAAAAAACTATTTATATTCGTTTATTTAATAAATGAACAATAAACACGATTTTTGGTTTGTTTAATTAAATAAACAAACGTTTGTTTACGATTATGTTTGTCCGATTACATTCAAGAGTTCTTTCATTTACGCTTGATTATTTTTGTTAAGAACATTTCAAATATTTAAAAAAAAATTATATGTTAAGTATTTATAAGATTTTTAAAAATAATATAAATTATTTTATGGATCGTTTGACTAACAACTTTAGTTTTATGTTAATTTATGCCTATTTATGTTTATATCTGATCGTTTACATTCAGCTATGTTCGTTTATGTTCGATTACGCTAGTTTAATTAACTTACTAATAAACGAAGACGAACAAGTTAATTTTTAAAATAAACGAATATGAACAAAAAATTTAGTTCGATTACGCGTTCATGTTTGTTTATTTGTTCAGCTAAAATTGAAGAGCAAACATAAACATACCTCCATTTGCATTCGTCCCGTTCGTTTTCAACCGGGAGGAGAGAGATCCAAGTATATAAATAAAAACCAAACGCTCGCTACTTCTTAGAAAGCAAATTCTACCACAACTTATACAGTTGTCCACCATTTGTGCACTACTTGATTTCACGTTTACACCAGGCGTATAGCTGCTGTTCGCAGATCATTCTAATTAAGCAATAATTCATTTTTTTCTTTGAACAAAAAACTCGCACACCCATCTATGTATATATACATATGCAGGGCCGGCTCTAAGCAGGTGCAACCTGTGCAATGGCACATGGCCACCATTTTCTTAGGGCCTTCAAATTTTATATCTTAATGTTGTTATAAAGTATTTATATTTGGATGTTTTGGTTCAAGTAAACATTGTTGATGGAATACCTACGTATATTAGAAAGTTGCAACTTAAATTACAGTAGCAAGACAAACTCAAAAAAAATTTTTGCCGAAGTAAATGTAGTTAGGCTTTTTGTCGGAGAAGACGACACTAAGTGATAAGAACAAATTTTATTGTTGTATTATTATGTAAATGACAATTATGACCCATTTATCTTATCTATACAATTTATAAAGTATTTAACACATTCTAAATAAAAAAGTTTTAAAAAATTAAGTCAAATGATAGGTGTGAAAACATCCATCCTTTTACCACTTATTTCTGGCTAACACGAGACGAAAACACGTATTTAATATCATTTGTTTGGAATTATGCGTGGTTTTTGTGTTTATTGTGTTTTCAGAATCAACCGGATGAATATTGAAGAAAACATGGGATTGCACGGGTTTTATCAAGGAAAAAGACTCAAGACGAAGTCTATTGTCCAAGAGATGCAAAAGATTTGAAGTCATTGTGCCTATTTGAAGATTTATCGAAGAATAGAGCCAAAGATGGAAGATTCATATATGTCGAAGAACTAGAGTCTATAAATAGGACTTCACTTCACAAATTGAGAGTTTTTAGTTTTTCATTTTTTTCATTCTCTCTAGTTTTAGAGAGAGAAAGTTCTCAACTTTCTCTCACTAGGATTTTTCTTTTCTTCATTTTTACCTTTTCAAGTTTTAAGCTTTTTGTATTTTAGATTTCACTAATCTAATTCAAGTTAAGCTTTTTGTTCCTTAATCTATTTCTACCTTTCTTTATTTTATTTTGATCTTAATCCGAAAAGTTCATGCTTGATTCGAATTGTTCTCATTTCGTGTTGAATTTGGTGTTTTGTGATTAAAAGGTAATCTTTCTTGTTCTACATAAGCTCTTGGACATATAAGCCATAAGCTCTTCATGCTTATTGGTTTGTTTGATTGTTTAGCTTATTTACTCTTTTAGTTTTTTTAAAAGATTTATTGTTCTCAAATACGTTTTATGGAAGTTTGAATGTTTTAGATTTAAAAAGTTAACGAATTTGTGCTTATTTACTCTTTGAGAAGTTTAAAAATGCTTTTTGGTTACTGCTTATTGGATTAAGTTTATTTACTTTTGGACGCCTTTGCCATCTCAGTAGGTTTTACTTGCTATGATTGCTCAGAGTATGATCGATTTGTCCCTTCCCTGGTACGATCCACGCCCACGATCACTTACTTTGATCTGGGGTGTGATCTGGTCTCTTGTCCCTGCTTCGATCGCATCGAGTGCGATCAGTTGTTACGATCTGGAACCACGATCAAGACCACGATCACTAGCTGCGATCGTGGTTGCGATCTGTTAGTAAGATCGTCCTTCTTCCATGGTACTGGTGAGTACGATCCAGTCCTTGGTTATTATCGCATTGAGTGCGATCTGGTGAACACGATCCATCGTGTTGTGTTGGATACGATTGCGTTGAGATCTGGATTAATTTTGAGTACAATCGCATTACGATCGGACTCAGGTCTGTGTTTTGTTTTTGCTTAATTTTTCAAATTTAGTTTTTCCCACTCTTTTACTTAGTTTATTTAAAACTTGTTTTTAAGTTTTTTGAATTGTTAAGTTTTAATTTCCAAAGTTGCACGCTCTTATTTGTAGTTTAATTTTTAAGACTTCTAATTTTCTCAACGACAATTTTAATTACTTGCATTTAGTTTATAATTTAGATAACTAAAAACCAAACCCCCTATTTGTAACCAAGAACAATCATTCCACTTAGAACCGTGATCAATTCGAGGAGATTCCGAGACTTAATACTGAACCAATTGCAAAAGCATGTATCAAATGGCGCCGCTGCCGGCTCTTCTCGTTAAGATCAACAGTTTTTTGTGAGAATTTGGATTTTGGGATCCGTTCACCGTGAACGTTACTTTTTCACCAAAATTTTCAAAAAACCCTAAAAAATATAATATTTTCAAAAATACAAAAAAAGTAAAAAACCATAAAAACCAAAAATATTTCTTGTTTGCTTTGATAGTTCTTTTGCAGGTGCATGCGTAATACAAGAGATTTGCATAGGTTCAATTGTTCGTTCTCGGTATCTTCTCGAATTGATTTCCGGTTAAGTGTGCGACTCAGTTGTTCTTGGTGAAAAGAAAGAATAGGTCGTTGAGTATCTAAAAAAATGCAAACTTAAACGTAAATAACAAAATAATAAAAGCGATAAACTAATTAAAACTTAAATTAAAGAATTTAAAAGAAATTAAGATAAAAGCTTGAAAAGTTTAAACTAAAAATAAGACTTTAAAGAAATTAAGTAAATGACGAAAATATAAAAACTTTAAAAGTAAATGACGAGAAATTAAAATGTGATAAAAATGTAGACTTGAAAACAAAATACTTTAAAAATTAAACTAAGACAAATAAGTAAAAATAAAGCTAAGTAAAAATAAGACAAAATAATTAAAATAAAGCTAAGTAAAAATGGCGGGAAAAATAAGTTTAAAAATAAAATTGGACAAAAATGACATAATTTCGCAATTAATAAAAAAAATGAATTAATTTCGCAATAATTGCAAAATCATGCAACAATGTCGCAATGCACAATGTCGCAATGCACAATGTCGCAATGCACAATGTCGCAATGCACAATGTCGCAATAATTGCAAAATCGAATCAGATTTCGCAATATTGAAAAACAATGATTTCGCAACTTTGTAGAGGATTCAACTTTGCTATTATGGAAGAATTGCGAAATTGAATCAGGACACAATTTCGCAATTATGGACAATTGCAAAATCGAATCAGCTCAATTTCGCAACTTTATGAAAAGTTCCAAAATCGAATCAGACAAAAGTACAATTTCGCAACTTATGAAAAGTTCAATTTCGCAACTTTATGAAAAGTTCCAAAATCGAATCAAACAAAAGTACAATTTCGCAACTTATGAAAAGTTCAGTTTCGCAACTTTATGAAAAGTTCCAAAATCGAATCAGACGTTCCTAAAAATAGGAACCAGATGTATGACGAAAATAAGCAACTTTTTAGCACTTTTTCAAGGACAATAAGCTAAGAACAACTCTAATAAGCTATCAATAAGCTAGAGAGAAGGTTAAAACTCATAAACACATCAAAAGAAACACACGAAAATTAAAAGATTTGAACTTCATGTAAAAACTTGATGAAAAAGATTATGAAAACAATAACGTGATTAACAAGAAAGATTAAAAAGATTAAATTTAAAACAAGATTAAGCGTAAAAGTAAAGATTCAATTAAAAACAAGAAAGGAAGATGAAAGATTAAAGTTCTAGTGAGAGAAACTGTCACTTTATCTCTCTAAAACTAAACTACTCCTACTCCTAAAACTAAAACTAACCAACCCTCCTAAATGAGTTTAGGAGGGTATTTATAGTAAATGGGGAGGTGCATGTGTTGCCTCCTCTTTCTTTCTTTCTTCACGTCTTCTCGTCTTTTAAGTTCTTCGACTTTGTCTCCGGATTAATTAAACTCGTCTTATAATTTATTTATTTATTAGACTCGAGTACTTCGGCTTTATTAAATTTCCGTCTTTTAGACTTGTTCTTCGATAAATCTTCAGAATAGGCCTTGGACTTCCGTTCTTTTTGCATTCTTGATCTCTTGACTTTGTCTTTTTGTCGTTTTCTTTGATAAAAGCCCGTGAAAGCCCGTGTTTTCTTTCCTTTTCACATTTTGGTCCTAAATCACAACAAAAACACAAACCACGCATAATTCCGACATTTACGACATAAAATACACGTTTTGGCTTGATTATTATTGTAATTAAGTGGTAAAAGGATGGGTGTTTTCACACCTATCAAATCCCCTACACTTAACCATTGCAATGTCCTCATGCAATGCATTAGTTACAAAGCACGATTACACTTTTCATCATAATTAATCCGTCTTGGCCTTTATTAAAGAGATAGAAAATTACGAAACAAGTAAAGAAATCAAAAACATACCTTCGGGTATTGAAAATGTCATGAATGATCATCATCCTCAAGTTTTCACTTTCTCCAAACCAAGCTTAAAAACGAGATCATTGTTATTATAATTTAGCAAACTAACACGAACTCATGTGGGCCAATTATTTACTTAGACTCCCTTATTCCTAGGTGTATCTCTTATATTTTATTGTTGTCTTGAATGATCACAAGGATGCATTGTTGACTTATTTCGATAGTTTATTAGGCTGAAAATAAAGTGGGACGATTTAATCAATAGTTAGCTAAAGGAAAAAATCTTTTAAAACTGCTTCTCGGGACCTCAAAAAGTTCATATCTTGGCATAACTCGCTTCGCGATTTGAGACCTTTCTCGGACCGATATTTGGCAGCGACTTCATACTTCAAATCTTGAGAGACGTTCATGAAATAATGGTCTTCTCTTCATAATAGGAATTTCTTCACTTGAAATTTTGAGAGATTCTTCATAAATGGACCACGACTTCTTCATTTTTCTCCAATCTTTATTTTGGATTTTGATATACAACGATCCGCCTCCTTTTTGGACTTGGATCTATTTATCCTCATACCTTGTTAGGGCCTTTTTGGATAGACTTCTCCATGATCTTTTGGGGAGTATTTGCTTTTCGTCGTGTGTCTTGATCCTTCATATTGATTTTCGATAAATGATTCTTCACATCACTTGGGATCTTTAGCAACAAAATGTAGCCCCCATGCCTTGTTAGGGCCTTTTCGGACTCGCCAATTTTCGCATCCCGCTTCAATAAGTTATGCCTTGGCTATGAACTCTAATCCATACCGAGCAACTTTTAAACGATCTTGGGCTAGAAGCTAAGTAACTTTTCAAATCGTTCAACCTTATTTATTGCAGATAAATTTATTTAACAAGCTAAGTAACTTTTCAAATCGTTCAACCTTATTTCTTGGGCTAGAAGCTAAGTAACTTAACAAGAATAGGCTTATAATTAACTCACATAAATTCACGAAAGAATACCAAATTTATAATTGACTCTATCATATCTCATTCTCCACAGTTTAAAATCTCAAGGAATGAGACTCGTGGATGCTTAGCCTATTAAATCAAAGTTTTGGGTTTCGAGTCGCCTATAGGATCTTGCAAATTCTTAGACTCTTTCAAGTTTAGAAATCGCATTTTAAAGTTCCCTTGATAAACGACTCTCTAGGATCAATTATAGGAACTTGCGAAAAGTTCTTGTTCTTAACCCGTGAGAGTTAAGACTTTCGCGTTTTATAGCTCCCTATATAAAAGCCTAGCAAAACTTGACTTAAACACGTTAAGGATACTAGCTAGAGCAAACTTAGATAAGTAAACTCGGGTCGAGTCAAAATATTCACGACTTTTGAAAATTAAAACCACTTTATTAAAACTTATTCTAATAAGGAAAGAAAATAACTATACAAAAGTAAAAACTAATAGGCCAAAATAGATCAAAAATTTTGAAAAATGTCGAAAAATCAAATTTTCCGGTTAAAATGAGGACAAATACAAGGAAAAGGCCACTTAACTTCGATAGAAGTCCCCCTACACTTAAGATAAACATTGTCCTCAATGTTTAAGCATGTGGAAGTAAACTCCCCTACACTTAGGACATTGTGCACGTTGTTTAAATTTCGCTAAGAAAGAGACAACTAAAGAGATTCCTATTTTAATATTGAGAAATATAAAATAGTGAATCGAAAAGAGTTTAGGATAGAACCGGGAAGAAGGGAGCACGGAAAAGTCATCAAGAGTGTGTCTTTGAAGCTCTAATCCCTGCACATGATAAGAAAGAAAACAAGAAACACCACGGGGCTCCCCTACACTTATGGTAAAGATAGATAGATAATTGGGTTGCCTCCCAAAAAGCGCTTGTTTATATTAACCGAGTCACGAGCCTGACTCGTCCCCAAATTAAATGGTCCATGGGGAAGCCTCGAATGTGATACCGGGATCAAAGACCTTGTCCTCGTTCCCGGTTGACATCAACAAAGGAGAGGCGGGGGGATAAGTCTTGAATGGGAGAAAGGTCTGTTCAACATACAAGAAGTATGTGAAATCAAGATCCATGGGAGGTGGGGTGGGTAAAGTAAGCACATTGTCATCCCCCAAAGACAATGGATGCTGAGCAATTGGCAAAGCCGTAAAATTATCAATCAATGAATGGTCCATGTCACCTCTCGGGTCAAAGCATTTATCCTCATGAAAGTAGATCTTGTCGATATCATCGTAGATAAAGAGTGTAGAAACTCGTTTGAAAAGATCACGATCAAGTATGAAACCATCATTCATTTGTGGGTATTGTTGATAAGGTAAATCCTCACGAATGTGGTAAACGTAATTCTCATAAGAGGAGTGTTGATTAGGTAACTCCTCGAGAATAGGATGATTGGTCAAGTGAGTTGGTTCGTCATTATTATGAAAAATAAGACGTTCCAACTCATCAAGTTCGGCATCGATGTTGGAAAAATCGACCTCGCTTGTAGGAGGAAGCGGAGGTAAAAGAGCTAGCTCTCGGTCGATAATTTCCTCAATCTCGGGCTCGAAGATGAAATGATCATACTCACCACATGTTGAACTCTTGTTGGGAGGATCAAATATCGCATGTGGAGTTGTGAGTATGTGATCATTGACTAGCGAAGCAAACTTGTCCGTAAGCTCCGCAAAAGTCGGCACATCACACAGATTTTCCGGAATACCCGCGGGCTCACCTGGGATGACGACAAGTTCCTCGACACTAGATTTTAGGAATTTGTCTGAATCCGTTGCCGAGATAACGTCAAGATGCTCATCCTCCATTATGAGAGAGCCAACGGGCTCCTCGGGTGTGATATCAATAGACGAAGGAGGAAGGGGAGAAGTCTTACGTTGCTTTAGAAATTCCTCCTCGTCGAAAATAACCTCAATATCGTCATCCTCTCCTCAATACCTAAAGGGCTAATAATAAGCTCAGGGATATGAGTACTCGTTTGATCTCGCTACTGTAAAAATGAATCCATACAAGTTTGCAGCATGTGTAAAAGCTCTTTTGTTTGTTCTTGAAAAGCTGTAGCAAGATCGTTTCTTTGTTCTTGAAAGGCTGTAGCAAGATCGTCAATTGGTTCTTGGTAACTCATCCCGTGACAAAGCTGATGATCAATTGGGTATTGCAGGGGTTGGTCAAAACTGGAAGGGGTATAATTATAGAAATTTTGATCCCCTGTAGGACAGTGAAAACTTCCGTGAGGACCCCCACACTTATAGAACCACGGGGATGGAGAAAAATCTGGTGCATTTTGAGGAGAAGGATCGTCATAGACGGGAGAGGGTGAGAAAGTATTGTAAGAGGAGAAGTACGAATTTGTTGAATTACAAAATGGACAAAACCCAAATTGTGTATCGTCGATATCAGAACCACACCGCTCACAAATACACCATTGGCATGTTTAAAAACCATGCCATGGTCTCCCACACCGTACACAAGACGAATCCATGAAGAAAAATAGACAAGCAAGAAGAATATTTTTGGTGCAAAACTTTGAAAAATAAATGCTTTTTATGATTTTGCAAATGTTTTTGGAATTTTTTGAAAATTTTTGATACGAAAAATAACGTTCACGAGTGAACGGATCCTAAAAGCCAACGCGTCTCTCACAAAAAACCGTTAATCCTCACGAAAAGAGCCGGAAGCGGCGCCATTTAATACAAGAGATTTGCATAGGTTCAATTGTTCGTTCTCGGTATCTTCTCGAATTGATTTCCGGTTAAGTGTGCGACTCAGTTGTTCTTGGTGAAAAGAAAGAATAGGTCGTTGAGTATCTAAAAAAATGCAAACTTAAACGTAAATAACAAAATAATAAAAGCGATAAACTAATTAAAACTTAAATAAAAGACTTTAAAAGAAATTAAGATAAAAGCTTGAAAAGTTTAAACTAAAAATAAGACTTTAAAGAAATTAAGTAAATGACGAAGATATAAAAACTTTAAAAGTAAATATGAGAAATTAAAACGTGATAAAAATGTAGACTTGAAAATAAAATACTTTAAAAACTAAACTAAGACAAATAAGTAAAAATAAAGCTAAGTAAAAATAAGACAAAACAATTAAAATAAAGCTAAGTAAAAATGGCGGGAAAAATAAGTTTAAAAATAAAATTGGACAAAAATGACATAATTTCGCAATTAATAAAAAAAATGAATTAATTTCGCAATAATTGCAAAATCATGCAACAATGTCGCAATGCACAATGTCGCAATGCACAATCTCGCAATGCACAATGTCGCAAAGCACAATGTCGCAATGCACAATGTCGCAATAATTGCAAAATCGAATCAGATTTCGCAATATTGAAAAACAATGATTTCGCAACTTTGTAGAGGATTCAATTTCGCAATTATAGAAGAATTGGGAAATTGAATCAGGACACAATTTCGCAATTATGGACAATTGCAAAATCGAATCAGCTCAATTTCGCAACTTTATGAAAAGTTCCAAAATCGAATCAGAAAAAAGTACAATTTCGCAACTTATGAAAAGTTCAATTTTTCAACTTTATGAAAAGTTCCAAAATCGAATCAGACAAAAGTACAATTTCGCAACTTATGAAAAGTTCAATTTCGCAACTTTATGAAAAGTTCCAAAATCGAATCAGACGTTCCTAAAAATAGGAACCAGATGTATGACGAAAATAAGCAACTTTTTAGCACTTTTTCAAGGACAATAAGCTAAGAACAACTCTAATAAGCTATCAATAAGCTAGAGAGAAGGTTAAAACTCATAAAAACATCAAAAGAAACACACAAAAATTAAAAGATTTGAACTTCATGTAAAAACTTGATGAAAAAGATAATGAAAACAATAACGTGATTAACAAGAAAGATTAAAAAGATTAAATTTAAAACAAGATTAAGCGTAAAAGTTAAGATTCAATTAAAAACAAGAAAGGAAGATGAAAGATTAAAGTTCTAGTGAGAGAAACTGTCACTTTCTCTCTCTAAAACTAAACTACTCCTACTCCTAAAAATAAAACAAACCAACCCTCTTAAATTAGTTTAGGAGGGTATTTATAGGAAATGGGGAGGTGCATGTGTTGCCTCCTCTTTCTTTCTTTCTTCACGTCTTCTCGTCTTTTAAGTTCTTCGACTTTATCGACTTTGTCTCGGGATTAATTAAACTCGTCTTATAATTTATTTATTTATTAGACTCGAGTTCTTCGGCTTTATTAAACTTCCGTCTTTTAGACTTGTTCTTCGATAAATCTTCAGAATAGGCGTTGGACTTCCGTTCTTTTTGCATTCTTGATCTCTTGACTTTGTCTTTTTGTCGTTTTCTTCGATAAAAGCCCGTGAAAGCCCGTGTTTTCTTCCCTTTTCACATTTTGGTCCTAAATCACAACAAAAACACAAACCACGCATAATTCTGACATTTACGACATAAAATACACGTTTTGGCTTGGTTATTATTGTAATTAAGTGGTAAAAGGATGGGTGTTTTCACACCTATCAATGCGTACACGATCAACGTCTTATCAAGAGCCCGAGCCTCTAGAAGACTTAGACATGGCTGGTGTACAAAACAACAACAATAACCCACCTCAAAACAATAACAACAATAACAATCCACCTCTCAACAACAATAATAACAACAACAATGAGCCTCTACCAGACAATCGCCCGATGATTGAACTTCTGCAAGCACATGTAGATGGCAACAATGATCCATTGTCATACCCGCGATTGCAGCCAACAATTTTGAGCTCAAATCCGGCTTTATCCAGATGGTCTCTGCTCAATCATTCTTGGGGCGTATCATTGATGATCCACATGACCACATCAAGAGATTCTTGCAACTCACGAATAAGGTCAAATTCAATGGTGTTCCACAAGAGGTAATCCGTTTACAACTTTTTCCCTTTTCTTTTGAGGGACAAGCCCGGCATTGGCTTGCAAAGGAATCGCTACAAAGTATTCTTACGTGGACGGATTTGGAGACCAAATTTATCAGCTACTTTTTCCCACCCTCTCGTACTACCGCTTTGCGGAATGAAATCATTAAATTTGAACAAAAGTACGATGAGTCTTTTAGTGAATCTTGGGATCGTTTCAAAGATCTTTTAAGAAAATGCCCACAACATGGTTTTACCAAAGTGCACCAAATTAACAATTTTTATAATGGTTTAAGCATGAATGACCAAGATTCACTAAACAGTGCCTCGGGGGGTAATATTTTGGTTAAGACTTCTAATGCCGCTTGGGATATCATTGAGAATAAGTCTCGTGTGCAAACCAAGAGTTTTCGGACCAATGTCGCCAGCGCTAGTACTAGTGACAGCGACAAGCGACTTGACAAAATTACCACGCTTCTTGAATCGCTTGCCGCCCAAACCGCTAGCAATACCAACAGCATCAACGCTAAAAACGCTCACGACGCTCAAGTCAATGCTGTTAGCCAACCATGTGAAATATGCGGTGGACCTCACTCGTACACCACTTGTACTGCCACCCAAGACTACCCTTCTGAGAATGTGAATGCAGCATACGGTACCTATCCTCCGGCCGCTTATCAAGCTCGTCCTCAAGGAGACCGCAACTTGCTTAGATACCGTTCGAACAACTATCTCTCACCGCCCGGTTTTCCTCCTAACAACCCAAACCAACAACAAAACCTTAATCGCCCTCCTCAACAACAACAACAACCTCGTGCACCATACATACCACCTCACAAACAACCATATCCACCTCAAAGAAACAACCAAGTTTACCAACAACCTGCTTATCAACCACCCGCTTACAATGCTCCTCCCAACCAACCCACCGCATTACACCAAGATATTGGAACCTACATGAGGACTAATGATGTGATCGTGGACAATCTCCAGCGGGAAGTGCTCAACTTGAAAGCAGACATGGTGAAACAAGGAAACGATCTGAGAGCTGATATGAGAAACACTTTGGCAAGTCAAATGAATGACTTAAAGAACATGATGGCTAGTTTCTTCCAAGGTAATCAACCCTCTTCTTCGGGTACTCTTCCGAGTAACACCGTTGCGAATCCAAGAGGGGAGATGAAAGCAATCACCACTCGCAGTGGCAAAGGTACCAAGGAACCCGAGCTTCCTATACCTCCACCGGTGATTGTGACTAAGGAAAACGAGTCACCTGCTCCTATTCCTCATCCTTCTACTTCCCCAATTTCTCCACCTCTTACTTCTACCCCTCCTCCACCCAAGGATGTGAGTGATCCTATTCTCCCAAAGACTTCCTCTTCTTCCGATATACCTTATCCCTCAAGGTTGAGGAAAGAGAAGCTCAAAAGCAAGGATGATATTCAGGTTTCGAACTTTCTTAAAATGTTTAAACAGTTGAATTTTAACATCTCCTTCGCTGAGGATCTCGCTCACATGCCTAAATATGCGAAAATGTTCAAAGATCTTCTTAGTGACAAGGAGAAGCTTCTTGATATTGCTAACACCCAACTTAATGAGAATTGCTCTATAGTGCTCTTAAGGAAATTGCCAACTAAGCTTGGTGATCCGGGTCGTTTCTTAATCTCTTGCAACTTCCCGGGAGTAGAGAATTTCATGGCCCTAGCCGATCTAGGTGCCAGTATTAATTTAATGCCCTTAAGCGTTTGGAAGCAATTATCCCTCCCCAAGCTAGTCCCCACCAAAATGACTTTGGAATTAGCTAACCGTACGGTTGCTTATCCAGTGGGGATAGCCGAATACGTCTTTGTAGGAGTCGACAAATTCACTTTTCCTGCCGATTTCGTCGTCGTCGACTACGATATGGACCCTCGTGTGCCATTGATTGTTGGTCGTCCATTCCTGAGGACCGGTCGCACTCTCATCGATGTTGAAGTTGGTGAGCTTATCATGAGAGTGGGTGACGATAAAATTGTCTTCAACATGGGAAAGATTTCTAAACAGACTTATTCTAATGAGAGTGTTAATTGTATTGACGTTCTTGATGAGGCTTGTGAAGAACACTTCAAAGATGCTTGTAAAAGTATTCCTACCTCTCTTTCCAATGTTGAGACCGTTTCCTCTATTGACTCATCACTATCTCTATTTGGAGAAAGTGATTTCCTTTGGAAAGATTTGGAAGCCACCATGGGAGATGTAAACTTAGAACATGCCGATTCTCCCACCGATTGGGATGAAGATCTTCGCCTCATTGAGAACCTTCTTAAAGGAGACAATATTTCACCACCATCTCCCACGGTTATTGCATCGATGCTCCGACTTTGAAAACGCCTCCCATCGAAAATCCTCTGGATTTAGAACTTAAGGAGTTGCCGCCTCATCTCGAGTACGTGTTCCTTGAAGAAAACAAGAAGTCGCCCATCATCATCGCGAAGGACTTGAAAGAAGACGAAAAATCTCGCCTCATCGCCGTGCTTATAGATCATAAGAAGGCAATTGCTTAGAAAATTTCCGATATCCGCGGAATTGATCTGAACTTTTGTACTCACAAGATTCTCATGGAAGATAACCTTAAACCCACAATCCAGAGCCAAATAAGGGTTAATCCTCGAATTCATGACGTCATCAAACAAGAGGTTATCAAATTTCTAGATGCCGGCTTGATCTACCCTATTTCGGATTTGCCGTGGGTAAGTCCCGTCCATTGTGTGCCCAAGAAGGGCGGACTAACCGTTGTTTCTAATGAACACAACGAGTTGATTCCCACTCGTCTCGTTACTGGGTGGAGAGTTTGTATTGATTATCGCAAGCTCAATGATGCCACGAGAAAAGATCACTTTCCTCTTCCCTTCATGGATCAAATGCTCGAGCGTCTAGCGGGTAATGATTATTACTGCTTTTTAGACGGTTTCTCCGGGTATTTTCAAATTCCCATCGATCCCAAGGACCAAGAAAAGACCACATTCACTTGTCTCTATGGAACATTTGCTTACAAACGTATGTCTTTTGGTTTATGCAATGCTCCTGGGACGTTCCAAAGGTGTATGATGGTTATCTTCCATGACATGGTGGAAGACACTATGGAAGTATTCATGGATGATTTCTCAGTTTATGGCGATTCTTTCTCTGCTTGCCTTGCCAATTTAGAACGTATGCTTAAGCGGTGTGAAGACACTCGCCTTGTTCTTAATTAGGAAAAATGCCATTTCATGGTAAAAGAGGGCATCGTCCTAGGACACAAGATCTCCAAAGCCGGTCTTGAAGTAGACCGTGATAAAGTCGATGTTATTTCTAAGTTGCCTCCACCTTCAACCGTGAAGGGTGTGAGAAGTTTCCTCGGTCATGCGGGCTTCTACCGTCGTTTCATCAAAGATTTTTCTAAAATCGCTCGCCCGATGACCCACCTCTTGGAAAAAGATAATCCTTTTATCTTTTCCAAAGAGTGTATTGAAGCCTTCAACTTGCTTAAGGATAAGCTTACTAAGGCACCCGTCTTGGTTACCCCTAATTGGGAGCTGCCTTTCGAGTTGATGTACGATGCTAGCGACTTTGCTATTGGAGCGGTTTTGGGCCAAAGAGTGAACAAACAATTCCAACCAATCCATTATGCTAGCAAGACAATGATTGGGGCTCAATTGCATTACACGACAACCGAAAAAGAGCTTTTAGCTGTTGTCTATGCCTTTGAAAAGTTCTGCCCCTATCTTGTCCTTTCCACCACAATCGTTTATACCGATCATTCCACGTTGAAGTACTTGTTGACTAAACAAGATTCTAAACCAAGACTTCTTCGCTGGGTTTTGCTACTCCAAGAATTTAAAATCGAAATTTGCGATAAAAAAAGGAGCCGAAAACCTAGCCACGGATCATCTCAGTAGACTTGAGGATCCTTACCAAGGGGAACATCCGAACAAAGAAATCAATGATTCTTTTCCCCTGGAGACCTGAATGTCTATCAACTCGACTTCTGATGAAACCCCGTGGTTTGCGGATATTGCAAACTACTTGGCGGGTGGAATTCTCGTTGACGGGCTAACATCCCAACAAAAGAAGAAGTTCTTCAAAGACATTAAGACTTACTTTTGGGATGACCCGTATCTATTCAAACAATGTGCTGATTTGATTATTCGTCGATGTGTTGATGGACCGGCAGCTTTAGAAATCCTTGACGCTTGCCACAAAGGACCCACCGGTGGTCACTTTGGTCCCAACTACACCGCCAAAAAAGTGTTTGACTCGGGATTTTATTGGCCCACCATCTATCGTGATGCTCACGAGATGGTTAAACGATGTGATGCTTGCCAAAAACAAGGAAAGATCATACATAAAGACGAGATGCCTCAGAATTTCATTCAAGAATGTGAAATCTTTGATGTTCGGGGTATCGACTTTATGGGGCCATTCCCTTCTTCTAAAGGAAACAAATACATCCTTGTAGTCGTTGACTACATTTCAAAGTGGGTTGAAGCCAAAGCTTTACCTACTAATGACGCAAGGGTGGTTTGTAACTTTTTGAAGTCGCTATTCGCTAGATTCGGTGTGCCTCGTGCCATTATTAGTGATCGCGGGACTCATTTTTACAATGATCAATTTGCTAGAGTCATGGCTAAGTATGGTGTAAATCATCGTCTTTCCACCGCATACCACCCACAAACTAATGGCCAGGCTAAAATATCCAACCGAGGATTAAAGCGAATTCTTGAAAGAACCGTGGGAGAGCATCGTGCCTCATGGGCTGATAGACTTGATGATGCTTTGTGGGCTTTTCGTACCGCATACAAGACTCCGATTGGTTGTACACCCTATCGTCTCGTGTACGGGAAAGCGTTCCACCTCCCCATTGAGTTGGAGCACAAGGCTTACTGGGCCTTGAAGTGGGCTAATTTTGATATCAACAAAGTCGGTGACCTACGCAAGATCCAACTCAATGAGCTCAATGAACTCCGTAATGAGGCTTATGAAAATTCTTTGATCTATAAGGAAAAGACTAAGCTCATTCACGACTCTAAGATTAAGAACCGAGAGTTCCAAGTTGGAGACAAAGTTTTGCTCTTTAACTCTCGGTTGAAAATCTTTTTGGGCAAGCTGAAATCTCGTTGGTCCGGCCCATTCACCATTGCCCAATTTTTTCCATATGGTACTCTCGAGCTCGCTCAACCTAATGGACCTAATTTTAAGGTGAATGGCCAACGAGTGAAGTTGTACTTTGGTGAGGACATCTCTAATGAGATGATTCCATCCCTCACCATGTTTCCCATGAACTAATTTTGGGTCGAGTCAGGCTCGTGACTCGGTTATAAAAAACAAGCGCTCCTCGGGAAGCAGCCCGAGTATCTATACTTTTCCGTTTTAACCTCCTAAGTGTAGGGGACCTCTATAGGTGCTTTGTGTTTGTGTGGTGATGTGATTACAGGGATGAATGCACTTTTGGAACCTTTGAAGAACCGTGCTCTCGTGTTATCCGAAATCCAGTTCTATCTCTCTACTATCGTGATTCAATTTTCTTCATACTCACATTTGAAATTTGATCACGTTAGTTGTCTCTTCCTTAGCTTGATTTAACCAACGTGCACAATGTCATAAGTGTAGGGGAGACTTTTCCCACATACTTAAACATTGAGGACAATGTTTATCTTAAGTGTAGGGGGACTTCTATCGAAGTTTTAAGTGGACTTTTCCATAAAAATGCCTTCATTTAACCGGAAAATCATATTTTTCAACATTTTTCAAATTTTTAATTAACTTTGGCCATTTAGTCGTGATTTTTAAATTTTTATCGTTGCTTTCATATGTATATATTCCACAATAAAGTCAAAAGTATTAATAAAGTGGTGTAGCTAGTTTAGAAGTCTTTGACATATTAGCCCCGTTGCGATTATTTTGACTCAACCCGAATAGACTTGTCCAAGTTTATGCTAGCTAGTATCCTTAACCATGTAGACCTTAAGTGGTTTATTAGGCTAAGCATCCATGAGTCTCATTACTTGAGATTTTAAATTGTGGAGAACGAGAAATGATAGAGTCAATTATAAGTCGGTATTCTTGCACAAGCTCACTTGGTGTAATTATTTGCCTATTCTCTCATCACTTGCTAATAATTTATCTGCAATAAGTAAGGTCGTACGATTTGAAAAGTTACTTAGCTTCTAGCCCAAGATCGTTTAAAAGTTGCTCGGTAATGATAAGAGTTCATAGCTAAGGCATAACTTATGAAGCGGGGAGCGAAGATTGGCGAGTCCAAAAAGGCCCTAACAAGGCATGAGGATTCAATTTTATTGTTGAAGATCCAAAGTGATGTGTAAAGCATTATTCCCAAAACCAATATGAAGGATCAAGACTCACTACGAAAAGCAATCAACTCCCATAAAGATTATGGGGAAGTTTATCCGAAAAGACCCTAACAAGGTATGAGGATAAATAGATCCAAGTCCGAAAAGGAGGCGGATCGTTGTATCTCAAAATCCCAATTAGAGATTGAAGAAATAATCATGAAGTCGTGGTCAACAAAGTTGGAGTACCCCTCAAAAGTCTCCAAGTGAAGAAACTCTATTACGAAGAGAAGACCATTATCTCAAGAACGTCTCTCAAGATATGAAGTATGAAATACATGCCAAATATCGGCCCGAGAAAGGTCTCAATTCGTGAACCGAGTTATGCCAAGATATGAACTTTTTGATATCCCGAGAAGCAGTTTTAAGAGATTTTATCCTTTAGCTAACTATTGATCAAATCGTCCAACTTTGCTTTCAGCCTAAATAAACTATCGAAATAAGTCCAAAAATGCATCTTCATGATCATTCTAAGACAAAAATAAAATATAAGAGATACACCTAGGAATAAGGGAGTTTAAGCATTTAATTAAGCCATGTGTGTAAGTGTTTGAGTTGCTAACTTATAATAACAATGATCTCGTTTTTAAGCTTAGTATGGGGAACGTGAAACTTGAGGGTGATAAATCTTCGCAGCACCAAAGCCCTAATGTAAGTCCTTGATCTCTTTGCAAGTTATTTCCATGTAGCTATTTTCAAGTGAAAATGGTTTTCTATCCTTTTGTTTACTTTAAAGTTTTAATTTCTCTTAGTACTTTAATTTTTGTTTAGTAGTATGTTAATAAGGCCAAGGTTGATTGATTATGAGAAAAGTGTAAATTTGCTTTATCACTAAGCATTGCATGAGGGCATGGCAATGGTTAAGTGTAGGGGATTTGATAGGTGTGAAAACACACATCCTTTTACCACTTATTTCTGGCTAAAACAAGACCAAAACACGTATTTAATATCATTTGTTTGGAATTATGCGTGGTTTTTGTGTTTATTGTGTTTTCAGAGTCAACCGGATGAATATTTAAGAAAACATGGGATTGCACGGGTTTTATCAAGGAAAAAGACTCAAGACGAAGTCTATTGTCCAAGAGATGCAAAAGATTTGAATTCATTGTGCCTATTTGAAGATTTATCGAAGAATAGAGCCAAAGATGGAAGATTCATATATGTCGAAGAACTCGAGTCTATTAAACAAAAGATTATAAGACAAGTTGGAATTATTCACCGACACTTCTCAAAATCCAAAGTCGGAAACGTTTATTTAAAGAGACGTAAAGACTAAAGAAGAAAGAAGAAAAGAAGCCCAAAAACAAAGCCCATTCACAAAGCCCACAAGAGACGCCTATAAATAGGACTTCACTTCACAAATTGAGAGTTTTTAGTTTTTCATTTTTTTCATTCTCTCTAGTTTTAGAGAGAGAAAGTTCTCAACTTTCTCTCACTAGGATTTTTCTTTTCTTTATTTTTACCTTTTCAAGTTTTAAGCTTTTTGTATTTTGGATTTCACTAATCTAATTCAAGTTAAGCTTTTTGTTCCTTAATCTATTTCTACCTTTCTTTATTTTATTTTGATCTTAATCCGAAAAGTTCATTCTTGATTCGAATTGTTCTCATTTCGTGTTGAATTTGGTGATTCGTGATTAAAAGGTAATCTTTCTTGTTCTACATAAGCTCTTGGACATATAAGCCAAAAGCTCTTCATGCTTATTGGTTTGTTTGATTGTTTAGCTTATTTACTCTTTTAGTTTTTCTAAAAGATTTATTGTTCTCAAATACGTTTTATGGAAGTTTGAATGTTTTAGATTTAAAAAGTTAACGAATTTGTGCTTATTTACTCTTTGAGAAGTTTAAAAATGCTTTTTGATTACTGCTTATTGGATTAAGTTTATTTACTTTTGGACGCCTTTGCCATCTCAGTAGGTTTTACTTGCTACGATTGCTCAGAGTACGATTGGTTTGTCCCTTCCCTGGTACGATCCACGCCCACGATCACTTACTTTGATCTGGGGTGCGATCTGGTCTCTTGTCCCTGCTTCGATCGCATCGAGTGCGATCAGTTGTTACGATCTGGAACCACGATCAAAACCACGATCACTAGCTGCGATCGTGGTTGCAATCTGTTAGTAAGATCGCCCTTCTTCCATCGTACTGGTGAGTACGATCCAGTCCTTGGTTATTATCGCATTGAGTGCGATCTGGTGAACAGGATCCATCGTGTTGTGTTGGATACGATCGCGTTGCGATCTGGATTACTTTTGAGTACGATCGGACTCAGGTCTGTGTTTTGTTTTTGCTTAATTTTTCAAATTTAGTTTTTCCCACTCTTTTTCTTAGTTTATTTAAAACTTGTTTTTAAGTTTTTTGAATTGTTAAGTTTTAATTTCCAAAGTTGCACGCTCTTATTTGTAGTTTAATTTTAAGACTTCTAATTTTCTCAACGACAATTTTAATTACTTGCATTTAGTTTAAAATTTAGATAACTAAAAACCAAACCCCCTATTTGTAACCAAGAACAATCATTCCACTTAGAACCGTGATCAATTCGAGGAGATTCTGAGACTTAATACTGAACCAATTGCAAAAGCATGTATCATCAAAAAAATTACTATAAAAAGAAATTAATTTTTTAACCAATATTATTCATTCCATAGTATTAAAAGTTAGTACTAAAAAGTTAAGTGTCTTTATGTGTAATTCAATTTGTAACGGTACACATTTAACTTTTATTATGATATTTAAAAACAATCGGTTCCATTTTGACCAAAATCATAATTCTATTGTTAATGCAACTTTGTAACGTTTAATTGATTCAACTATAAAAGAATTTTTAGGTTGATGAAAATAAACATAACAATTTTATATATTTTTGTATCATATTTTTCAAAAATCTAAAGTTTCTTTTTTTGTTTCTTTTGAGACATCTCAGAAGATTCGCCCTTCAACTATTAGTACTATTACTTTGTGAATTCATTATTACCGTACATGCAATTATTGAACATAAAAATAAGGATCAAGTATGTTCCTTTTGTGTTATTTTTCGAATACTATGCACCTTGGCGTGATATGCATGGCTGAGGTGGGCGCAGGCACTTACAAATAGACAGCACCGTCGATAAAGTTCTTTCCATGATAAACGTACAACGAAAGAACATTCTCTTGCCAAAAGTTTTTATTACACAGGTATCCTGCGCTGCAACGCGCGGGTACCTGACTAGTAGTTTCACAAAGAGTCCATGAGTTTAAGTGATTTGTATATTTCCGAAATTAAAAGACAACCCAAATATGTAAGAAAACTTTATATTGCATTTTCAAAAATAGTTCTGATATAGATTACGGTTGTTTTTTTTTACAAACAATATTTTGAAGTTATAGTTATATTATGAGAAATACTATTGTTAATTTTGAGAGTTGGTACATATTATCAACTTAATTATAAAATTTAATGGCATAGTACGTATCCAAATTGAGTTAATAATTTTTTAACGTATACACATACAATATAATACGGAACAGGGCCTCCGGAATTTACGAGACGGCCCTGTACATATGTCATTTGTATTATTCGAGTCTTCCACGACCAAGAGGTTAATAATCGTTAGAAATTAGCAACAGAAACAATCTTACATGTGCAACAAATAGCCTACTAACATACAAAGACATATAACAGAAACCAGTAACAGCCTACTTTTACCCAACGGCGACTCAAAAGTAACAATCTTACAAGTGCAACAAATAGCCAACACCCATGTAAAGCATGTTGTAGTCTGTGAAATAGATATACCAAATCTCGCACAGCGCTACCCTTCTTGGTTGCAGTAATACACATGAATTAATTCTTATGTCTATATTGTAAAGGATCGATATCCTTTATATTGCGCCTACTAAAGTTATAAAACAATCAAACAATCCATGAAATGTCATAATCTTATCGGAGATCACACAGGCAGCCGAAGACTAGAAACCTATGTTTCAGCTGCCTACAAAAATTATAACAATGCAACTGGTACAGCTTTCAATTCAAGTCAAAACAAAATCATCAATTAGATATCAAGACGTGATTATCTTGGATGGTATCTTGACACCTGAATGATGTAACACACTATGGGCAGAAATTCAACCTGCGCCTTTACAGACACAAAGAAACACTTGTTAACCAGTAACAACTTTAATAAATAATCAAAACCATCACATATTTACATAAGTACATAGCATTCCAAACTAAAGAACAAAGTATATTAGCAAATATCAATCGACTTCACCATCAAGGAAAAATTAACACACAAGATTATTACTTCATATCCTATCCAAATAATCAAATATGGAGAAGTTGTGTCATAAATAAACCCTAATTGCTATCAAAATAGCCGTCACAAAGAAAATTATCATAACTTTCCACGAACAAGTATCCGCAACAAAAGTATACCTTTCAAGTCATATCAACCAAAACTTTCTCAATTAGGTACAAACCAATGTTTTAAACCCGGTTTTTTTATTGACCCGGTTGAATGACCGGTTCAACCGGTTAAACCGCTGGGTCAAACCGGTTTTATACCAAAAAGAAAAGTATGTTCATCTTCGATGTATACAAAATGTTCAACACCTTCCGTTTCAAAAATAAGATAATAAAATATCAATGAGACATGTGAATTATGAGTGCACTTGTGAATATTATAAAAAAAATCATGTTTACCCACTGTATTGAAAAAGCATACACTGATTGCACTATTCAAGCTCACTTTTTTCACTAAGTGTCAAAACCTTTCACCATTTTTGATGACCAACCTTTTAATATTTTTTTTAATTTCTTTATTGTAAAGCATCATAAAACTCAAATCCTTTCACCCATAGCAAAATACTTTCACCATTTTCGCCAGATCTTTTCACCATTTTTGTTGACCACTGTTGAAACATGTTATCCTTGCCGCATCTGGAGCCGTAATCCGTCGATCTTTAACAAAATAAATATGTGAAGGATCCAATTACATAGTCAACATCTCTTTTACATCAATCATCTATATGTTCTTGTTATTTTTTCTTCTTATTAGATTGAACCGTCTGGTTTTCGGTCTGGCGGTTCGAACCGGGTCGATCAAAACCGGTGGTTCAATCCGGTTTAAACTGTAGCAAAAAACCCGGCTTATAACGGACCGGTCGACATTCTGGTTCGCGGTCCAACCGGTCCAACCGTCCGGGTCGAACCGGTTTCTAAAATACTGGTACAAACTAGTGGTTGTCTATAAGGGTAATCTCAATCGATCCATCAATTACCATTACCTATACTCAAGGTACAATTTTTTGTTCCTATTAACCAAAAAATTATCAACTAGAAACAAAAAAGTGATAGGCTTGAATGGTATCTCAAGACGATTATAGAGTAATGCATCAAGACTTGAAATTCAACGTGCGCCTTTGCAGATTTAAAGAAGCATCTCCCATTACATAACGATAAACAACTTTGATAAAAGAAATATAATTCATCACATAAGCACATCCCCAAACTCAATAACAAAGTACATCACAGAACATCAATAGAATTTGAGTCCGATTATTTTGGATCCCTTGTATCATTTGGATACAAGGGGACCAATCCCCACCGTCCATCTAATCTTGATGAAAGGCTCACATTAATTCTTATTTTCTAATTATAAAAAAGTGGAGGGGTATTTTCGTCATTTTACCCCTCCCACCTAACATCACATACCAATTCGACATCTCAGATCTGGATCGAAGTTTCTTTTTTTCTTCTTCTCTCTAAAACACACACAAAAACACACACACGTAAACATATTCATGTCGTAATCAATCATCACAAACATCAAATCCATAGATCATCACCTTCATAAATCGATCATCCACTTCATAAATAAGGTAAAGTTCATTTGATTTATTTTGATTCATCTTTTTTTAGCTTATTCGATGTGAATAAGCTTATAATTCATCTTATTCTTTTATAGCTTATTTGAGAAACTACGTGAATTGAAAGCTAACTAATGTGAATAAGCTTATAGATTATCATCATCTTTATTATGATGAATTATAAGCTAACTTATTAGCTTATTTTCGTGAATTATAAGGTTTTATGGCTTAATCTCGCTGTACAGGTTTAGTATGACCTGTTTGTGAAGTATCATATATGATCTACTATATCATATATGATATAAGCTAAAGTATCATATATGATAAAATATATCATATATGATTATGTGGTTGAAAATTGAATTAACTCTTTTTTTTATGGCTTAATCTCGCTGAACATATTTAGTATGACTTGCTAGTGACATATCATATATGATATACTATATCATATATGATATAAGCTAAAATATCATATATGATAAAATATATCATATATGATTAGTGCTTGAAAATTAAATTAAATCTTCTTTTTTTGTGTAGAGGAAGCTGTTTACAAGGCATGTTGAATATTACAAGCATCCAAAAGGCCAAGAAGATTAGGGAAGAAGCTCATGATTTTTTTACGTTTATTGTTTGTTTTTTCTTTGTAATCTCCTAATGGAGTTTTGAAGTATATGGACGATTTTATAATCCATTGGTATCTGGTACAGCGTCTTGTTAATATGATTAACTTTCTTGGTATTATGTCATGATGGTTTGATAAATTAAGCCACATATGATAATGCACAATCATATATGATAAGGCATTATCATATATGATACTCAAAGAAAACTTAGATATATTAAACAAAGAATCTGATGAACTCATGATTACAACAAAAAGTATGCACAATTAATAACTAAACACTTGTTCATAACATAAAAAAATGTACTTTTGAACAGAATCATATATGATAATTCAAACAGAACATAACCTAATATAAAATTATATATGATATACATATGATATTATATATGATAACCATTTATACAAAATCAAAAGGTGCTAACAACATTATTATTGAAACTACTCTTCTTTTTCAACAATACATTATTCTTAAAACAAATTATCAAATGATGAATTCATGAACAACGCATACTCCGTCTTGATCCTTAAATCACATCCGTGCACATCCTCTTTATAATCAACATCACTTTCTTCTTTGCTCCAAATAGAGCAATCACACCATCTCTGTTTGACTGCATATATAAAAGAAAAAAAACAACATATTATGCAAAATTTTAATACCAAAATGAATTAATCATACATATGATAGAAGACAGGTTTCAAGAGTTTATACAGATTTTATAAAAGATAGTCATACAAAATATATTTTTTCTTATGATTTATTTGATATATCATATATGATATATATATATATATATATATATATATATATATATATATATATATATATATATATATATATATATATATATATATATATATATATATATATATATATATATATATATATATATATATATATATATATATATATATATATATATAGATATATATATATATATATATATATAGATATATATATATAGATATATATATATATATATATATATATATATATATATATATATATATATATATATATATATATATATATATATATATATATATATATATATATATATATATATATATATATATATATATATATATATATATATATATATATATATATATATATATATATATATATATATATATATATATATATATATATATATATGATACATCATTAGTTATCATATATGATATATCTATCATATATGATAAGAAATGTACATCATATATGATAACATCATAAAGTTAAAAAAAATCATAATAATACAGCTTATTAACATGCAAATAAGCTTATTCATAACTATCTTATTCAAAAAAACGTATAACTCAGTGAAATAATCTAATACGCTATCTTATAATGCAACACAATAAATTCAAATCATTTAATTTACAAAGCTTATTCATAACTCTACTCTTATTAAAAAAAGCTTATTCATAAGCTTATTCAAACTAACTAGCTTATTAATCTAACTTCATAACTTATTCATAACTTCTCATCTAAGAACTTAGCTTATAATTAAGAACAATCATTCCAAAAAGATTCGTTCATAATAATTCAATTAAAAGCTAATGATAATACATTAATAAGCTTATTTAAACCAAATAAGCTAAAAATAATAATACATATTAATCAAACCTGGTGATGGATGAATCAATTCGTGATTATAGATGTTCGTGATGAATTCGTCATGGATTCATCATGATCGCGTTTCGATGGATGCATGATATAGTAGATCGTGATTATAGATCGGGGGTAGAGAGATAAAGTAAATCATGGGTAGAGAAAGAAAGAGAGATTTGAGGTGTGTTTTTTGTGAGAGAAGAAAGAAGAAAAAACATTATATAATAGATGGTGAAATGACCGAAATACCATTCCAGTGTAAATTAAGGATTTAATCTTAGTCATTGGAATAAAAAAATATGAAAGATAGGGATGAATCCTCCCATATCTTAGATAAGTTTGATATCCAAATGAACTTAAATCATAGAATTTTTAGCAGCCTACAAAGATCATACGTGTCCACAAACAAAGAAAATCAAACCACAAGGTCTATCTTCTAATCTTAGCAAGCCAAATATGATCCAATCAAATATTCACAAATCACAATCCATTCATAAACTCATCAGAGTACATTGTATCAACCGATAAACCAAATGAAAAACGTAACAATACTTTATTTACTAATAATAAGTTAATAACCACTATAACTGTTAGAAGCCTTGTTTTAGTAGGCTACACTCCAAAGAACTGAGGGTGAGAGACTGAGACTTTTGGGACAATTTTCTTCTTATATCCATTCACAATGCAAACAAGTACAATATATAGCAAATTGAAAAGTAACTAACTGAACTAGCCTATGAAAAGGGAACTTGCATGAATGTAAACGTGGGAATATGCATGCACTATACTTCCATGATTGTTAAACGTGGGAAATACATGCTTATGACATGCCTACAAAGTAGGGATAATACTGACTAAAAAATGCAATGATGGTAACTACTGCCTTGACTAAGTCCAAGTGATTTGCTTAATCAAGATAGCGAGCTCGAACATTCTGACGTTGTCTTTGATCCTTGTTGTGACTGTGGATTCGTGATGCTATCAATGCCCGCCGGTGAAACTACGACCTTGTCCTCAAGGTCGGTGCTTGGATCAGACTTGTGTGATTCTCCATGTAAGGTAACCCGTTTATCGAGGTAACTGAAAGTAAGTTTAGGCACTGAGAAGTCTGCTGTGACAGGGCCGAGGGTACTAAGCCACGACATGCCTAGCACGATGTCCGCACCTTCAATAGGGAGAACATAGGGAGCTATCAAAAATGTGGTACCGGCCAGGTCAAGGTCGATGCTAGAACATTGTCCCGCACATTGTAGAAATGTACCATTCCCAATCATAACAGGAAAGGAGAGTTGGGAGTTGGTTGGGAATTGAAAGAAGGAGACCAGCCAAGGCTTAATAATATTATGACTACTTCTAGAGTCCACGAGCACTTTAACTGGTTTTCCTTTAATATGACCAGTAACACGGATTGCGAGTGGTGATGCGGTGCCATGTAACGCTGTCGAGGACAATGCTAAGAAAATTGGTGCCATTTCACGGGAATTGTCGTCAAGGCCATTGTCAATATTCAATGGAAGTTGCTCATCAGTGCCAAACAAAAGAAACTGAGGTGGGTTGCAACGATGACCCGGAAAGTATTTCTCCGGACAACGGAAGCAAAGACCTTGACTACGTCGAGCTTGCACTTCGTCGGGTGAGAGGCGTCGTGTTGGTAGAGGCGTGGTTTGTTTTTGAGGGCTTGGGAGGATGGCCGGTGGGGTAGTAAGGGGTTGAGTTGTACCGATTATAAATGGGGGATGAGTGGTCGATGGAGATTGTGAGTAAGTAGTGGCTAACTTATCTTCGATGAGTTTCGCTAGCCCATACGTCTGATGAAGTGTGGTTGGGTGATAAATAGCTATCTCTTGTTGGATATCTGGTCGAAGTCCCGAGATGAAACAATTGAGAAGAGCGGTGTGAGGCAGACCCACTACACAATTGCTTAGACGTTCGAATTCCGTTTGATAGTTAGCTACTGATCCATGTTGTTTGAGTTTAAAAAGTGCCGCCTGATGGTTTTCAAAGGACGATGGACCGAATCGAAGTTCCAGGGCACGAGTGAAATTTGTCCAATCACCAAGGAGGCCGTTATTATGCAGGTACTTGTACCAACTCAAAGCATCACCTTGGAAGTGGAAAGACGCAAGAGCTACCCGTTGATCATACGGAATATTGTAGAACGTAAAGTACTGGTCAGCTTGAAAAAGCCAATCCAAAGGGGACGAGCCGTCAAAAGTCGGAAGAATCACTTTCGGGGATTTGTGAACCGCGTTGTTGGGTGGAGGTGTCAATGAAGAAGGGGTTGCTTGGTGAAGTAGTGGGTTCGTCATCATTGTTTCGAATCGAGTGAGGGCTGCGACAAGATTTGCGGTGGTAGTGGTTTGAGTAGTAATATGTGTCGAGAGTGTCTCGATTTGGTTGGCGGTTGCAGTGGAAGCAGTGAGTAGTTTGGCCATGATGTCCGCTAAGGACGCCATGGATTCGTCGAGTGTCGGGGTTTCACGTCGAGGAGGCATGCTCAATGAAAGCACCAATGTTAGAAGCCTTGTTTTAGTAGGCTACACTCCAAAGAACTGAGGGTGAGAGACTGAGACTTTTGGGACAATTTTCTTCTTATATCCATTCACAATGCAAACAAGTACAATATATAGCAAATTGAAAAGTAACTAACTGAACTAGCCTATGAAAAGGGAACTTGCATGAATGTAAACGTGGGAATATGCATGCACTATACTTCCATGATTGTTAAACGTGGGAAATACATGCTTATGACATGCCTACAAAGTAGGGATAATACTGACTAAAAAATGTAATGATGGTAACTGCTGCCTTGACTAAGTCCGAGTGATTTGCTTAATCAAGATAGCGAGCTCGAACATTCTGACGTTGTCTTTGATCCTTGTTGTGACTGTGGATTCGTGATGCTATCAATAACTCATAATAATAAAAACCTGTAAACAATTAAAAACCCAAGCAACCCCTGGTCAATGATTGTTAATTATCCAATTATCGTTGAAACCCCAATAAACATAAAAACTTCACTTAAACTCAAACGTTGGCGGCATCGGCGAATCAAAGCTCTCCAACACCTCAGTTTTCACCTTGACTTCCTGTTTCTTCTCCCGAAACAACCCACCAAACCAGCCCAAAACTGAACCCTCATTGGCCATCTCAGATGCAGTAGGATCATCTTCATACATAGCCATAGCTTGTTGTTGAGCAGTCGAAAACTTATTCATCATAATCCCAGCACCTTCTATGAAGCCCAATAAAAAACCCCCAACAACCGCAGACCTAACCGCAGGCCCTGCACCTTGCCTGAAACTCAAGACCCCTCCGATACACGCACCCGCGAATATGGAGTTCCATGGATCTTCTTTCTGGCGAGCATAAACCATGGTACAATCAAAGGCGGAAAAGAGACCACCCCAGACAGCGAAACTGCCACCGACACGAGGGGCGTTCATTCGGATGGCTTGTGTGCCGCCAATGAAGCGTTCGGACTTAGGAGAGTTGTAGGCACCTTTTAAGAAATGAAAAGCGGACCCACCGACAGCACCCATGCCGAATGCACTGCCTATGTCGTCTAGGATTCGATCTGGGCAGGGCTCTCGTGATAAGTCTTTTGTAATAGACATGATGTTTTTTTTTTGATTGAGGGGTTTTTGTTTTAGGGTTTATGGGTTTTACGTAGTAAAGGTGAATCTTGGAAGGAAAAAACATGCTTCCTTGATGTTTTGTCTAATTACTACGAGATCCCTCGAAAATAGAGGTCAGCGTGACACAAAATCGAACCGAGACAAATCGGCCCAAATATCATACTCAGGTCTGGTTCTCGGTCCTATATTCAGATGACGATCGGTCCGATCTACACAAAAGAATCTAGAGGGCTGAGAACCGTTTGAAATCGAACCAGACTGACGAAATCTGACTCAAATCGAAAATCGATTTTTGAAAAAACGTGAATCTAGAACCGAATGAAATTATGTTACAAAAACCAAAATCTTAAATATATGTACCAAACCAAATAAGATTGGTTTAGTGCGGTCAGTTTGGCTCGAGTTATTGATTCAGTTTAATTTTCGATTAATTCTGTTTCGCTGCTTTGTTGGAAACAAACAAAACACGTCTTAGAGGGGACGGAGTGACCACGGTGTGGCTCGTCGTTGTCCTGCGTGGGTCGGCGTGACCACACCGTCCGTTTCAGCGTGAAAGACGTCGTGGTTGTAGCCACGGGCGTGGAAATATGTTTAAAAAATGTCATTTTACCCCCCTGCTGAAACTTATACTAGTAACCTTTATGTTTTGTTTTTTGCAAATACTACTCCAACGGTTATATTACCGTTGGGTTTAAATAATTTTCAATTTTTTTTTAAAACTCTCCCAACGGCTATATGACCGTTTGAGGCTTTTTTTTTGTTGAAAACCCCTCTATATGTATAGTTGCATATGTATAATTGCATCATATTGTATAACATGATTTTAGAAGATCAAAAGATAATGATCGGTAAAAAATATGAAACCGAATTTCGTGTCGATGATTCTAATGATATTTTTGTTAATCCATCGACAAGAATGCAACGCCGATGGATAGATAGGCATGACACGAACCGTACCAAATAAAAGAGTTACGAGATAAAAATTCACATCTTTCACTTCAACGACACATTATGGAACAGCTTTGGGTACGACGACTACAAAACGAAGATGAAGACGAAGAAATGGAGGATTAATATTTTTAATTTTATGTCATTTTATTTTATTTTATTTGGTATGTTATTATTTTATGGAAAATGATTTATCCTCCTACTTGATATGCCTACATATCTTCCTACATTTATATTTGTGACAAATGGATTGATCATTGGATGAAGTTAAGAAAGAGAGTTAGTGGATTACACATGTTTTAATTTGATGTGGGTAGGAGGATAAGTAGGAAGATATTGTAGGAGGATATAACATTACTCTTATTTTATTTATGTTGTAATGTTTTCAATTTGAATGAATAAAGTAAATTATAATTTGAATAAATTAATTGTTGAGGGTAGTTTATGAAAATAAGTGAAAAAATTGGTGTGATGGTGTGAAAATGGTGTGATAATAAGATGGGTTTTTTTTATGTAAAAGTGAAAAAACTGACGTGACAGAGGGTTTTTTGATGTGAGAGTGTGATCAATTCATGCCCTCTTAGTCTAGTAGTCTTATGTGTGTTATTTTTGCAATTTCATTTCTTGGTTCGATCCTTTTATTTACTATGATCCTTGTTGGCGTGGTGTTTGGATCACCCATTGCGATTTTTAGTATTTGTAATCTGAATTATATTCTAATAAAAAGACTTATAATTCAGATTATATTATAATGACTGTTTAGTTTGCGTTGTAATTGTAATGCACTTATATCAAATAATGTAATTTAAGATACTGATAACTAGGTTTTACCTAATTAAAAAGATTCTTTGTCGTATGTCTTATCGAATTAATCCTGGTTTAACTATGCGACTCAGTCGTTCTTTGGTGAAACAAATAGTTGTGTCGTTGTAGTAATTAAAATGTGCAAAACTTTAAAGTAAATGGTTGTAAAGTAAATCTAAGTCTAATTTAAGATAAATGGCGAATAATTAAAAGCGTGACGAAAATAAAAAGGCACTAAAAGTAAATAACGCAAACTTAAATCTATATAAGGCAAACTTAAAACGCAACTAAAACTTAAAACTAAGGCAAGGCTAAAATAAATCTAAGGCAAATAAACTTAAAGTGCGACTAAGTAAAAGGCGGGAAAAGTAAAGCTTGAAAATTAAAAACAGAAACTTAAAAACAGTAACTTAAAAGAACCTGAAAAATAGCTCATCCGGAATAAACCTTCGTTCGGAATAATCACTCATCCGGAATGTCACCTTCGTTCGGAATGATTCTTCTTCACTCGGAATATTCACCAAAACCCTTGATCCGGAATAAATCCTTTATCCGGAATATGTCACTTATCCGGAATAAAGTCTTGATGCGGAATAATGGTCTTGATCCGGAATATTATGCTTGATCCGGAATGTTGAAGATTCCGGATGAAGTCTTTGATCCGGAATAATTAATTATTCCGAATAAAGGTCCTTGATCCGGAATATCTCCTTGATTCAGAATATTCTGTTGATCCGGAATGTAAGCTTGATCCGGAATAAAAGGCTGATCCGGAATGTATAATATTCCGGATGAACGGTTTGATCCGGGATAATAAATTATTCCGAATAAACTCTTCTGATCCGGAATGTCCAATACTCCGGATGAACACCCTTTATTCAGAATAAACTTGTACAATCCCTTGATACGGAATCTCTTGAACAACACTTTGATTCGGAATACTTGGGAAGATCAGTAACAGAACAAGCGAAGAACAAGGAAACACAAAATAGCACGAATCTAAACAAACTTAATCAAAATCAACCAAAAGATTAAATCAAATTAATCAATAAACATCTACTAATGACAATCAAACAAACCAAATCAATAAAACTAACAAAGCTAATCAAAATAATCAAAACCCACTTTAATCGAAATAAAAACACAAGAACATAAACATGAACATGAACATGAACAATAAACATAAAAATCAAAGATTAAAGAAAGGTAGATAGGAGATGAACAATTAAAATAAAGATTGACAAGAATTAAAAGAAAACTTACTTGAAATTAAATGTATTTAAGGTGCAAGACAAGGTATTTAAATGGACAAGAAATTAAATGACAAGGTAATTAAATGTGCAAGGTAATTAAAATGGAAGAAATAGTTTGTCAAGCTATCCAACAAAGGAAAATGAAATACATCATAATCTATTTATAGGGGAGATTAAGGAGTGCTTAGGAAGCTTCCTCCCCTCTTTCATGTTTTCCTTAATTGCAAGATTAAGTCCTTAAGCCTTTTAATCTTCTTAAATCTTGGACTTTAATGACTTTGTCTCGGGATTTCTTTAAACTCGTCTTTTAATTCTTCAATAAATTAGACTTGAGTTCTTCGGCTTTTGGTAAACTTCCGTCTTTTGACTTTTTCTTCGATAAAACTTCAGAATTTGTCTAGGACTTCCGTTCTTTTTGCACTCTTGACTTCTTGACTTCATCTTTCGTCTTTTTCTTCGATAAAAGCCCGTGAATGCCCGTGTTTTCTCCACTTTTCACCTTTTCGTCCTAAATCACAACAAAAACACAAACCACGCATAATTCTGACATAAATGACATAAAATACACGTTTTGGCTCGGTTATTATTGTAATTAAGTGGTAAAAAGGATGGGTGTTTACACACCTATCAAATCCCCTACACTTGACCATTGCAATGTCCTCATGTAATGCATTAGTTACAAAGCACGTTTACATTTTTCATCATAATCAATCCACATTGGCCTTTATTAAAGAGACAGAAAATTATAAACATAAAGAAATAAAAAACATACCTTCGGGTTTTGAAAATGTCATGAATAATCATCATTCTCAAGTTTTCACTTTCTCCAAACCAAGCTTAAAAACGAGATCATTGTTATTATAAGTTAGCAAACTAACACGAACTCATGTGGGCCAATTATTTACTTAGACTCCCTTATTCCTAGGTGTATCTCTTATATTTTATTATTGTCTTGAATGATCACGAGGATGCATTGTTGACTTATTTCGATAGTTATTTAGGCCAAAAATAAAGTGAACGATTTAATCAATAGTTAGCTAAAGGACAAAATCTTATAAAACTGCTTCTCGGGACATCATAAAGTTCATATCTTGGCATAACTCGCTTCGCGATTTGAGACCTCTCTCGGACCGATATTTGGCAGCGACTTCATACTTCAAATCTTGAGAGACGTTTATGAAATAATGGCCTTCTCTTCATAATAGGAATTTCTTCACTTGAAGTTTTGAGAGATTCTTCATATTTGGACCACGACTTCTTCATTTTTCTCCAATCTTTATTTGGGATTTTGATATATAACGATCCGCCTCCTTTTTGGACTTGGATCTATTTATCCTCATACCTTATTAGGGCCTTTTCGGATAGACTTCTCCATGATCTTTTGGGGAATTTTTTCTTTTCGTCGTGTGTCTCGATCCTTCATATTGATTTTTGATAAATGATTCTTCACATCACTTTTGGATCTTTAGCAACAAAATATCGCCCTCATGCCTTGTTAGGACCTTTTTAGACTCGCCAATCTTCGCATCCCGCTTCAATAAGTTATGCCTTGGCTATGAACTCTAATCCATACCGAGCAACTTTTAAACGATCTTGGGCTAGAAGCTAAGTAACTTTTCAAATCGTACAACCTTATTTATTGCAGATAAATTTATTAACAAGCGATGGGAGAATAGGCTTATAATTAACTCACATAAATTCACGAAAGAATACCAAACTTATAATTGACTCTATCATCTCTCGTTCTCCACAGTTTAAAATCTCAAGGAATGAGACTCGTGGATGCTTAGCCTATTAAATCAAAGTTTTGGGTTTTCGAGTCGCCTATAGGATCTTGCAAACTCTTAGACTTTTTCAAGTTTAGAAATCGCATTTTAAAGTTCCCTTGATAAATAACTCTCTAGGATCAATTATAGGAACTTGCGAAAAGTTCTTGTTCTTAACCCGTGAGAGTTAAGGCTTTCGCGTTTTATAGCTCCCTATATAAAAGCCTAGCAAAACTTGACTTAAACACGTTAAGGATACTAGCTAGAGTAAACTAAGATAAGTAAACTCGGGTTGAGTCAAAAGATTCACAACGTTTGAAAATTAAAACCACTTTATTAAAATTTTATTCTAGCAAGGAAGTAAAATAACTATACAAAAGGAAAAACTAATAGGCCAAAATAGATCAAAAATTTTGAAAAATGTCGAAAAATTGATTTTCCGGTTAAAATGAGGACAAATACAAGGAAAAGAGCCACTTAACTTCGATAGAAGTCCCCCTACACTTAATATAAATATTGTCCTCAATGTTTAAGCATGTGGGATTAAACTCCCCTAACTTGGGGCATTGTGCACTTTGTTTAAATCTTGCTAAGAAAGAGACAACTAAAGAGATTCCTATTTTAATATTGAGAAATATAAAATAGTGAATCGAAAAGAGTTTAGGATAGCACCGGGAAGAAGGGAACAGGGAATCACGGGTCGTCAAAAATCATCAAGAGTGGATCATTGAGCGCTCGAATCCCTGATTAGAAGAAGAGAGGAAATAGCAAACACCAACGGGTCTCCCCTACAATTAGGATAAAGAAAGCTAAAAGATAGATACATGGGTTGCCTCCCAAGAAGCGCTTGATTTTTGTTCACCGAGTCGTGAGCCTGACTCGACCTTGATTATCATAGGAAGAAGCATGAAACAAATCCACCAGGATCAAAGACATAGTTTTCGTCCATCAAATAGCACAAGCTTAAGGCGAACAAGGCAAGCCAAAGAAGAATAGGCAAGGTTCCCTTAAGCAAAGATGGAGCACGGTGGAAGCAAGGGTGAAGTGGTGCAAGCATGTCTTCAATAGTTCCAAAAATCTTTCCTTTTATTTCATCAGGTGGATATTGAGATGGCTGAAGAATATCGATATCGGGGTCGAACACCTTTTCCTTTAAGGGAAAATAGCACTCAGGCTCAGCAGAATGTGAGGAAGATCCACGAAAAAGATGCACAACCTCGTCCGCAGAAGGTGGACAAAGAGGTGTTAAATCATACGTGCTGCGGATGTTGGTGTCGGTCGGTTGCTTCTCCTTTGAAATAATTTTCTTCAAATCCAAAGTAGGATCAAGACGATAATCATCAAAGTCCAAAGGAGGAGCATCACTCTCATGAGGGAAGTATGTATTGAGAAATGTAGAGAAGTCTTCCTCAAATGAGTAATCATCCAAAGTAGGATTAAGTGATGGCGGAGGATCTTCATCATGTGAAGAATCACTCGAAAGAGTATCGGCCTCATCAAAATCATCATATGTGCGCAGTTCGGGATACTCGAAAGTAAGGTCATCATAATCATCCGAATCTGAGCTAGAATCATCATCATAAGCATCAAAGATCGGTGGAGAATCATAAATGGGTGAAGGTTCCACATTGGAGAGATAATCATCCACATCATCTTGAAAAAGTGGATTATCAATGCAAGACTCGAATAGAGGATTGTTGTAGATGACAAAATCATCGAGCACATTAATCATATTCGTAGATTCTCGTCCATAGGATTTGCTTGTAAGCTTCCCTATTTTAAAAACTTGTGCATCATCCCTGACTCTTAAGATGAGCTCACCTTCGGCAACATCAACTAGAGCTCGTCCGGTTCTTAAGAATGGCCGACCAAGTATTAAAGGAATACGAGGGTCCATTTCATAATCAACAACGACAAAGTCGACCGGGAAAGTAAATGTGCCAACCTTAATGAACACGTCTTCGGCAATACCAACAGGGTAAGCGAGAGTGCGATTTGTAAGCTCAAGGGTCATCTTTGTTGGAGTAAGGTCGGGTAATGATAGTGTTTTCCAACCACTTAATGGCATGAGATTTATACTGGCCCCGAGATCAGCTAGGGCAGTAAATTCTTCGGTTTTGTTAAAGATGCAAGGCAACACAAAACGACCGGGATCTCCAAGTTTTTCCGGAAGTTCTTTAAGAATAACTGTAGAACAGTTTTCATTTAAGCGTGTGTTGGCGAGCTCAATCAACTTCTCCTTCTTGTTAAGCAATTCCTTAAATGCTTTGACAAATTTCGGCATGTGGACAAGTGCTTCAACAAGGCTAATGTTGAAAGTCATTTGAGAGATCATCTTCAAATAATTTGACACTTGAATGTCATGCTTTGTGTGCATTTTGGTCTTTCCTAAGCGAGATGGATAAGGAATATTAGGGTTGGATGGTGAAGGTGTATTAGTTAAAGGTTGAGATGTTGAAGGGTTCTTCTTGGGAACATCGTCATGACGAGGCGGAGACGGTAATGGTGTACTAATACTAGGTATAGGAGGAGTAGGGATAAATGGTGGTGGAGGAGGTGTAGATGATGGGGGTGGGATAGGTGGTCCTACTATGGTAACTCCACTACGGGTAGTAATAGCACTCACATTTGCTCGCGGATTGGTGACGGTGTTTGAAGGTAGAGAACTCGAAGTAGAAGGTTGAGTTGTGGGCAAGAAACTAGCCAGCCTATTCTTTATATCATTCGTTTGATTGCTGAAGGAGGATTGGATATTATCTCGAAGCTCAGATCTAATGTCATTTCCTTGCTTGGTAATATCTCCTTTCAAATTGATAATTTGGCTCTGCAGATTCTTGATTTGCTCACCTTGGGTTCTCATTATGGCTTCAACATCTTGATTGATGGGTGGGGCTTGTTGAGCGGGTGGGTGATAAGGATTAGAAGCTCTTGGTGGGATTTGGTTGCTTCTATTGTAATTGTTGTTGGGGTTTTGGTTTTGAGGAGAAAAACCGGGGGAAAGGTAGTTGTTGGACCAGTAACTCAGCAAATTTCGATCCCCTTGAGGTCGAGCTTGGTAATTTTCCGGTGAATAATTACCATAAGCTGCATACACGTTTTCCGGATTTCCTTGAGTAGAAGGACAATCAGTGTATGAGTGTGGACCGCCGAATGTTTCACAAGAAATGGCAACCGCTTTAACTTGATGTT
Organism: Glebionis coronaria; assembly: GCA_025667525.1. NCBI lineage: Eukaryota > Viridiplantae > Streptophyta > Magnoliopsida > Asterales > Asteraceae > Glebionis > Glebionis coronaria. The sequence continues at coordinate 273,469,260 of CM046876.1, forward strand.
GTTGGTTTGTAGCGAGAAGCAAGATATTTTTGTTCATTTCAGTCATCATGCGGGTGAATTCGGTCATATCAGGGCTTGCTGAAGTAGAAGAAACATTGACTCTCGGGTTGTTCCTTGAAGAAGCGGAGGAATCCTAGTTTTTGTGGTGAGTAGTCATGTTCTCAATAAGCTCTCTACACTCCTCGGGTCTCCTTTTCATAAATGTGCCACCGGAGGCTGCATTAATCGTATCACGATCACGAAAAGTCAAACCGTTGTAGAAAGTATCAATTAATGTGACTGAAAGCATGTTGTGGTTTGGACAACGATCGATCAAGACATTATATCTTTCCCAAGCATCAAAAAGAGATTCATCAGGTTCTTGCATGAAACCGTTGATTTGATTGCGAAGGCTCGTGACCATGGATGGTAGAAAGTAGCGCGACAAAAAGCGTTGAGTCATGTCATCCCAAGTATGAATTGAATTCTTCGGGAGACGATCAAACCATTTCTCGGCGTGATGTGATAAAGTATGTGGAAAGAGTTGAAGGCGAAGGACATCCATTGTGGCACCGGGCAACTTCATGCTTTGGGTGATTGTAATGAACTTGTCGAGGTGTTTGTTGGCATCATCATCAGGCATTCCGGCGAATGGATTTGTTTGCACTTGCTGAATCATGTGGTGCTTCAACGAAAACTCCGGAGCCGTGATTTGCATCAGCGCAATCGGTCCTCCTCGTCCAAACATGGTAGGTTGACAAAGCTCCTCCATTGTCCGAAGATCCGGCTGTGGATGAACATTGTTGTTATTGTTGAGGTGCGGTGGATTATTTTTGTTGTTAACACCTGCCATACTTAAATCTTCTCGAGTCTCGGGCTCTTGATAATTAGAAGATCTAGTACGCATACACCTACAAAGGCAAAAGAAAACAATACCAAACGCAAAGACAATATATGTACACAATAAAAATAAAATCTTTTTGGATTTTTGAATTTTTTTTATTTTTATGGATTTTTAGCAATTTTTATTTTTATGGGTTTTTTAAATTTTTTAAGCAAGAAAATAACGCTCACGAGTGAAAGGATCCCAAAAAGCAACGCGTCTCTCACAGAAAACCATCAATCTTTACGAAAAGAGCCGGCAGCGGCGCCATTTGATAACTAGGTTTTACCTAATTAAAAAGATTCTTTGTCGTATGTCTTATCGAATTGATCCTGGTTTAACTCTGCGACTCAGTCGTTCTTTGGTGAAACAAATAGTTTTGTCGTTGTAGTAATTAAAATGTGCAAAAATTTAAAGTAAATGGCTGTAAAGTAAATCTAAGTCTAATTTAAGATAAATGGCGAATAATTAAAAGCGTGACGAAAATAAAAAGGCACTAAAAGTAAATAACGCAAACTTAAATCTATCTAAGGCAAACTTAAAACGCAACTAAAACTTAAAACTAAGGCAAGGCTAAAATAAATCTAAGGCAAATAAACTTAAAGTGCGACTAAGTAAAATGCAGGAAAAGTAAAGCTTGAAAATTAAAAACAGAAACTTAAAAACAGTAACTTAAAAGAACCTGAAAAATAGCTCATCCGGAATAAACCTTCGTTCGGAATAATCACTCATCCGGAATGACACCTTCGTTCGGAATGATTCTTCTTCACTCGGAATATTCACCAAAACCCTTGATCCGGAATAAATCCTTTATCCGGAATATGTCACTTATCCGGAATAAAGTCTTGATGCGGAATAATGGTCTTGATCCGGAATGTTGAAGATTCCGGATGAAGTCTTTGATCCGGAATAATTAATTATTCCGAATAAAGGTCCTTGATCCGGAATATCTCCTTGATTTGGAATATTCTGTTGATCCGGAATGTAAGCTTGATCCGGAATAAAAGGCTGATCCGGAATGTATAATATTCCGGATGAACGGTTTGATCCGGGATAATAAATTATTCCGAATAAACTCTTCTGATCCGGAATGTCCAATATTCCGGATGAACACCCTTTATTCGGAATAAACTTGTACAATCCCTTGATACGGAATCTCTTGAACAACACTTTGATTCGGAATACCTGGGAAGATCAGTAACAGAACAAGCGAAGAACAAGGAAACACAAAATAGAACGAATCTAAATAAACTTAATCAAAATCAACCAAAAGATTAAATCAAACTAATCAATAAACATCTACTAATGACAATCAAACAAACCAAATCAATAAAACTAACAAAACTAATCAAAATAATCAAAACCCACTTTAATCAAAATAAAAACACAAGAACATAAACATGAACATGAACATGAACAATAAACATAAAAATCAAAGATTAAAGAAAGGTAGATAGGAGATGAACAATTAAAATAAAGATTAACAAGAATTAAAAGAAAACTTACTTGAAATTAAATGTATTTAAGGTGCAAGACAAGGTATTTAAATGGACAAGAATTAAATGACAAGGTAATTAAATGTGCAAGGTAATTAAAATGGAAGAAATAGTTTGTCAAGCTATCCAACAAAGGAAAATGAATTATACATCATAATCTATTTATAGGGGAGATTAAGGAGTGCTTAAGAAGCTTCCTCACCTCTTTCATCTTTTCCTTAATTGCAAGATTAAGTCCTTAAGCCTTTTAATCTTCTTAAATATTGGACTTTAATGACTTTGTCTCGGGATTTTTTTAAACTCGTTTTTTAATTCTTCAATAAATTAGACTTGAGTTCTTCGGCTTTTGGTAAACTTCCGTCTTTTGACTTTTTCTTCGATAAATCTTCATAATTTGTCTTGGACTTCCGTTCTTTTTGCACTCTTGACTTCTTGACTTCGTCTTTCGTCTTTTTCTTCGATAAAAGCCCGTGAATGCCCGTGTTTTCTCCACTTTTCATCTTTTCGTCCTAAATCACAACAAAAACACAAACCACGCATAATTCCGACCTAAATGACATAAAATACACGTTTTGGCTCGGTTATTATTGTAATTAAGTGGTAAAAAGGATGGGTGTTTACACACCTATCAGATACACAACAAATTTAATAGAATGTTTAAAATTACGTCATAATTTAATATTTTTTTTATTTTAAATGATCACTAAATAATGATAATAATTTTATTAGATGAGAGTTATATTGGATACCTTCATTTTCTTGGATACAAAAGGACGCATCTCAACCATTAATCTTTACAAAATCAAAGGCTGAGATTAAACCTTATTGTAATAACTAGTCGGTACCCGCACGATGCAGCGACGAGTACCCGTTTATTTTATTTTTCGATAAAGTTTTAAAATACTTTTTGTGGCACAATTTTAAGAAATATTTGCGTGTTACAAATAAGTTGTTACTTTTTTTTATTACTTTACAATTTTTTAATGAGATGTTATAAGTTATTTAATAGAGATATATAAATATTGAAAGTCAGTATTTAATTACTTTTAATCTAATTTTCTATTTGTAAACTTCTAAAATTTTCAGAATTTAATATGTATTGGTTGAAATTTTTAAATATTTTATTGATAGAATCATATATTTTATAAAGATACACATAATTTTCACAAGAATAATTTTTATCCATGGGACTTATATATGTTACCTAAGCAATACACAAGTTAGGCTTATATATTGATAGTTGATGTAGTACATCTAGGCATTTAGGGTTTATATATCACACGTAGTCACACTAATTTACTCATCCTCGTTTTCACCATTTTGTATTACCAAACCGAGTGTCAACAACAAGAAAGCATTATCGTCACTTATTATTGTCATGGCTTCTGCTACGATTTCACAGCGCTCTCCTACACTCGGTTCAACCCCACCTACCACTCAGCAGATTTGAAATTAAACATCCCATCTTTTTTTACCAGACATATGACCCTAAAAAAACACCACTATGAGCACGCACAAAATTCATATCGATTTATGCTACGAATTTAGATCTCTAATCATCTTCTTCATATCAGGCATTGCAGATTTGTTTATACGGTTAAAAGGCGTCGAGTTCATACCACCGTTATATTGTTTCTTGTTTTTACAAATTGTTTGATAATAGTGCCAACTGAATTCAATACTTCCTTCCATCCACTCACATGTCTCCTACTGATGACTCATTATTAATGGTTAGCCATCATCATCTTTACACATTCTTTTCTATAAAATTGTCCTAGTAAATGTTATTATAAGATATAAAATCACGTATTAAAACGCTCTTTGTTAAACTAGCTTTTATTTGCGAATGTTAAACGTAAAACGTTGGCCTGTTTTAAATACTTATTGCCAAACTTATGCATAAACGAGCTTATATTTAAATTTACTTGATAAGTTATGAGAATTTATCATGTTGAATGATAAACAACTCATTAGCTAATCGATTTGGATAATATGACATATTAGTAGCGAACTACAAGTCAACTTATTAGCTTACTTTTATAAATTATTATGTTTTATGACTTAATCCACGCTCAACATATATAATATGACCTGTCCATGATGATCATTATAACCAATTACTAAAGAACAAATACCAGACAAAACCCTGAAAGTAAACCTAAATAGTGTACAGGGCTCTACTAAAGTATCATATAGGATAAGTTGGCTAAAAAAATCTTGTGTAATACATCATATATGATACATCAATATATCATATATGATAATTTGCTTACACGTTACATTAATTAACACTATGATATATGATATATAATATATGATAATATGCTTGAAAACAAAATACAAGCAAGTATGTGATCTCCTAGTGGGTTTTAAAAGATAATTGTGTCTACATTATCATATATGATAATTTACTTGAGATTCAACTTCTGTAATATATCATATATAATAATCTGTTTGAAACTAAGACCAAGTCTTTTTATTTGGGTATAGAAAGTTGTTTTCAAAGAATCTTGAAGAACTCAACCATCTCAAGGCCAAGCAAGTGAAAATAAAGAGAAAGAGTATGAGGCCAAAGTGAGCTACAAAAGGACAATGCTAAGAAATGAAACATTGGATTCCGAACTCAAATAACAAGATCATGTGCATGAAAATGACAAAGACGAGCGCCAAGTTTGCAAAAAAAATGTTGATGACTGAGATCAACATCCATTGTTTTAAAATTTAAATAAGTTATCTCTTTGTAATGTGTGTATGGGAGTGTATTGGTTTAACTTTGTATTGCTACTCAATTATTATCATTTTTGTTGAATATGAAAATGGCGAAACATCCGTAAATGTAAGTTTTGGATAATATGATTATTTTGTTAAAATTTTTATCATATTCCGGAACCGTAGTTTTTATCTTTTCTTGAGTATCATATATGATATACATGTAACTCTTAAATTCTGCCATATATAACACTGTATTATCATATATGATAATTTAGTATCATATATGATACTCAATTTTTTTGACATATTGAACAAATGGTCTGCTGAATTCATGATTTAAACAAAAAGTCTGTTGGATTCATGACTAAGCACTTGTGTAGAAAATTTTATGTGTACTGTATCATATATGATAATGTATTCTCATATATGATACTAAAAAAAGTCTTACTGATTAAACATCTATTGAGAAATAAAAAAAGTGCTTTTTAAAAGCATACAACTAATGATTAAACACTTGTTCAAATAGAATGTAAGCAATCATGACTAAAACACTTATTCATAATAAAAAAATATACAAAAACAAAATAGTGTACTGAATTCATAACTAAAACTCAAACATTCTTATTATTGGAACTACTATTCTTTATCTTCAATCAAATCTTCTTCATCTTTAACCAAATATACTTTTCTCTTGTAAGACTTCTAATAAGTGTAAAAATACTTATCCTTTTACCACTTATTTCCAATAATAACAAGACCAAAACGTGTATTTTATGTCGTAAAAGTCGGAATTATGCGTGGTTTGTGTTTTTATTGTGTTTTAGGACCAAAAGATGAAAAAGGAAGAAAACACGGGCTTTCACGGGCTTTCATCGAAGAAAACGAGAAAAGACAAAGTCAAAAGATCAAGAGTGCTTAAAAGACGGATGTCCAAGACCTATTCTGAAGATTTATCGAAGAACAAGTCTAAAGACGGAAGTTTAATGAAGTCGAAGAACTCGAGTCTAAATAAATGAAGAAATGTTAAGACGAGTTTAATTAATCCCGAGACGACATCGAGAAAGAATTAAATCGAGTCGACAAGAAAAAGAAAGAAGGAAGCACCACACATGCACTTCCCACTTCCCTATAAATACCCTCCTAATCACATTAGGAGGGTGGTTAGCTACTTTTACTTTTAATTTTTCTTTCTAGTTTTAGAGAGAGAAAGTTCCCAACTTTCTCTCACTAAGTTTTTCTTTGTTTTCATCTTTTAAATTTAAGCTTTCTTTAATCTTTGTATTTGGATTCCATTAATCAAATTCAAGTTAAGTTTTAAGTTTTTAATCTTCTTCTACATTTCTTGGTTTACTTGATTTTTTATTCGAAAATCTTTTCTTTGATCCGAATCCTCCATGATCCGTGATTGAAGTTGTATGTTAAGAAAGTGCATTTCTTGTTCTTACAAAAGCTCGTACACGTTTAAGCCATAAGCTCTCTATGCTTATTGGCTTATTTCAAGTTCTAGCTTATTGATTTTCTAATCTCTCAAGGGTTTTTGTCACGAATTAAGTTCCTTTCATAAAGTGTTTGATCTTTATGTTTAAGAGTTGTCAAATTTAAGCTTTTTGAATTGTTTAAGGTTCGGTTAGAATAGCTTATTGTATCTGCTTATTGAGTTTTTAACTTGCCACCAATTTCGGATTAAGTTGAGCTTCCATCGCAATCTTGGGGTTTCTACACATTCCGACGGACTTCTTGGTTTTCATCGCAATAACCCATTAAGGGTTCTACTTTGCGATAACTTGGTCATTCCCCCTTATTCCGATCTGGATTGCGATCGCTCATTGCGATCGCATATTCCGACGGGACTAAGGTCTTGGTTAAGACGAAACTCTGCCCATTTTTCGACAGCAACTTTCCGATAGATCAACATTGCGACAGAGGTGTTTTTAGTTATTCCGATCTGAAACATTGCGACCTAACTCATTCCGATAAGCATCATTCCGACAGAGTTCCATTTGACATTCCGATGGGTATTCGCATGAATTATTCCGATGGGTTGTTTTAGCTGTATTCCAATGGTTATGACTTGGTGCATTCCGACATAAATGAATTGCAATATTCCGATAGAACATGTTTTTAAGTTTTAAAGTTTTACTTAAAGGTTTTTTTTAAATATCTTTTAGTTTAATCCTCAAACGCTTTAGTTAAAATTAGATAAACAAACCAAACCATTCTCTTGTTCACCAAAAGACGATTGAGTCACACTTTAGACTGGAAATCAATTCGAAAAGATTCGGACGATAAGATTTTATACTTGGGGTAAAAGCTGAGTATTAAATGGCGCCGCTGCCGGCTCTTTTCGTTAAGATTAACGGTTTCTAGTGAGAGACGCATTGAATTTTGGGATCCGTTCTTTGAACGTTATTTTCCTTGCTTCAAAAGTTTTCAAAATCCATAAAAAAATATAAAATTCTCCAAAAATACAAAAACATTGAAAAATCATAAAAGGCAATTCTTTTCCAAAGGTTTGCACCAAAAAGATTATATAGATATTCTCTCTGTGTATTTTTCTTCTGCAGGTGTATGCGTATTAGATCTTCGAACTATTCTGAGCCCGAGACTCGTGAAGATTTAGATATGGCTGGTGTTCATAACAACAATAATAACCCACCTCTACCCAATTTGAATAATAATAATAACAACAACAACAATGTCCCCCTACCTGATTTACGAACAATGGAGGAATTGTGTCAACCCACCATGAACGGACGTGGAGGCCCGATTGCGCCGATGCATGTCACGGCTCAGGAGTTTTCGTTGAAGCATCACATGATCCAACAAGTGCAAACTAACCCATTTCGCGGAATCCCGGATGATGATGCCAACAAACACCTCGACAAATTCATTACCATCACCCAAAGCATGAAGTCCCCCGGTGTTTCTATGGCTGACCTTCACCTCCAACTATTTCCCCACTCGCTTTCTCACCATGCCGAAAAATGGTTTGACCGTCTCCCAAAGAATTCTATTCATACTTGGAATGACATGACTCAACGCTTTTTGTCGCGCTACTTCCCACCATCCATGGTCACAAGCCTTCGTAACCAAATGAGTGGATTCATGCAAGATAATGACGAATCGCTCTTTGATGCTTGGGAACGATACAATGACTTGATCGACCGTTGTCCGAACCACAACATGCTCCCCGTCACTCTCATTGATACTTTCTACAATGGTCTCACTTTTCGTGATCGTGACACGATCAACGCCGCCGCCGGTGGTACTTTTATGAAAAGGAGACCGGAGGAGTGTAGAGAGTTGATTGAAAACACGACTACTCACCACAAGAATTGAGATTCATCCGCATCCTCAAGATCTAACTCGAGAGTCAATGTTTCTTCTACTACTTCCAATCCTGAGATAACCGAACTTACCCGACAAATCGCGGATATGCATAAGGATTTCATGACCATGGCCACAAACCACTTTCAACAAGCTAAAGCCGTTGCTATTTCTTGTGACACATGTGGTGGTCCTCATTCCTACAATGATTGTCATTCTACCCAAGGCAATTTTTCTGAAAACGTTAACGCGGCATACGATACTTATCCCACGGGAGGCTATCAAGCTCGTCCTCAAGGAGACCGTAACTTGCTAAGTTATCGGTCAAACAACTATCTTGCTCCACCCGGTTTCCCTCCTCAAAACCAAAAACAACAACAAAGCTATAACCGAAACAACCAATCCCAACCTCGTGCTAACAATCAATATCAATCCCAAAGAAACCCATACCCAACTCAAGGAAACTCTCAAGCTTACCAAGCTCCACCTCTCAATCAACCGATGGCATTGAATCAAGACGTCGAGACGTTCATGAAGACTAATTGAGAGATGGTGACGAATCTTCAAATTCAATTCGTCAACTTGAAGGGCGAAATGGCGAAAAAAGGGAACGATATTCGAGCCGAGCTAAGGAATGACATGGTAAAACAAAGCAATGAGATTCGTGCAGACATGAGAGACTCTTTCAGCACTCAAGCGCTTAACATACGTGATATGATCGGTTCGCTCTTCCAAGGTAATCAACCCTCTTCTTCGGGTACTCTTCCGAGTAACACCGTTGCGAACCCAAGAGGGGAGATGAAAGCAATCACCACTCGTAGTGGAAAAGGTTATACGGAACCCGAGCTCCCTACACCTCCACCCGTGATTGTGAACAAGGAAAAAGAGCAACTTTCCCCCACCTCCTTTGCCTTCTACCCCCATTTCCCCACCTCTCGTGGTTGTGAGTGATCCTACTCCCCTAAAGCCTTCTTCTTCATCCAATATACCTTATCCTTCAAGGTTGAGGAAAGAGAAGCAAAAGAGCAAGGATGATATTCAAGTTTCAAACTTTCTTAAAATGTTTAAGCAATTGAATTTTAACATCTCCTTTGTCGAGGCTCTCGCTCACATGCCCAAATACGCTAAAATGTTTAAAGATCTTCTTAGTGACAAGGAGAAGCTTCTTGACATTGCTCAGACCCAACTTAATGAGAATTTCTCCGTCGTTCTCTTAAGGAAATTGCCCACCAAACTTTGTGATCCGGGTCGCTTCTTAATTCCATGCAACTTCCCGGGTGTAGAGAATTGCATGGCCCTAGCCGATCTAGGTGCCCGTATAAACTTAATACCTTTAAGTGTTTGGAAGCAATTATCTCTCCCCGAGCTAGTCCCCACCAAAATGACTTTGGAATTAGCTAACTGTACGGTTGCTTATCCAGTGGGGATAGCCGAAGATGTCTTTGTTGGCGTTGACAAATTCACCTTCCCGGCGGATTTTGTTGTCGTTGACTACGAGATGGATCCTCGTGTTCCATTATTCGTTGAACGTCCCTTCTTGAGGACCGGTCGCACTCTCATTGATGTAGCCGCGGGCGAAATAATCATGAGAGTTGGTGACGATAAAATTGTCTTCAACATGGGTAAGATTTCTAAGCAACCTTATTCATATGAGAGTGTTAATGCTATTGATGTTCTCGATGAGGCTTGTGAAGAACATTTTCATGATGCTTGCAAAAGTACTCTCTCTTCTCTATCCAATGTTGAGACCGTTGCCTCAATTGCTCCGTCATTGACTCCTTTTGGAGAAAGTGACTTGGATGATTTCGAAGCTAGCTTGGGTCCTCTCGATATTAAGTATGATGATTCTTCCACTGATTGGGATGAAGACATCCGTACTATTGAGAGACTTCTCAATGAAGACCCATTTTCTCCTCCCTCTCCTAAAGAGGTGACTAATGATGATCCATCGTTAGTTTCACCATCTATTGAGGATCCTCCTACTCTTGAGCTTAAGGACCTACCTCCTCATCTTGAGTACGTTTTCCTTGAAGATAACCAGAAGTTACCGGTCATCATTGCAAAGGACCTGAAAGAAGAAGAAAAATCCCGACTTATCGTCGTGCTGAAGAAACATAAAAGAGCCATCGCTTGGAAAATCTCTGATATTCGCGGAATTGATCCTCACTTTTGCACACATAAAATTCTCATGGAGGACGACTTTAAGCCCACAATTCAAAGCCAACGAAGGGTGAATCCTAAAATCCATGACGTCATCAAAAAATAGGTTATCAAACTTCTTGATGCGGGTATGATTTAACCTATTTTGGATTCACCATGGGTTAGTCCAGTCCATTGTGTGCCTAAGAAAGGTGGAATCACCGTTGTGCCTAATGCCAACAACGAGTTGATTCCTACACGTCTTGTTACTGGGTGGAGAGTTTGTATAGACTACCGCAAACTCAATGATGCCACGAGAAAGGATCATTTCCCTCTTCCTTTTATGGACCAAATGCTTGAACGTTTAGCGGGTAATGAATATTACTGCTTTCTTGATGGTTTCTCGGGTTATTTCCAAATACCCATCTATCCCCAAGATCAAGAGAAGACAACATTCACTTGTCCCTATGGCACATTTGCTTACAAAAGAATGCCTTTTGGCTTATGCAATTCCCCCGAGACTTTCCAAAGGTGCATGTTAGCTATCTTCCATGACATGGTTGAGCAAACCATGGAAGTCTTCATGGATGATTTCTCGGTCTTTGGGGATTCCTTCTCTTCTTGCCTTGACAATTTGGAACGTATGCTTAAACGGTGCGAAGACACTCGCCTTGTTCTAAATTGGGAAAAATGCCATTTTATGGTAAAAGAAGGCATTGTGCTAGGACACAAAATCTCTAAAGCCGGTCTTGAAGTCGACCGTGCTAAAGTAGATGTCATAGCCAAATTACCTCCACCTTCAACCGTGAAGGGTGTGAGAAGTTTTCTAGGTCATGCGGGCTTCTATCGTCGATTCATTAAGGATTTCTCTAAAATCGCTCGCCCGATGACCCACCTCTTGGAAAAAGATACTCCTTTTATCTTTTCTAAAGAGTGTATCGAAGCCTTCAATCTTCTTAAGGATAAGCTAACTAAGGCACCGGTCTTGGTTACCCCTAATTGGGAGCTACCCTTTGAATTGATGTGCGATGCTAGCGACTTTGCTATTGGAGCGGTTTTGGGTCAAAGAGTGAATAAACACTTCCAACCAATCCACTATGCTAGCAAAACAATGACGGGGGCTCAATTGCATTATACGACAACCGAAAAAGAGCTTTTAGCTGTTGTCTATGCTTTTGAAAAATTTCGCCCCTATCTTGTTTTATCCACCACCATCGTATACACGGACCATTCCGCGTTGAAGTACTTGATGACTAAGCACGACTCTAAGCCAAGACATCTTCGCTGGGTTTTACTCCTTCAAGAATTCAACATTGAAATTCGTGACAAGAAGGGTGCCGAAAACCTAGCCGCGGATCATCTGAGTAGACTTGAGGATCCATATCAAGGGGATCTTCCGAACAAAGAGATCAATGACTCTTTCCCCTTGAGACCTTAATGTCTATAAATCTCAATCTTGATGACACCCCGTGGTTTGCCGACATTACAAACTACTTAGCGTGTGGTGTTCTTATCAAAGGGTTAACATCCCAACAAAAGAAGAAGTTCTTGAATGATGTTAAGACTTACTTTTCGGATGACCCTTATCTATTCAAACAATGTGCTGATCTGATCATTCGTCGATGTGTTGATGGACCGGCAGCTTTGCAAATCCTTGCTGCTTGCCATAAAGGACCCACTGGTGGTCACTTTGGTCCCAACTACACCGCTAAGAAAGTGTTTGACTCTGGATTCTATTGGCCCACCATTTATCGTGACGCTCACGAAATGGTTAAGCATTGTGATTCTTGCCAACGCCAAGGCAAGATCACACATAAAGATGAGATGCCTCAAAATTTCATACAAGAATGTGAAATCTTTGACGTATGGGGCATCGACTTTATGGGGCCATTTCCATCCTCCAAAGGGAACAAGTACATCCTCGTAGCTGTCGACTACGTTTATAAATGGGTTGAAGCTAAGGCTCTCCCAACGAACGATGCGAGGGTGGTTGTGAACTTTTTGAAGCAGCTCTTTGCTCGATTTGGTGTTCCTCGTGCTATTATTAGTGACCGCGGGACTCATTTTTGCAATGATCAATTTGCAAGAGTCATGGCTAAGTATGGTGTTAATCATCGTCTTTCCACCGCCTATCATCCACAAACCAATGGTCAAGCCGAGATTTCCAACCACGGACTGAAGAGAATTATGGAGCGTACTGTGGGAGAGCATCGTGCCGCGTGGGCCGATAAGTTAGATGATGCTCTGTGGGCTTTCCGTACTGCTTATAAGACCCCGATCGGTTGTACACCGTATCGTCTTGTGTACGGGAAAGCATGCCACCTCCCCATCGAGCTGGAACATAAGGCGTACTGGGCCTTGAAGTGGGCTAACTTCGACATCAACAAAGTCGGTGATCTTCGCAAGATTCAACTCAACGAGCTCCACGAACTGAGGAATGAAGCTTACGAGAACTCACTGATCTACAAGGAGAAGACCAAGATCATTCATGATGCAAGGATTAAGAACCGAGAGTTCCACGTTGGTGATCAAGTCTTACTTTTTAACTCTCGGTTGAAGATCTTCTCTGGCAAGTTGAAGAGCCGCTGGTCTGGTCCATTCACCGTCGCCAAAGTCTTTCCATATGGGACCATTGAACTTTCTCATCCAAATGGACCCAATTTCAAGGTGAATGGCCAGCGTTTGAAGCTGTACTTTGGTGAGGACATATCGCATGAGATGATTCCATCCCTCACCACGTTTCCCATGAACTAAATTTGGGTCGAGTCAGGCTCGTGACTCGGTGAACAAAAACAAGTGCTTCTCGGGAGGCAACCCGTGATCTATCCTTTACTGCTTTCATAATAAGTGTAGGGGGAGCCCCGTATGTGTTTGTTGTCTTGTTTCTTATCTTGTGCAGGGATTCAAGCTTCAAAGACCACCTTGATGACTTTTGACGAACCGTGATACCGTGTTCCCATCTTCCCGATTCTATCCTAAACTCTCGTGATTCAATATTTCATATTTTATATGTTCACATTGAATTCACTTTAGTTGTCCTTTCCTTAGCAAGATTTAAACAACGTGCACAATGTCCTAAGTGTAGGGGAGTTTACTCCCACATGCTTAAACATTGAGGACAATGTTTATATCAAGTGTAGGGGGGACTTCTATCGAAGTAAGTGGTCTTTTCCATGAATTTGCCCTCATTTTAACCGGAAAATTTGATTTTTCGACATTTTTCAAATTTTTTAATCTATTTTGGCCTAGTTATATAGTTGTATTTTCCTTTGTTATGGTTATTTTCTTTCCTTGCTAGAATAAATTTTCAATAAAGTGGTTTTAATTTTTCTTAGTCGTGAACATTTTGACTCAACCCGAGTTTACTTATCTTAGTTTACTCTAGCTAGTATCCTTAACGTGTTTAAGTCAAGTTTTGCTAGGCTTTTATATAGGGAGCTTTAAAACGCGAAAGTCTTAACTCTCGCGGGTTAAGAACAAGAACTTTTCGCAAGTTCCTATAATTGATCCTAGAGAGTCGTTTATCAAGGGAACTCTAAAACGCGAATTCTAAACTTGAAAAAGTCTAAGAGTTTGCAAGATCCTATAGATGACTCGAAAACCCAAAACTTTGATTTAATAGGATAAGCATCCACGAGTCTCATTCCTTGAGATTTTAAACTGTGGAGAACGAGAGATGATAGAGTCAATTATAAGTTTGGTATTCTTTCGTGAATTTATGTGAGTTAATTATAAGCCTATTCTCTGTTCGCTTGTTAATAAATTTATCTTCTATAAATAAGGTTGTACGATTTAAAAGGTTACTTAGCTTCTAGCCCAAGATCGTTTAAAAGTTGCTCGGTACGGATTAGAGTTCATAGCCAAGGCATAACTTATTGAAGCGAGATGCGAATATTGGCGAGTCCGAAAAGGCCCTAACAAGGCATGAGGGCTACAGTTTGTTGCTAAAGATCCAAAAGTGATTTGAAGAATCATTTATCGAAAATCAATATGAAGAATCATTTATCGAAAATCAATATGAAGGATCGAGACACACGACGAAAAGCAAATACTCCCCAAAAGATTATGGAGAAGTCTATCCAAAAAGGCCCTAACAAGGTATGAGGATAAATAGATCCAAGTCCTAAAAGGAGGCGGATCGTTGTATATCAAAGTCCAAAATAGAGATTGAAGAAAAATGAAGAAGTCGTGGTCCAAAGATGAAGAATCTCTCAAAACTTCAAGTGAAGAAATTCCTATTATGAAGAGAAGACCATAATTTCAAGAACGTCTCTCAAAGATTTGAAGTATGAAGTCACTGCCAAATATCGGTCCGAGAAAGGTCTCAAATTGTGAAGCGAGTTATGCCAAGATATGAACTTTATGAGGTCCCGAGAAGCAGTTTTAAAAGATTTTGTCCTTTAGCTAACTATTGATTAAATCGTTCACTTTATTTTCGGCCTAAATAACTATCGAAATAAGTCAAACAATGCATCCTCGTGATCATTCAAGACAAAAATAAAATATAAGAGATACACCTAGGAATAAGGGAGTCTAAGTGAATAATCGGCCCACATGAGTTCGTGTTAGTTTACTAACTTATAATAACAATGATCTCGTTTTTAAGCTTGGTATGAGGAACGTGAAACTTGAGGATGATAAACGTTCATGGCAGCCAAAAAAAAAACCAATGTAAGTCATTGATTTCTTTACTTGTTTTTATCTTTTTTCTTCCCGTAAATGTTTAGTATTTAATAAAGGCCAAAGTGGGTTATTTATGATGAAAAATGTATACCGTGCTTTTAAATTAATGCATTGCATGACGGCATTGCAATGGTCAAGTGTAGGGGATTTAATAAGTGTGAAAACACTTATCCTTTTACCACTTATTTCCAATAATAACAAGACCAAAACGTGTATTTTATGTAGTAAAAGTCGGAATTATGCGTGGTTTGTGTTTTTATTGTGTTTTAGGACCAAAAGATGAAAAAGGAAGAAAACACGGGCTTTCACGGGCTTTTATCGAAGAAAACGAGAAAAGACAAAGTCAAAAGATCAAGAGTGCTTAAAAGACGGATGTCCAAGACCTATTCTGAAGATTTATCGAAGAACAAGTCTAAAGACGGAAGTTTAATGAAGTCGAAGAACTCGAGTCTAAATAAATGAAGAAATGTTAAGACGAGTTTAATTAATCCCGAGACAACATCGAGAAAGAATTAAATCGAGTCGAGAAGAAAAAGAAAGAAGGAAGCACCACACATGCACTTCCGACTTCCCTATAAATACCCTCCTAATCACATTAGGAGGGTGGTTAGCTAGTTTTACTTTTAATTTTTCTTTCTAGTTTTAGAGAGAGAAAGTTCCCGAATTTCTCTCACTAAGTTTTTCTTTGTTTTCATCTTTTAAATTTAAGCTTTCTTTAATCTTTGTATTTGGATTCCATTAATCAAATTCAAGTTAAGTTTTAAGTTTTTAATCTTCTTCTACATTTCTCGGTTTACTTGATTTTTGATTCGAAAATCTTTTCTTTGATCCGAATCCTCCATGATCCGTTATTGAAGTTGAGGTTGTATGTTAAGAAAGTGCATTTCTTGTTCTTACAAAAGCTCGTACACGTTTAAGCCATAAGCTCTCTATGCTTATTGGCTTATTTCAAGTTCTAGCTTATTGATTTTCTAATCTCTCAAGGGTTTTTGTCACGATTTAAAGTTCCTTTCATAAAGTGTTTGATCTTTATGTTTAAGAGTTGTCAAAATTAAGCTTTTTTAATTGTTTAAGGTTCGGTTAGAATAGCTTATTGTATTAGCTTATTGAGTTTTTAACTTGCCACCAATTTCGGATTAAGTTGAGCTTCCATCGCAATCTTGGGGTTTCTACACATTCCGACGCACTTCTTGGTTTTCATCGTAATAACCCATTAAGGGTTCTACTTTGCGATAACTTGGTCATTCCCCCTTATTCCGATCTGGATTGCGATCGCTCATTGCGATCGCATATTCTGACGGGACTAAGGTCTTGGTTAAGACGAAACTCTGCCCATTTTTCGACAGCAACTTTCCGATAGATCAACATTGCGACAGAGGTGTTTTTAGTTATTCCGATCTGAAACATTGCAACCTAACTCATTCTGATAAGCATCATTCCGACAGAGTTCCATTTGACATTCCGATGGGTATTCGTATGAATTATTCCGATGGGTTGTTTTAGCTGTATTCCGATGGTTATGACTTGGTGCATTCCGACAGAAATGAATTGCAATATTCCGAAAGAACATGTTTTTAAGTTTTAAAGTTTTACTTAAAGGTTTTTTCTAAATAGCTTTTAGTTTAATCCTCAAACGCTTTAGTTAAAATTAGATAAACAAACCAAACCATTCTCTTGTTCACCAAAAGACGATTGAGTCACACTTTAGACTGGAAATCAATTCGAAAAGATTCGGACGATAAGATTTTATACTTGGGGTAAAAGCCGAGTATTAACTTCCTCATGGGCCATGACGGCGGTTTCATCTTATCCTTACATATATGCGCGCACGTCCTCATTCTTTACTCTAACCCAAAAATTGTAACATCCATATCTTCTCGCTGTTGTGTTTGGAAAATATGCATTAATAGAAGAGAGGAAGAACATATTAGACACCATTTTATCAACAACCAAATCACGTAGCAGACAATATAAAACTGCACAATATGTCAAAATTATAAAAAATCATGCATAGTATCAAATTCTGATTTTTTTCTATGACTTGTTAGATACATCATATATGATACCCCATATATCATATATGATATACCTATCATGTATTACATATCATATAACTATCACATATGATAAAAGAGGTATCATATATGATACATCAAAGTTAATTCAACTTAAATCAGCAAACTTAATTAAGTCTGAATTTTTCTATGACTTGTTAGATACATCATATATGATACCCCATATATGATATATGATATACCTATCATGTATCACATATCATATAACTATCATATATGATAAAGAGGTATCATATATGATACATCAAACTTAATTCAACTTACATCAGCAAACTTATTTAAAATGCATAATAATACAACTTATTCACACTAACTTAAGCTTATTAAATTCGCTTCAGTAACCAACCATTTAAGACTCAAACCACAAGGTGGCAAATCATCTCCAAGAAAATACCTTCTTCGTTCCATATTAATAACAATAATTCATCATCGCCTTCTAGTTTATCTTTACGGTTCCATATTTAATAACAAAAAAATAAAGACCAACTAAAATTAAAACTCAAACTAGCCATAACACACCTCTTTACGTACGTCGCTATATGAGAAAACTATATTTTCCATCAATTGCCCAAATTCAGTAGTAAACATATGAGTGAATATCTATTTATACTATCTCATATAATGATGGATCATAAAAAATTAATAAAATTATAAAAAACAAATGAAGTACATAAATGGATACAAAATAGCGAAAATGAGATAGTAGAAGAATAGGCGGAGCTTACAACGATTGTCAAATAAATCAATTAAAGATGATGTTTTATCTGTAAAAGACGATCGAATAATGGTGTAGAGAGAGAAAATAGATATGTGATGTAGAGAAAGAAATAAATACACATATGTGTGTGAAGTAAATGAGGCTTTGTAAAAAAAGATTATATAGTGCATGTTTGAAAAGACGAAAATACCCTTTCAGTGTAAATTGATGATTTAATCTTTTTCGTTGGATGAGATAGAGATGAAGGTTGGAGATTAGTCCCCGTGCATCTTAAAAAATTTTGGTATCCAAATGAACCTAAAACATTACATTACTATTCTTATTAATAATATTAATAAAATATTAATACCTTATAAGCATTGGCATAGGCATGTAGGGTGTAAAGTGGGCCATGACCCACCCACAAAATCTTAAAAATTCTTCATGCGAGTTCATTAAAGCCCAATGTAGAGATATCTATCAATTGTTAACATTTTAGCCCACATTTAAATTAAAAAAGAGTGTTAGACGTGTTCTTGACATTAAAGATTTGACGTGAAGTTCTTGTACCTAGAAAGTTGAGTTGCGTCCAAAGTTAGTAAATTAACTTTATACTTTGTTTGCTTCGATTAGTTTTAGCTAATTTTTTGTCTACAATTCATAAATTTTAAATAAATTATATTTGTACGTATAATTCATGGACCTTTCGTTTATATTGAGGCTTTTTGAACTTGAATTAGCCAAAGATTTTAGTATAAATTTACATTTAAATGATTTTAATCATGCGGAAGGGAGTCGTGTACAATTAAAGCGTAAAAGTGAACAAATTTGTAGCAATATTTTTACATAGTTATACGTTATGATATATATTAGCACATGCTAACATTTTTCTTTAAATTTAGACCCCAAAAAATAAACTCCTGGCTACGCCACTACTTATAAGTAGGATTGATTTTGTTATAACTAAAAAAGGTATGTGCCTAGATGGTATCTCAGCCTCCCATTAACTTTTAATAAATATTTTATTTTTCTAAAAAAGTGATGTGTATACTTTTAATAATAATCAAATAATAGTAAGATCAAGGGATGTAAAACCAAGGCAAAAAGCAACAGGCCAAGGGGATCGTACGTGCATGAGGTTAAATTACTCAGTGGCTCCGTTAGTGTGGACGTTGACTTTTGTAGTGAGCTTGTGACGAAGATGAATACAAAAACCATTCGGCTTATGGATGCAGTTGCTAAGATTAATGATTCTCAATGTGAATTGTTTCTTCTTATTCTTATGGTATGTCACTACTCTTGGACCCAGGTTGGGCGAATGGATGTAGAGGCTTGCCACCTTACCTTTTGCATTTGGAGGACTTGGTGTATATTATGTAGGTGATGTTTTGAATTATTCTTTTCTTGCATCACGATTACAGTCTATTGGATTACAGACTAAGCTTCTTTGGCATATTGGTGTTGTAGCTTCAAGGCCTGATTTTGATGTTTCCATATGTATATTTAATAATTTTAAGGATATTGGCCTTTTGAGTAATCCAAGTGAGATTGATGCCCCCGAACTCATGTAGAAAATGGCAGATAAATATTTCAAACGAGTTACTTAAAATGCAGAATCTACATTTTCCTTGTCTCATCGATAGATGGCATTATGGACATCTCAAAGGGAGGATCACACTTTGACTGACTTAGGACGGTTCCTATTCCTGGGTTGCGAAAAACTAGGAATGGTAAGAATTATCTTTGTGTCTTATGTTATCATTTAGGTATCCCCATGTTCTCTGTTTTGAAGGCTTGTTCGGCTTGTTCAATTTGTTCAAGGGTATTTGTTGGGGATATTTATAGAGACCATGTTGTGTCGTTTGCTGGTGTTATTGGTATTAAACATCGTTGTGAAAATCGTAGAGGGAGTTGAATACGTTTCCGTTAAAAACTTTCGTATCATATACCTGATCAAGTTTGATTGAATATGACGAGTGTTACAATAAACTAGTTGTACAATAACTATACATTATTGATACAACAACAAACACAATATACTTGTATAACTATAATACAAGAAACAACACAGCAATACTCACAACAAGCTATATAATTAAATTCTACACAATATAGATATAATAAATAAGACTACAACAAAATACGCAACCAAGATCTAGATAATATAAGCCTCACATCAAATAACCATAAGCATATATCAAACGTTAATGTTGGGAATTATTTGTTAAGTGTCAAGTACCGTTAGTGTATTTTAAGTACTGTCAGTGTTATGTAAGTACCGTTAGTATTAAGGCGGTACATAGTAAGTACTGCTACTTATAAAGTAAGTACTGCTATGATGATTAGGATGAATATATCTTTGTATAAGACATGTCATAGTTATAGTTAGAGTATATCTTATGTGATATACTTAAATAGTTAGACTATTGATAATATATCGTCTGTGATATAGTTATCTTTATAGAATATTCTAAGGTTTCTAGGGTTCCTTACTCTATAAAAGGAACATAGGTACAATGCCTTTCATGTACCTCATTCAAGTCGATTAATAAGAGAATCAAATAGTTAAAAGTAATTATGTTCTTCTATGCTTTATAAGTTAGATTCCGCATAACTTATTTAGTGTTAGTAATAGTGCTTAAAGTATTTTTGTTTGATTACAAACTAATATACTAATTCTTAACAGAATATAGATCCAACCAAAGGGATCAACAAGTGGTATCAGAGCTTGTTGAGAAACTCTGAAAAAGAAGAACACAACCCCATACACTCCACACATACCAAAACTCAATGTCTCAACCAGATGGTGATGATGCTCACTTGGATGATGTTCAGAACCCTGATCCTATACCACAGGGACAATCACAAGTTGTGCATCCTGCACCAGTACAAGGTGTTCAAGCCGTGAATGTTGTAGCCACCTCTACCACAACACCTTCTCATACTCTGTCTGCTGTTAAACTCCCAGTTCTCAAAGGTGACAATTATGAGACATGGGCTATGCAGATGGAACATTACTTGAATCACACAGATCATACTGTGTGGCAAGTTATCAAGAATGGGAATACACCAAAGAAGCTACACTGGTTGCCAGATGGTACATGCTATGCTCTACCTGTTGTGACTGCTGAGGAGATACAAGTAGAGTTCAGAGAGAGAAAAGCCAGAACTGCTTTGGCTATGGCTCTTTCTGAAGACATTCTACCAAGCTTTCATCATTATAAGGATGCTAAAGCTATATGGGATGCTATAAAACTTAGATTTGGGGGCAATGACAAATCTAAGAAGATTAAGAAGATTGTTCTTAAGCAAGAATTTGATAACTTCTCAATTACCAGTATAGAGGGGATACATGGCTGCTATGGAAGGTTCAGTAAGTTGCTTATTCAGTTGGCAGTTTATGGACAAGTAATTCCTAATGAAGAAGCTAATTTAAAATTCTTAAGAAGTGTTCTACCAGAGTGGAAATCAATGGTATGCACTTCATCACAAGAGATGATTTGGAAACAATTCCTTTTGATCATCTCTACAACAATATTAGAGCATATGAGATGGATGTGAAAGGCACTGAAGTAAAGACAGCGACTACTTCAAAGTATAACTTGGCTTTTGTATTAGATGGGAACAACGATACTTACTTTCATAATACCGCTAGTGGATCTAGCAGCGGTACATACTTCACAAATACCGTTGGAGGACCTACAAGCAATACTTACCCACAAAGTATTGAAGGCAGCCCTATAGTCTCTCAAAATCCACATGGAAGGTCTTCACCATTGTTTAGTGACAATGATGCCTTCTCATTCTTCGTTGGACAAGACAACATGCCAAGATTAACACTCTGTGACTTGTTCCAAATGGATGATGCTGATGTTGAAGAGATGGATCTTAAATGGCAAGCTGATATGGTGTCAGTAAGATCTAATAGGTTCTTCAAGAAGACTGGAAGAAAAATGACGGTTGATCCTAATGAGCCATTAAGATATGACAAGTCCAAAGTTGAATGCTATAACTATGGAAGGAATGGACACTTTGCAAGAGAATGCTCTAGAGATAAAGTTGAGAATAGCAATCAGAAGTCCAAGCACAGCTATAGAACCAGTCCAAGAATAACTAAAAGCTTTCCAAAAGGAAACAGCAGGAGTCCTATAGGAACCAAAGCATTGGTTACTATAGATGGAGTGGTGAACTGGGCAGAAGATGAAGAAGAAGAAGAGCTTGGTTTAATGGCTCTCTCACATGAAGATACTGAGGTACATCCTTGTTCTAAAGACCGTGTTCTTAAATGTAATAGCCTAAAAGTAGAACTAGAGGAACAATATCAAAAGGTTAACACATGCACTGTAGAATTAAATGCTTTTAAACAGGGTGTTGTTAAATTAGAAGAAATTATAGTTGTGTATAAAAAGGCTCAACAAAACTATGAAGAGAAAATAAGGATTTTGACTCTTCAAATGAGGGAAAAAGATGTGGAAATAAAAGCTTTTGAAAGACAACTGTTAAAAATATTAACATAAAATGAAGCTTTAAAAGCCAGTCTTTGTAATGAAAGGGAAAATTGATTAATTCACAAATGAGGTATTATGATAAATCAGGCCTAGGATATATTAAGGACCAACCTGGGATAACTTTAACTGGCAAGGACTTATCAAAAGGGAATTTTGATAGTTCTAGTGAGGTAGATGATACACCTGAAAATGATAGATATGCTGAAGGAATGAAGGCAGTTCCTCCACCACTATCAGGAATTTTCATGCGCCCTAGTAATGATACAAGTATAGAGTTAGAAGAATCAAAGGTTATAAATACCTTAAAATCTAGTACTTTCTCCCAAGAAAAGACTGTTGTGACCAAAAATATTGTTTATCCACCTTTAATGAACAACTTTGTGTCTGAGGAATCCAAGACTAGTTCTGCTCCCAAGCAGGTAAAAACTCCTAGCAAGATATTGGAAAACAATGTAAAACATAATAAAGCCAAAAGGGGTGGGCTAGGTTTTGAGAAAGTAAAGTCAAAACAACCTTTTGGGTCTTCTTTAAGAAGAAAAGGATGTTATGTTTGTGGTAGTCTAAGTCATTTTATCAAAGATTGTACATTACATGAAGATAAAATTGTGAAACAAAAGGCTACACAAAGGGTCATGAAAAACAGTAATGGGAAAAATGCACAGGTTTATAGGAATCAGAAACTTAAAAATGACAAACCTATGTTTGATCACATAAGGGTAGTTAAACAGATTAAAAATAACTCTACTAAAAGTTTTGTTCCTAGGGAAGTACTTATGACTAGTACCTTTAAAGTCTGGTAAACCAAGTACTGGCAAGTCTAGACCTGCAAGTACTGCTAGAACAAACTTAAGCACTGTTGGTTTAAAGTTTGTAAAACCAAAGTTCTCCAAGACTTCTAAGAGAGTTTTTGAAAAAGTTAAAACACCTAGAAGTAAGAATAAAAACAAACCAGTGCAAATGTGGGTTCCTAAAAGAGATAAATCATGTGTTAAAGCAAGTACCGCTAAAGCAGTACTTAAGGCAGAGAAGTCTGAGCACATAGAGTCACCCCATGACTTTGACTACTTAAATGAAACCATGAAGTATAAGAGCAAAAGTAGCATTACT
This sequence comes from Glebionis coronaria, assembly GCA_025667525.1. NCBI lineage: Eukaryota > Viridiplantae > Streptophyta > Magnoliopsida > Asterales > Asteraceae > Glebionis > Glebionis coronaria. The sequence goes on from CM046876.1 coordinate 273,492,866, forward strand.
GGGAATGCTTCAGTACAAACTCTTAAATGTGTAGGTCCCACAAGATCCGAGCCAAATGTGGCTTGGGTCCCTGTTAAAAACTAATGAGTTTTATTTGTGTGTAGGGGCATCTAATTGATGAATTAAAAGATAAAGGTATAGTAGATAGTGGATGCTCAAGACACGTGACAGGAAAAAAAGATTTTCTTGTTGAATTTGAAGAATTCAGAGGAGGTCCTGTAGCCTTTGGGGGTAGCAAAGGTAGAATCACTGGCAAAGGGAAAATCAACACAGAAAAGTTGGAATTTGAAGATGTGTTCTTTGTAAAATAATTGAATGAGTTCAATCTATTTTCTGTATCACAAATGTGTGATAAGAAGAACAAGGTGCTATTCACAGACAATGACTGCTTGGTGCTGTCTAAAGACTTTGTGATGCCTAAGGAATCTCAAATATTGCTTAAAGTACCCAGGCAAGAAAATATGTACACCTTTAATCTTCATATTATTACTCTAACAGGTGGTATTACATGTTTGCTAGCCTTGGCTTCTTTAGATGAGTCAAATTTTTGTCATAGAAGGTTAGGTCATGTGAATTTTAAGAATCTTAATAGATTGGTGAATAGGAATTTGGTTAGAGGTCTACCTAACAAATATTTTCAAAATGATTTCACATGTGCTGCCTGTCAAAAAGGTAAACAACATAGAGCCTCTTGTAAGACCAAGACTGTTAACACTGTGACAAAACCTTTACAGCTTTTGCATATGGATTTGTTTGGTCCAGTTTCTATTAGAAGCATTAGTCATAAGACCTTTTGTCTAGTCATAACAGATGATTATAGTAGATTCAGTTGGGTTTTCTTTTTAGCTCTTAAAAGTGAAACAAATGAATTACTTAAGGATTTTATCATTTTAGTTGAAAAACAGTTCACTAAACAGGTTTTAATCATTAGGACTGATAATGGGATAGAATTTAAGAATGCTGAATTTGATAAATTCTGTAGGTCTAAAGGAATTAAGAGACAATTTAGTAATCCTAGAACTCCACAACAAAATGGAGTAGCTGAAAAGAAGAATAGGACACTGATTGAGGCTGCTAGAACTATGCTGGCTGATTCACTTTTGCCAAATACCTTTTGGGCAGAAGCAATCAATACTGCATGTTATGTGTTAAATAGAGTCCTAGTAACCAAGCCTCAAAACAAAACACCTTATGAACTCTTGACTGATGTCAGGCCTAACATAAGTCATTTAAGACCTTTTGGGTGTCATGTGTCTATACTAAATACTCTCGATTATTTGGGAAAGTTTGATGGAAAGTCTGATCCAGGATATCTTGTAGGATATTCAGTGCAAGTAAAGCATATAGGGTTTATAATTTGGAAACTAAGAAGGTTGAAGAAATTGCTCATGTTAATTTCTTAGAAAATAAACCCAATGTCCCAAGAATAGATTATGCTTGGATGTTTGATTTGGATTATCTAACTAACTCCATGGATTACTATTCTTTGCAAAAGGATTGTCAAACTAACAATGTAGGTGAGGAGTCAAGTGCAACTAATGAAGGTACTCAAGAAGATGTTTCTTCATCAGATGATGATGTTCATATCTATGTGCCCAACATGCCTATTGTTACTCCCATGTCTGCCACTCCCAAGAAGTAAACCATGCCATCAAATGATGATCAAGCCTCCCAAGAGCTTCAAAGGCTTCAAGATCAAGAAAAGAATGCTACATCTGCTAATAAGCATTCAGGAGAAGAATATTTTGAGTCACAACACTCAACAGTACATACTACACCTAGTGGTACTTCATCTGCAAGTACTGCTAAGTCAAAATCTGCCAAATCTGTTGACTCACTAGAAGAGATTTTACTAGCCATGGACGATGAAGACTTATATGCTAGTCCAGCTGAAGGAATCTTATCCAAAGCTTCCTATGATGAGCAGGGTGCAGTAACTAATTTCAACAATTTGGAAACAGAAATTCCAGTCAGTTCTATTCCCACTCATAAAGTCAACAACAACCATCCTACTACACAGATTATTGGAGATCCTAAATCTGCTATACAAACCAGAAGACAACTTCAAACCAATATTGAAACTCATGCACTTGTGAGTTATGTCAAACAACAGCAGAGAACAAATCATAAAGATACTCAGCATTGTTTGTTTGCCTGTTTCTTATCTCAAGTAGAGCCCAAAAACATTTCTTAGGCTCTTGATTAAGAAAGTTGGGTAGATGCCATGCAAGAAGAATTAACACAATTTGAGCTACAAAAAGTTTGGATTCTTGTGGATCTTCCCTCAGGTAAAAGAGTAATGGGTACTAGACGGGTCTTCAGGAACAAGAAGGATGAAAGAGGGGTTGTTGTGAGGAACAAGGCAAGACTTGTTGCTCAAGGCTATAGACAAGAAGAAGGGATAGACTATGATGAGGTTTTTGCACCAGTGGCAAGGATAGAAGCCATTAGGTTATTTTTGGCCTTTGCATCATATGTAGGATTTTTAGTCTATCAAATGGATGTGAAAAGTGCCTTTCTATATGGTACTATTTCAGAGGAGGTATATGTCTCACAACCTCCAGGTTTTGTAGATCCTAAATTCCCCAATAGAGTCTACAAGGTTATCAAAGCACTCTATGGTCTGCATCAAGCTCCAAGAGCCTGGTATGTAACCTTATCCAATTTTATTCTAGAACATGGATATAGGAGAGGAACCATTGACAAAACTCTGTTCATCAAGAAGAATGCTAAGGACATCATTCTAGTTCAAGTTTATGTTGATGACATCATTTTTGGTTCTACCAAGAAGACATAGTGTGAAGAGTTTGAAGCTTTGATGAAAGGAAGATTTCAAATGAGTTCTATGGGAGAACTAACTTTCTTTCTGGGACTGCAAGTCAAACAAAGGAAAGATGGAATATTTATCAGCCAAGATAAATATGTTGCTGAAATCTTGAAGAAATTTTCATGTATGGATACAAGGAGTACAAGCACACCTTTTGAAGCCAAGAAGTCTTTATCAAAAGATGAACATAGAGAAGATGTTGACATTCATCTATACAGGTCAATGATTGGTTCATTGATGTATCTTACTGCTTCAAGGCCAGATATAATGTTTGCTGTGTGTGCCTGTTCAAGGTTCCAAGTTCATCCAAAGGTGTCACATCTACATGCTGTGAAGAAGATTTTTAAATATCTTAAAAGTCAACCCAATTTAGGATTATGGTATTGATAGGTGTGAAAACACCCATCCTTTTACCACTTATTTCTGGCTAAAACAAGACCAAAACACGTATTTAATATCATTTGTTTGGAATTATGCGTGGTTTTTGTGTTTATTGTGTTTTCAGAGTCAACCGGGTGAATATTGAAGAAAACATGGGATTGCACGGGTTTTATCGAAGAAAAAGACTCAAGACGAAGTCTATTGTCCAAGAGATGCAAAAGATTTGAAGTCCGAATTCAAGATTTATTGAATCAAATAATCATGTAGCACATAAAATCATATAAACATATAATTTTACAATCCATGAAAACATGCACTTTATCATGGATCCTCTCATAAATCTTAACAATTAAATCTCTACGGATCGTAACCATACATGACATAACAATTAATCCTGCAATTTAATCTAAAATTATCTCACATGTAATCTAGGGTTTAAAAAAGAATTCACTTATTTTTTAAAAAATCGGCTAAAAACCCTAATTATTAAAAAAACAAAACCCTAATTTATAAAAAAACCTAAAAACATGTAGTTTTAACTCAAAACAATTACGCTAAAAACATTAGATTTTTGATAATTTAATATAAATAAGTAAAACAGCTCTCTGATACCACTGAAGGTTTATTAACATCATAACAATTTTATAAAACCCTAAACGAGATCAAAGCACACATATAGCGGAAGCGATTTAACAAGATCATAATAACACAATTATAATTAATCGAATTAGGGTTACAAACCTTTACGCTAAAGCAAATCCATAAGAAGAAGATCGAATCACCAATTCGGGTTAATACCGTAACCACCAAGATATAGTTTAAAGTAAGACTATATTACGATCTTGTACACACGTAATACAACGAGCTAACCGTGATTATAGCATGTGAAAACTGAGCTACAACGCTTGTGAAAAATCTACCCAACAACCCTAGAGAGGGGCTAGGACTAGATTCAAGCTAAAACGAAAAACCAAACACAACCTCTAGGGGTGTTGGTGTTGCGATCGCAAAGAGAGAGAGAGAGGAAAGGATAAGGGGTGTTTATATAGGCCTAGAATTAACTTATAGCCCAAGCAAAACGAATAAAAGGCATGTTTCTTCTCCCTTTCTCCTTGGTATAGCCGACGGTCGAACACCCCCCCTCCCCATGGGGTGTTTCAAAACCTTATTTTCCTCTCTTTATTATTCCACAACATTTTATAAATTCTATAATGCTCGTTTAATACTCAACTCTTAATTATTTAACGATCGTTAAAGTTATATAGTTGTATAGCTCGATTTAATTTAATAGATATAATAAATATATTTATTAAATAAATTAACTCTTTACGTATTGAGTGCAATCCCGTAATCTTGAGTTTGATCCTATCACACGACTATTAAATATAAGTCCATAAACTTTCATTTTGTATATACTTTTAAGATTAAGATGTGAAACACTCGTCACGATCTTAGATGATTGATATTGATTCTCAATGTCGAGTGATTATTTCTTGCATAACCTTGCTAGAGTTTCTATATCATTGATTTTCTTAATACAGATAAATCCTATAGATTTAGTAAAACAATCGACAATGACCCAGATGGCACCATGTCTATTTGAAGTAAAAAAATCCTCATTTTTCTTTCCTATTTCCATGGAGGAAATTCATATTGAACTAGTAAGTCAGATGACTTTCCATATTTTGCTTCTTTTGTTAGAGCATAATATAAAGATTTTAATGTTTCTTAGAGTTAAATGGAATACTTCACATTCCAAGTTCTTACGAATTTCTAAGTCTTTATAAATTCCAAGTCTTATGTTTAATATGATAAGACGAATATTCAAACTTTTTGGCGTATTCATGAAGTCCTTACCATAATTTACATAGGATTTAGATCTTCTTTCTTAATTTCGTAGAGATACAAAACTCATAGGAGACGTGAATAAGATGTTTCTAGAAAAATCTAAGAATACTATATGTATGGATAACGCTTGAATAGAAGTTAGTATTTTACTTCCTATAAAATACAGGAGAACTCTACCAAACATATGATTTATAAGACCACTTGTCTTTACAAATCCTAATCCAATGTCCTACTATGTTGAAAATCCGACATCAGATGGTGCAAATTTTGGTGTGAGCAAGGTGCATTTCTTACACAGAAGAAAATTTCCATCATATTCACCGTAGATTGAATTAGTAACTTAAGTTATGGTAGTTTCTCGTTTATTAGAATTTACGAATATTCTTTCCTTGCTGAATTTAAGCTTAAGATTTTTGCACAGGATTGTGCTAAATTACCTTGTTCATCAACTTCTGGGATATGTTAATGACTTCTTCCAGTATATTGGGATTTTGGAAGTGGTAATCTTTAAAAATCTTTGATAAAATTCCTTGATTAATTTTTCTAGCAAAAGCTTTTGATGGAGTCTTCTTAATAGAATTTCAGATGAAATTCCATGACATAATTTTAGGATAAAATTTTCTAATGAAGATTTATGATAAAATTTTCTGATGAAGGCTTTTATCATTCTATTGGATAGGATACAACTCTACTAATTCTTGAAATTCCTCGTGTATGTCTCGAGGTTAATTCCTTTTATCATTAGAAAGCGGAGTTCTTTCATCTTCTCGAAAAATATTTGAAATTTATTCATCTGATCTTATGTACTTCTTTTATCTCAATGGATTGAGCATAAAGAATTTACCAAGATAACTGACGAAGTGCTATCTTTTCATAGCAAACTTCATTTTATAACTTCAAATACGATTAACACGATAGAAAACTGAATTGGCTTTTTCAATCCAACGGGTGATACTAATAGCATCTTGGATATCAAAAACTAACTAGTCATCGAGTCTTCTTCCGGATAATGCTTCTTATTGACATTTTGCATTTTCAGGATTGCAGCCACATCATTGTCAATTCTTTGTCAAATATTTTTAGTGTTTAGAATGAAGGGAAATGATAGAAATAATTCAAAATCCAAGGTATACTCATATCATAAAACATTTGTCACATATGTATATGCATACATATAAAGGCTTATCGAACACAAGGTATATCTTTTAGGTTTATATAGGAAACTTACTATGTTGATTATCATTCATATCCGAGGATCATAAATCCAACTATGAAATAGGATTTTAAAGTTTACACGGATTTATAAAGATATGACTCATACATAATCGTAACGTAACTTTTCCATGATATGGAATGGAGGAATATAGCGGAAAATATAAAAACTCGTCTTATAGAACAAGCTTCTGTTTTACATATCACATATGCTATAGAAGAATCTTTTGATAGACGAAAGCTGAGAATAGAATATGTCTAGAAAACTTAGGAAGTTTCCTTACTATTTCTTCAAATTTGCGGGTTACATTCAATTGATAATTCGTATTAACATAGAAGATAACAGAAATTCCAAGAATATATACTTTATCAAGCATATGCTTTTCTCAGAACTAACGCAATTTTATTCATAATTTTTAGAAAACCAAGAAATAGGGATTTTCTTTCTTCTCATAAATATATATGAAATGACAAGATGAGAAAACACGACTTTTATTTATTAACAACTTGTCTGTTTAAACTTACAAGACAAGCTTCACTGTTAATATAAAAGTAAAGACATGAAGTTGAAAGTATTTACAACTTAATAGTCTAATGTCTTCATCTATCCTTCTTAAGTTCTTTGATGGCACCATAAAGACTTCGTATATTGGCTTGATATCTAATTTGAATGTCCTCAATGACTAACTTAAGAGTAGAAATCTTTAGTCGAGCTTGAACAATTTCTTCATCGTATATCATCTGTTTTCTCTGCAACTTGCCTCTAGTTTCTTCAAAATCTCCTTCTAACTTCTCAAATCTCATTGTATAATTATTCGACCTTTCCTAAGTCCTTCAACTTTATCTTCAAGATCTTCAATACGTTTGGGAGGAAATTCTTTCATTTAGGGTAGGATATCTTTAATTTGTTGTTCATAGGTAAGTTTTCAGATATAGTTGATAGTGCATTATTAGGGTAAGGTGATGGAAAGATTTGGTGATGGGGTGTAAAATCTGTTTCTTCATTATATCCTCGTATAACTTGCATATAGGGGTCGTCATCAAAAGGTAAAATGGCTTTTGGGATTTTCTGATTTTTGGGTGAATTTTCTGAGATATCTAATAATCCATATGATACCTCGGGAAATCGTCAAGAATACTTGCAGAATGCTCATCTTGAGAATCCGATAGGATGATAATAAGAGGAAGATAGGAATGCATATTTCTGGAGACGTCGATAAATAACATAACTTATTTTTATTATATTATGTACATTTAAACATAATATCATATATGTCTAAACATAATATCTCTTATGCATAGGCATAATATCAAATAAGCATAATGTAATAATACCCGAGAATTTTTCGTACATTAAATAATAATAAAGTATATTTCAAAATCTATTTTGAGAGATACAAAACTTATTGGATTTAAAAACAAGACATTTTTGACAAAATCTGAAAGGTCGCACAATCTGCATACCGACAGTTTAAAATTTTAATTCCATAATTAATTGTTGTGAGATACTTGATAAAACGATTTATTAAATTGTTTAATATTTCATTGTAATAATGTATGAAGGAACTAATGAGAAGTATTTTTATGAAAACGATATACTTATTTCTATTAAAACGATATACTTATTAAAACGATAAATAATTGTCATTTAAATGAACGCACACATTATTCATAAATAAAAGTCGTATAAATACTTTAATTTATTGTAGAAATCATTTTAAAATCAATGGCGCAATTGTCATAAGACGAATCTAATTTTATAAAACACGAACGAATCCCGAGCCGTGTATTGACGAAAGTAATAGTAAAAATTACATTATTAGTCCTTGTAGTATGGGAAACCTTTCATCTAAATTTGCAAAGTAAAACTAGTATATATATATGTACTACTAGGGTTACTTCATTCATATACATCAAACCCTAGCCTCTACCTAAACACACACACACTTTAAGTGGGCAGCCGCCACTTTTATCCGGCCAAGAATCCGGCCAATGAAACCCTAATCCGACCACCTACTGCCGTCGGTAAGAAACCATCAGCCACCATCTTAGATGTAAATCACCATAATGGTTGCTATCTATGTTATAGCCGTCATCCATAGTCACCACCTATATACTCTAGCCGCCGTTGTATGAACCACTATCACCACTCCACCCCACTGCCACCATCGTGGTGTTTTGTGACCACCACGTCCAGCCACCATTGTTGTTCAGCCACCACCATCATTGTAACACCCCATTTTGATAATGGAATGTCACGCGTAATTATGGCGTGTCATCAAAGCATACAAGGATAAATGTATAAAACATTACATGACCATAGGGATAACCGGAATCAAACATCGGTTCCCAAACATAAGCCCAAAACATAATAAAGAAAAAGAAATGAATGAAAGACTAAATAAGCATAAGTATATGAAGGCAAAAGGAAAAGAAGTCTCTAGCAGCTTCCATCCTATACACGTCCTCCAAATGCTCGAGTCTTTCCTAGGGTACCTGCCGTTTTGGGACATGGAAAGGAAAGTAACGGCTGAGCAAAACGCTCAGTGCACGGATATAGACGTAGTATGAATGACTAAGCATAAAAAGACTTAATAGCAGCGGAAAAGTATAAGTCCTGGAAAACCTGGAACATGTTCATAAAACTGATTTTATAGTTTGAAAAGCCTTATGTTTATCTTACGAAAACTGTTTAACATATTTTACCATTAGCCAATATAGGTCATGAAAATGCACCGTGCATGAATACTTGGAGGGGTGACCTCATCATGCAAATTAGAGGGGCTGCCTCTAATTTAATATACTGGTTTTTGGGTAGGAGGGATCAGCTCCTTGTGAAGGATGCAAGGCACACACCACATTCACCATGTAATCCTGAATAAAATAATGTAACTAGGATGCACCCATACGCCCCACATGATAAATATAAATAAATGGCCAAAAGCTGAAGGGACGCCACGAGCAATCACTCCGCCGTGGTGAAGTCATAACATCAGTGCCTCTAATGTTATGGTTATGGTACCTCCATAACTAGGTGAAACTGGTCATGCATGTATATGGCTATAGGTAATCTTAATTAAACATAAGCAATCAAACACATAAATTATACTACGGGAAAACAGTTGGCTGCATACCGGGAATCCTAATAAGGAAAGAATGTCCATACTAAAAGGACGGGAATCCGTACCTTATGTCCAGTGAACGAAGAAGACGAACTGAGAGGAATCCTACTTCCAAATCACTAGTGCTACATAAATATATACATGAATAAGTATTTGCTTACTAAATACGTAGCTGGTTTTATGTCATGTCTTAGCTTATTTTATGTGTTCTTACCATGTTTTACTGTTTTAAAGCCTTAAACTGTGTTTTATCTTATATTCTGGTTACTTTGATTAAGTATTTCTGGTATTTCATGTATTATTATACTTACTGTGTAATAATAAGTAACTTTCCAAAAATAGCAGTTTTCCTAAAATAGAAAGTTTCCAAAAATAGGAAGTTTCCAAAATAGAAAGTTACCAAAAATAGAAAGTTTCCAAAAATAGAAAGTTTCCAAAAATAGAAAGTTTCCAAAAATAGAATTACTGCTTAAAATAGATAAGTTTCTAAAAATAGAAAGTTTTCATAAATAGATCAGCTGCCTTAATTAAATACGTTTCCATAAATAGATTAGCTGCCTGAAATAAATAAGTTTCTAAAAATAGAAGGTTTCCATAAATAGATTAGCTGCCTTATTTAATTAAGTTTCTAAAAATAGAAAGTTTCCATAATTAGAAATAAGCTAGTTAAATAAGCTAAGTATATAAGCCTAAGTGTTTTCATTATTATTTTCTAAGTCATATGATATAATGTATAGTTTAATAATTATTCCATGTAATTAAATTAAACTATAGGTTAAAATATTTAATAAAAGTATAAAATGTTTTTAATTAAATAAAGTTAAATACTTAGGTTAAAACATGTATTATTTTATATTAATAATATAACCTAAGTCATGTTAATTAATTAATTATATCCATGGTTTTAAAATAATTAATTAATTATAAGTCTTAAATATACAAATACTTAGGTTAATTAATTTCATATTTATAATAATTAAAATAACCTAAGTCATGTTATTAAATTAATCACATCATTTTATTAATTTAATTTTAACATAAGATCATAAACATAAAAAAACTAACGTACACCATGAACCGAATCTAAGCTAAAAACAATGAACCGGACATGAAATCGACACCGTACCCCGAACCAACTCGGGGTACCCCGTGTTTTACTGCTGCCGTGGGACCCACACACACCAACCAAGACCATAAGGTCTTGGTGGTGGTCGGCTTGGCAAACCGAAACCCATTCGGGTTCGGTGCAGCCTGCGGCCAAAACAAACACCCCTTAAAAACATACTTTTTATTTTAATAAACCCCAAATCATGTTAGATCCATGTTTAATTATTAGGTTTTTGTAAAAACATAACATGTTCTTGATTTATAGAAAGATTAAATCAAAAGAAAAGATTTAAAAAGGATTTACCGAATTCGTAGATCAAAAGGATGAAGAACAAACACGATCACCAAGCAAAATTCCAAGATCCAAGATCACAAACCACCTCCTTGTGGTGTTTTAGGGTGGCGGCACAAAGAAGAAGGGAAGGAGCGTTTTAGGGTTTTTGCTAAAATCTTCTGTGAATGAAACATGAGTAGTGAAAAATTATTTAACCCTTTTAGTGAAAAATTGATGGGCTAAGCCCATCCTCCCTCCCATATTTCGTGGTCGTGTTTTACGTGTTTGTTCTTGTTTATTTGTGTTCGCGTTTTGTGTGTTCTCGATAAATAATTACCGTTACCTAATATATATAATTACGCTCGTAATAAATATATATACGTAATTAATAATAGTTCGTGTTTTAGTTACGTTCATGATTTCATGATCGCATGTTCGTGATTAATTAATGTCAAATAATTATTACGTGATCGTGCGTAGTAAATACTTATCGTGTTCTACCACATACGTAATACGTAAAATCCTCACACGTAATCGTAATCATGCTATATTAAGAAAGTTTAAATCTAGTATGTACGATCTTAAGGGTACTATTCATGGTAAAAGCATGCGGGTTTTACAACTCTTCCCCCCTAAAAAGAATAATTCGTCCCCGAATTATAGATAACGTAACTGAAACAGAAACATACCCGAATCAAACTGAGAGGGTATGTAAGATTAATGAACGTACAGGTGACATGGTAGAAGGAACGTGACGTGACTGAAAGGACATATCTAATCGATAAGAGAAAAACGGATAAGAAGTCCGGATGAACTTGTCCGTTTCCAAGTGGCTTCCCTCTTGGAAGGGTTCCTTTATAAGATCTTGACACGAATGATAAGTCTTGGTCCTCCTGACCTTGACTTGGAATACGAAGAAGTTCTTGGTTATCAACGTAAGGTAGATCCCCTAAATTTGATCGAGGGAATAAGAATTAATCGTGTAAGAGTAACTGAAACGTTACGATGAAAGACAATCTGACTTAACTGTTAACTAGAAACGATGCGCGAGACATAAAGAAACGTAGTACGTGAAAAATTTTGAACGTGATACGTGAAAAATTTTGAACGTGCTACGTGGAGATATGGCGAGTGTAGTATGAGTAAACATATCGTGATCCATGATATGTGTAACATATCTTGATCATGATATGAGGAACGTGGAATGAACATGACATGTGAAACATATCATGATCATAGAATAGAATGGCGGTAACGCCAAACGCTACAAGGTGAGACGTGGAGTATGACGTGAAACGTCTATCTGATGATGGAGAGTTATACTAAAATTGGGTCTGGTCTCTCAAGTTCTTGCAAAACTTACCAGAACGAAATGAACGTAAAATCGTACGCCCAGATACGATCATGAACGTGAATGAACGCGAGCGCGAAAGCAAGTCGTGGAATCAGAATGAAGACGTGAAGTAATTTAGAATTACAATTGCGAATCTTTGTCTGACCCGATAGCTGAGGATTACCAAGTGGTCGGATGAGCCATGGCTGGAACATGTCCGATCAATCCGTTGGTTCTGAAATCCGTACGGATGTAAGGATTCTGCAGACTTGACCAAACTGTTGACAATAACCCAGATAGCATCATGCTTCTTCTGAGTTTGCTGAAATCTGGTAACCAAAATCCATGGAGATCTTGTCCCTTTTCGATTCACAATTTCACATGATGAAAACATCCCAGTTTGTTGGTGTCCTATCTTAACCTGTTGGTATGTCAGGTACCTAGATATGAATGTAACTGTATCTTGCTTCGTAGAACTTGATACATAGGAGTTTGCGAAACTCTGAGTCTCTGAATCTAGACTTCTCCTAGCGTAGAATTTTCTAGAACACCTAATGTAGTGTAGGGTTCTCTCCTTTACGCATAAGCTGAGTCATGGTAAGATTAACCACAGAAACCCATGTGATTCAGTGTGTTACTGTAATCAAACAGAATTGATATTGGAAAAATTTCCAGAGTAGAATTTCTCTTGTCATAGAATTTACAACATAGTGCAGATAGGGTCTTCCTGTTCTTCTCTAGGCTTAGAGGAAATCAGGTTATCCTCAATGAAAACACTGATGAATTTGCTATGAGTTCATGGAAACTCATTCTTGTAAATGTCGTTGGAGCAATGATGAGACTAATTCAAAATCATAAATCTAGCATGACCGAGTCGTGAACGAATAGCAGTCATGGACATGTCCTGCTTTTTCACTCGTCACTGTTGGCAACATGATCATGAGTTCGATCTTGGGAAAGTGATTAACACTATTCGGTTGATTGGACGTGTCGTCAATACGTGGAGGAGAATAACGGTCATGAATGGTGATTTGTTTAAGTCAACGGTAGTCGACACAAAATCTCATGGTACCATCCTTCTCCTTGTAGATTCTTCTGGAACGTATAGCAAGACTTTGGAATAATCAACTGGCTATGCGTAAAAGAATTAAGTGGTCGTGTCTTACTGACAGCTAGAAAATTTTAGCGACCATGGCTAACAACGCACACGCTTGTAAGCATAGATAATTTGTACAGATTTTCCTGATGGAAAATCAAGCTGAATGTATTCAGGAGCCTGAACATTACTGTACATAATTATGAATCGTAGCATGGTGTGCTGTTCATAGTACATAATTAGGATAAAATTCATCTCGTGTCTGTCCGAGGAAATGCGTTAGCAGCTTGGATCTCATCATTAAGCTGAAGGAAAACCTTCGTATACGTGGGAATACGAAAGGCGTCCTTCATGGTCATGAATATATGAACCATGGTGAAAGAAATGAAAGTGACATCGGCAACGTGACAGTTCTCACTGATGCACCGATAATGGTATAGAAATTCTTGTGGCCTGATTAATACATGGCACAACAAAAATAGATATACCCTTGAAGGGTACCCTGAATTTCTTAGAAATGTTCCATAGTTGGACGTGAGTCATGTGTCTTGACTCGTTTCTTGGAACTATAAGCATGACATATGTCTTGACTGGTGTCTTGACATGTGTCTTCAGGAGGTATACGTGAGACATGTGTCTTGACTGATGTCTTGACATGTGTCTTCAGAAAGTATACGTGAGACATGTGTCTTGACTGATGTCTTGACATGTGTCTCGAGATGTGAAACAAATATAACCACAATATAAGGTTATTATGCCAGAATTGGCGGATCGGTTGGACTACTAATCCTTGTATTTCTGATCACGTCCGTGGCCAGAGCCTCGGTTGCGATTTCTAGGATAGTTTATGTCATAGTAGTGGTTACTATCGTCTTGTCTGTCAGTTCCATGACGGTCAATCTCATGACCGTGATTCATGTAACTATTCAGCTGAGTGGCCGGCTGGTACCGGTTTGCACTCATATGGCTGAAATGACAGCCGACTGACGTGTGACATGTAACTAAGAATTAGGGACAATGATTGATGGGAATCGTCTGATGGTGAAGCATCTTATTGTCCAATTGCTTTGCTCCGACGCCTTTGTCTTCGTCTAGTAGGATCTCTAGGTTGTGAACAGCATCCGCATCTCGTAGCGTCTCTGACTTCAGCAACATCAACCTTCAGTAACATCTCCAAGCTATGAGCGGCATCGACAATCTTGTAGAATATCAGCAAGTGAACATACGCCTGAGGTGATTCAGAATCGACTAGCGAATACTCGTGAAGTATTGCAAGTGAAATACACATGGATTAAGGTACGTGTAATACACATGAAATACGGTACGTGGAGTACACGTGGAATGCACATGAAATGATCGGTATGGGGTTGATCATTTATCATGATCTAAAGAAAGTATATCGGATAAGCGGTTAGGAAAACCATCATGATAACCTGGCAATGCCAGTATATACCTCATTCTGGTTGCATAGAGAAACGCTAAAGTATGGTTACATAAAATTCAACGATGATTTGCCTGACAACATGATCAATGAAAACCAACCATGACTATCATGAAAGCAGATTTCAATGAAATCCAACAATGTCTTGCGTGGAAGCATAAATAACAAAAGAGGCGTAAGACGTAATCAACATGAAGATGTAATCAACATGAAGACGGAATTATCATGAAGGAACATAAAACGATCTATCATAAAGGAGTGTATAACATAATCAGCATGAAACCGAAGTTAACCATGACAGTGTGAAAACATACTTGACATAAAAACATAGTAACTTATGAGGGGACATAAAGAAAAAAATAAAAAATTTATGCCAATAAATCATGAGAAAAATTTTATGCATGAAAACAGTGCATGAATGCGTAATGTTAGTTTATAAAAACCTTTTATATGTGTGAGGGGACGCCTATGGGTCGGTCCCAAAACAAAAGACATGGCGAGGGGACGCCTATGGGTCGGTCCCAAAGTTAAAAGTTTCAATAAAAGCACATGCGACTAAATAGGGCCAGTCCTGTACCAACCATTACTTAGTCATAATCCCCGCAACAATGATACATGAAACATAAATAAATGAAACTCATCTGTTGAAACTTATCAGAAAAAATTTTATGTGACTAATTATGAACTATTGAGGTTCAGTCCACATAGTCACAGTTCACGAGGAACGTCATGCATGAAATAATGACACGTAACTAAATATGAATGACGGTTGTCCATCCATATTAGTACAACAATATCGATGAAAACATCAAGGTTAAAACCTCAAGGTGCTGAAAACATCATGGTTAAAACAACAATGCGCTGAAAACATCAATACGTGGAATAACAAACGTTGGCTTAGGAAGCTCCTAGTGACTACCCACTAGTCACAGGTCGAGTTTTAGAGCCTACAGGTCGAAGCCTTGGCTCTGATACCATAATTGTAACACCCCATTTTGATAATGGAATGTCACGCGTAATTATGGCGTGTCATCAAAGCATACAAGGATAAATGTATAAAACATTACATGACCATAGGGATAACCGGAATCAAACATCGGTTCCCAAACATAAGCCCAAAACATAATAAAGCAAAATAAATGAATGAAAGACTAAATAAGCATAAGTATATGAAGGCAAAAGGAAAAGAAGTCTCTAGCAGCTTCCATCCTATACACGTCCTCCAAATGCTCGAGTTTTTCCTAGGGTAACTGCCGTTTTGGGACATGGAAAGGAAAGTAACGGCTGAGCAAAACGCTCAGTGAACAGATATAGACATAGTATGAATGACTAAGCATAAAAAGACTTAATAGCAGCGGAAAAGTATAAGTCCTGGAAAACCTGGAACATGTTCATAAAACTGGTTTTATAGTTTGAAAAGCCTTATGTTTATCTTATGAAAACTGTTTAACATATTTTACCATTAGCCAATATAGGTCATGAAAATCCACCGTGCATGAATACTTGGAGGGGTGACCTCATCATGCAAATTAGAGGGGCTGCCTCTAATTCAATATACTGGTTTTTGGGTAGGAGGGATCAGCTCCTTGTGAAGGATGCAGGGCACACACCACATTCACCATGTAATCCTGAATAAAAACATGTAACTAGGATGCACCCATACGCCCCACATGATAAATATAAATAAATGGCCAAAAGCTGAAGGGACACCACGAGCAATCACTCCGCCGTGGTGAAGTCATAACATCAGTGCCTCGAATGTTATGGTTATGGTACCTCCATAACTAGGTGAAACTGGTCATGCATGTATATGGCTATAGGTAATCTTAATTAAACATAAGCAATCAAACACATAACTTATACTACGGGAAAACAGTTGGCTACATACGGGGAATCCTAATAAGGAAAGAATGTCCATACTGAAAGGACGGGAATCCGTACCTTATGTCCAGTGAACGAAGAAGACGAACTGAGAGGAATCCTACTTCCAAATCACTAGTGCTACATAAATATATACATGAATAAGTATTTGCTTACTAAATACGTAGCTGGTTTTATGTCATGTCTTAGCTTATTTTATGTGTTCTTACGATGTTTTACTGTTTTAAAGCCTTAAACTGTGTTTTATCT
Organism: Glebionis coronaria; assembly: GCA_025667525.1. Taxonomy (NCBI): domain Eukaryota; kingdom Viridiplantae; phylum Streptophyta; class Magnoliopsida; order Asterales; family Asteraceae; genus Glebionis; species Glebionis coronaria. Next base: position 273,509,637 of record CM046876.1, read on the forward strand.
TATATTCTGGTTACTCTGATTAAGTATTTCTAGTATTTCATGTATTATTATACTTACTGTGTAATAATAAGTAACTTTCCAAAAATAGCAGTTTTCTTAATGTATGATATGTAAATCTATGCTTATGTTTTAGAGAGAGAAAGAGATAGAAAGATGGTGGATTACACACTTTTAGAGAGAGAAAGTTAATAAGAACTATGTGAAAAAATGATTAACCACACACCCTCTCCATCAAAGGAGAGGGTTTATATACCCAAGCCCTTGTCATGGGCTTGGGCTTACATTTTGGGCCGGCCTACACATGTTTTAGGCTTGGCTTGTTCTTGTTTGATAAATAAAGAAAGTTAACTAAACTACGAGCTATTACATGGACTATCGTTGGAGTGACCGATCCTTCTTAATACGTAAAACGTATTTCCAACAATCTCCCCCTAAGGGAGGTCACTCCAAACAAGGGCATTACCCAAGTTACAATAATTAAATAAACCTAGCATACTATGCTTGTCTTGAGCTCGTAGTCTTCGTCTTTCTTTTTCTTTTTCTTTTCTGGTGAACATGCTGATATGATCTTTGATATCAATCTTGAGCATTAATCTCTTGCCTTGATCTTGTGCATCCATCACTTGTGATCTTCGCCTCTTCGTGACGCCATGTCCCACATACTTATACCTTCGTAATTCTTGAAAGCTTCAGAGTTCGATACAGCGGAAGACTTAACTTTTAGGCTTTCTTGAATTAGATGAGATATTAAGTGCATAAAGTATAAGCATGCGGGGACGACTTCTTCTTGGATTCTGCAACGCCACCGTCTTCAAATGCCGCAACATAAGTAGACACGAACGAAATGGCTTTGAACATTTCATTCTAAATCGGTAGCATTTTACCTCCGGTCGGTGAAGACCGTTGGACGATATTAGATATCGTACCCGTGATGGATAGTTTCAATTAAGTAACTTCCAGACAGGATTTTGCGGGTAAACCCGTTCTCTTTATTCGACCGTCCAAAGCTGACTGCGAACATAAAGAGTGAATCATTTGGATAAAAATATCCGCATGATTTGAAGCCGTCAATTCATGTTCCTGGAACAAGTGAAATTCAATTAAGAACCGCACCATCGTTGCTTTCCAGTTGTCACGAGCTTGATTTGTATAGAATCTTGCAAGTTACCTACCAAGTGCTGTTTGAGGTTAACACTAGAAGGATTTCCACTCATCACCGTGAACAATAAGGTATCACTCTGAGTGTTTTGGCAAGATCACTAAGATATTGCGTAGAGGACTGGAACGTGTTTAAATTCAGTTAAGAATTAAACAATTGTTGCTTTCCAGTTATCACAAGTTTGATTCATAAAGAATCTCACAAGTCACCTACCATGAGCTTTTTGATATTCGCTCAAGAAGGATTTCCATCTTCATTGTAAATACTTTCGTATTACTCGGATGTTCAGGCAAGATCATGAAGATTTTGCGTAGGACTCTTAAAATCTTTCTTACTTTTCACAGTGTGTGAAGAAGCAAGGGAATATGAAAGTGTGTCCTAATGAGATATTTGATGATCTCAAATGGCTCTAGACTCGATCGTGCATTTTGGATTTTAGTGATCGGAGGCTGGAGAGGAGTGCCACCATTTCAATACCAATTTATTCGGAGTGAATAAATCAATAGATAACGTGTTGTCTCCGTGTGATTAAAACAAATACCTTTTGAGAGATATCTGAGTTAGCTGGGATGGGTTGTGCATTGCATCACTGGGTCCATGATGTCTTATCTTCAATACCAAGCATCATTAAAAATGATCTCAATAGCATATGTATTGATCCGGTTTCTGCCTAAGGTTGTAAGGAGGGCTTCTTTCTTTACACCCTTTATCTTTACAATTCTTTTTCATTCTTCAACCCCTTCAATGCTTACCAATACGTCATAACTAGCACCTTGTTGTGATTGTTCCAGTGCTAACTTAAGTACTTGGTCGGCATTCAGCTACGTTCACAATCTTTCTCCAACTTTCCTAAGGACTACTATTTCTAGCTATGGAATGTCCTTGGGAAGATTCCTACGGTTCTGGAAGAATCATAGGACTTGACCTATCCTACCATCCTTATGTCACCACAATCTTCATCGTCGTGAAATAAATGGGTTTTGGGTAAGTATATGTCACCATGAAAATCCATTTTGATATGCAAATACGTTTTGCTCCCCCTTAACATATGCCACGATATTCGAAAACATTTCACAAATGTCGGGATGAGCTAGCACATTAAGTCAAACCATTTGTGATAATATCCCATATTAAATCACATTTTCTCCCCCATATTAAAAATATTAACCCATTCGATGTTTTTAATATCAATTGATTTAATGAAGTTTTAACAAAGGTTTTGGGAAGAAAAATGCAAGTCCGTTTTATCTTCATGATACCAAATGTATGAGATATGGTATCGAATTGTAGAATGATCACATATTCACCATATTAAAAAGAATTGACAAGGTTGGACCTGATAGATGAGAACATCATATGATAAGATCAAATGGTTCTTGTCAGCATATGTTGGTCGCCTCGTCACGTCTGAAGTCATCTCTTGACACCACATGTACGATTGGTATTGTTGTCTTGACACCAACTTGTGAACTTGGCACTTTCGGCATCGAAGATTCTGAATGCTTGACAATTGCTCCCCCTCAATTGTTGACCCGTGTTCTATTGAAAGAGTTGTAGTCATCGGTTTAGTAGTCGCATCGTCGAGTATGTAGATACCAATTGTAGATTGCAATGGTTGTAGAGATGATAGCTTCATAAAAACAAGACTTCTCTTGTTTTAACAAATAAATGCACTGAGGCGTACATAGATTTGTGTGAGACCAAGTTATAAAGTAAACTTGATCCCTTACAAGGTTTAAAGTAAACCTTGCCCGAGAAAATTAATTCCCGTTGTTAGTCAAAGCTTTCATAAGAAATACTTGACTTTAATGTGAAAACAGGGTTGCAGTCAGAAATAACTACAAGCCATATAGGCATGTTTTATGAAATATTTACAACTTTTGTACGAACTCTATTTATGGCGCTGTGTCAATATTAATCAACATTTCTAAGGCCGTAAATATTATCGTACCAAAAGACATGCCTTTGAAAAAAAATAAAAATATTTTTGGATTTTTCTAGATTTTTCAATTTTTATGGTTTTAATATGGTTTTATATTTTTGTATTTTTTTTTGTGGATAAAAATATAAACAATATATACAAATGATCACCAAGGATACGGAGAATAGTTTTACCAAGACTATTCTTTCGCTTCATCTGCTAGTTCCTTTAGAGTCTCAGGCGAGAAGGTTCTCATTCCTAGCTTGTCGGCCAAAAATTCAATTCGAGCGCGATCTAAAGCCTTCGTGAAAATATCCGCCAATTGATACTCAGATCAGACAAAGTAAAGCTCTATTACTCCATTTTCCACTTGCTCCTTGATGAAGTGGTAGCGAATGTCAATATGCTTCGACCGGGAGAATTGAACATTTTTTGCAGCATAAGGCAATTGAACTTTTGTTGTCGCAGTACATCGAAATCTTGTTGAAACCTAGACCATAGTCGGTTAATTACGATCTCATCCAAAGAATTTGAGCACAGCAACCGGACATAGCTAATGGAAATTGAGTATAATGCAGTTCATTTTTTCTCAGTTCTTGCTAATGGAAAGTCCAACCAATATCGGGTTTTTAACTGTTTTTGGTTGTTAAACTTGTTTGGATATTCTATTTGCTAATTCAACAAAGTCTTACAAAACGGAAAAATATTACCTACTTATATGTAAAACATCTTGCAAATACCAAGTTTTTATCCAAGTAAAATTCAAATTGTAAAATATGAAACTTAAAGGACTGAAAATGTAAATTCTAGGAAAGATAAATGCTTGAAATGTAAATTCTAACAAGTCTAGGGACTAAAAGTGTAAATCAATTAACAAATTTAACAACTTCCTAACTGAAAATAACAAATTTCAAAACTACAAGGGCTTAAAAATTGCAAACCCTAAAAACTTTGAAGTTTAGCCAAGTTTAGAATCTGTTTAAAACAAAAGGGACTAGATTGCAATTTCTAAAACTATTTAAGCCAAAACGGGTTTAGGATGAAAATAAGCTTGTTTGAGCTTATTACTGAACCAAATTCAATGAGACAAATTGCAAATCGTTTTAAATCCCAAATAAGCTACGTATGTAAAAGGATTTTGGCTAAAGATGTAAAATAAGCAAATGAGAACTTATCAATAAGCCCAAAATAAGCTATAGCAAAAACTAGACAATCACAACTTGATTTTCTTGATGAAACTGATTAAGCTACTCAAGTAATGAACGGGAAATCAAACTAGAACAAATTTCATCCAGAAATAAGCTAGAAAAATGCATTAAGCTGAAAAGAGCTTATCGTTGACCAAGCGTTGACCAACTTATTTTTCAAAAAGCTGAAACTTTCAAAAATCAAAAAACTCTATGTTTTAAGTGGATTTGTGAAGAAAAATGGCTATGTTAATGAAGAGGATTAAGAGATACAAATTTTCAGTTTCCATTTACAGAAACTTGCCTCAACTTTGCTTATCTGAATTTTGCTTATTCCTATCTGCTTATTGTAAACTGTAGAGAATGCTCTTGGAATCTAAATCTATATGATATAAGCTACAACTGAGAACAAAATTGGTACAATTTCATCAAGTATTGAGTGAGTACTAGCCAAAAGAAAATGATAAGTTCTAAATGGCAAAACTGCATAAGAATGACCCAAACCTTTTTAGTGCCATTTGCCTGTTTGACTTACTAAATGACTTGTAAATGACTTGAAACACTTTATTACCACCTATTAACTGCAAATGAACTTTAAAACGCCAAAACTCAATACTTGAAAACTCTTGATTAACTATTGCCAAACACTCCTTAATCTGATTTTACAAACTTTTGCAAAGACTTTTTAAGAACTGATTTAAACTGAATCAAATGCTTATGACTACCAAACTTTAGACTCAAAATGAGATGGTTTTCAACTTCAAGCAAGCAGTGAAAACAACTTATACTCTATTAAGGTATAAGAATGGAAATTGACTGACTTTAAGCTATTACTAAACACAATCCACAAACAATAAGCAGTAAATCAAGATTAAGCTACAAGTTATCAACAATCAAACAATCAGCAACTCTAAACAGCTTTTATCATGCAGCCATCAAGATTACACTATGAAAAGTATCATGCACTTGACTAATTCAGTGGAACAAAAACAAGAACTTTAAAACCTTTTGAAGTAAACCTTTGGGAAGAAGAGGAGCGCTGTGCTCTCTTAGCCTAGTGATAACCACCACCTTATCACTAGGACAACAATCAATCAATCAAATTCAGCTACAAATCAACAGAAATCATCAACATGCTTGAAATCTTCAAAAAACTATGGATTGAACTGAATTCTTCTCAAACAGCTAACAAACTTCTTCAAAGTAAGTTATGATCAAGGAATGATCATAACAAACACAATGCAGTAACACAAGTATCCAATAGCAGCAGGAAATGAGAAGTAGAATGAAGAACAGTTTTGGCGGGAAATGAGAAATTTGAATTTTATTCAATGAAAGTTGTTACAAAGCTGTTAGAAAGCTACTAACTAACTAACTAACTCAAGAGTTTGTCAGACTCTTGAGTAGTTAGGGTAGAAGGGAAGGAAAATTGAAAGGAAATTTAGAAGTGTGTGTTTTTACAAAACTAAGCTACAAGTTACAAATGAAGTCCTATCCATCTATTTATAGGCATGAAGGAGGAGTTTGTTGGGGTTGGTGACGTGTTGGGACCAATCCCAGCTCTCCACGTAGACAATTCTGCAAATTTCCTCTTCCAAGTATGAACACAAATTGGGCCTTTCTCCAATAGTTGATTTCATGTTAATTGACTTGTACCATTGTGTTCGTCTCTTCAAAATGATCAATTTTGGTGTTCACATCTTTTGATGAAATGGATTGTAGCTCAAACGCGATCCTGGCAAATATTTTTGATGAAGAAGATGCCACGTGTCATCACATGAATGGTTGAAAAAACGTCACACGGATCACACTGTTGAGATTTTCTTCATTTAATATGGCGGCTGAGTGGGCAATAAATGAGGCTGAGTTGGTGATCCGTGTGATTTCTTTTCTCTCTTCTAATTGGCCAATTCTTGTACACATGGATTAAACTTGTGTAACTTTCCAATATTGGCAGTTTCAACCCTTGTACTTTGGCAGATTGCATTAAAGGCTTGTAACTTTATTTCTTTGACACTTTAATCCTCCAAACTTCATCTTTGAGCAGGATTGACCCTTTGACTTTGTTGACTTGATAGTTGACCAATTTTGACTTTGATCTTGACTTTTTACAATATTTGCACTTTAGTCCTTCTACTTTGACAACTTGTCAAGATAGGTCCTTGTACTTCAAAGTCTTGTCACTTTTGATCCTTCCTTGTCTTTTTCATCCATTTGAGCTTGATTTTTCCTTGTTTGCTTGAAAATGTATCCTTTTACCTACACAAGTGCACACAAACACAAACATACCACATAACACTGTTTTTGCAAGATAAATTGGTATTTTTCTTCATGTTTTAGGGTTATTTGTTGATAAAAGGATATGAGTTTAAGCTCATATCAAATTCCCCTACACTTGAACATTGTCATGTCCTCATGCAATATTATATATTAAAGCTCAAATTTACATTTCCCTCATAATTAATCCACCTTGGCCATATGAAATGCATCTACACTACTCTAAACTAAATGATGCATGATTTTGACTTTTACTAATGCAATGAACAAAATACAATTCAATCTATATCTTTTTTATTTTTCTTGAAATGGTTTTGATGGAAATAACTCATAAAGAATTCAATGGCTTAGATTAGGGCTTGGGTACCATGGATATTTATCACCCTCAAGTTTCACTTTCCCCATACCAAGCTTAAAAATGGGATCATTGCATTCACAAGTAAAAAGTGCATCAACTTATTCATGACAATTAAATGTGGAACCGGTTATTATTTGAGCAAATTGCTTGTGGGCAAATTTGTCATTATTCAAGTGTGAAGTATAAGAAATGTAAAATCCAAAAATAAGGAAGCACGGTTTTAATCCTAAGTAATCCTCTCATCCATTACTTGAAAAACCGCTCACAATTAATATAAGTCCGTTTTAAGAGTAATAAGTCATTCGCCTTATGTGTAAAATCCTCATGTCATGCTTTCATAAGTAGCTACACACTCGCTAAGGAAAGAAAAATAAAACTCACGCAATAATTTACATCCGCCATCTTTTTGAGACTTTGGATCTTCAACCCCGCAACCCGTCAAGGTAATATTGGATTGGAGCAATCTATTGAATCCCCGCAACCCGTCAAGGTAATATTGGAACTCAATAGTCACTATAATTAACACCACACTGCCCCTCTTGGGAGTCTTGCATTATTTTTTTTTCTTTTTCTTTTCTCTTTTTTTTTTCTAGCCACTCATTTTTTTTCATAAGCCGCTCTTATTTTTCTTTATTCCTAACAAAGAAATTTGAAAAGAAGAAAAGGAAAAACACCCGCTAAATATGGAGCATGACATAAGTCTAGTACACATAAAACGTGCTAACTTAGAATCTTAAGACGTACTCATATAAACCATAAATGGTTAGCCAAAAATGCATAAGAGATTACAAACCAATTAAAATCGTACTTGATTATTTATTAACAATTATATACATGCGAAGAAATTAGAGGCAAAGAAGAGAAGGGTTTAGCCACAAGTAATTGCCATGAAGTCTATCTAGCCCTTTTATACTTGCTTAAACTCTATCATTTCCCATTCTCCACAAATTTAAAATTTCAAATAATGAAATTGGTGGTTGTTTAGCCTAATAGACCAATGAAGGACTACATGGTTAAGGATACTAGCTAGAGAGTGCTAAGATAAGCAAACTCGGGTTGAGTCAAAATATCCATGGCGGGCCTAATATGTCAAAGAAGTCTAAACTTGTTAAAACCATGTTTTATTATATTTTTCCTTTTTATACATTTTTGATGAAACATAAAGAAGAAATATATACAATGCAAATGTGATATGCAAATGAAAAATGATTGATGCAAAAATTATGAATGCATATTTTTGGTGGCCAAAGTAGATCAAAAATTTGAAAAATGTTGAAAATTCAATTTTCCATGTTATCATGCAAGACAATGACAAGTTCTAGGTAAGGTCACTTCGATAGAAGACCCCCCTACACTTAAGCTAAACATTGTCCTCAATGTTTAAGAGCATGGAAGTATAAAAACTTCCCCTACACTTATGAAAATGAATAGACTTTGCTTAACCCAAGTTAAGGAAAGGATAACTATTAGTGAAATCATGTTGAAGCACAAGGTGTCAATGAAAAATCACTATAGTAACGAAGTGAACCGGATACAAGGGCCTCCTCCATAAGCTCCAAAGCATGAGATGAGTGAGCAACCCTACAAACAATCATGAAGACAAAAGAAGGTCTCCCCTACACTTATCTCCAAGTCTATACCTTTATTTCTAACCTACAACACTCTAAACCTAGTTATACGATGCTTGAGTTAATGAGTCTCTAGCTCGACTCGTCCCTCAATGAATTAATTCATGGGGAAAATGGGGACCTCTTGGACCATTTCAACGGAAATGTCCTCCCCAAAGTAATGTTTGACACGGTGACCATTCACTTTAAAATTTGGACCATCGGGTTGGGACAACTCAAGAGTTCCATATGGAAACACTTGAGCAATAGTGAATGGACCGGACCATCTCGACTTAAGCTTGCCCGCAAAAAGCTTCAATCTTGAGTTAAAGAGGAGAACCGGCTCTCCAACTTTGAACTCACGATTCTTGATCTTAGCATCATGCAATTTCTTAGTCTTTTCCTTGTAAAGCAAAGAATTCTCATAGGCATTGGCTCTCAACTCATCCATCTCATTGAGTTGATCTTTCCTATGTGAACCGGCTTGGTTTAAATCAAAGTTAGCCCACTTGAGAGCCCAAGATGCCTTATGTTCTAACTCAAATGGGAGGTGGCACGCTTTTCCATAGACAAGCCTATAAGGCGTACAACCAATTGGTGTTTTAAAAGCCGTCCTAAACGCCCACAAAGCATCATCAAGCTTATCCGACCAAGAAGCTCGATGCTCTCCCACCGTTCTCTCTAAAATTCTCTTTAAACCACGATTTGTGACCTCGGTTTGACCATTTGTTTGAGGGTGATACGCGGTAGAAAGTCTATGATTCACTCCATATTTCTTCATAACTTTAGTGAATTGATCATTACAAAAGTGCGTACCACGATCACTTATGATGGCCCGAGGTACACCAAATCTAGCAAACAATTGTTTCAAAAACTTTACAACCACTCTAGCATCATTGGTAGGTAAGGCTTTAGCCTCCACCCATTTGGACACATAATCCACCACCACAAGTATATACTTGTTTCCCTTAGAGGATGGAAAAGGTCCCATGAAATCAATGCCCCATACATCAAATATTTCACACTCTTGGATAAAATTTTGTGGCATCTCATCACGTTGTGTAATTTTTCCTTGTCTTTGACAAACATCACAAAATTTCACCATTTCATGGGCATCTTTGTAAATGGAAGGCCAATAGTAACCCGAATCAAAGACTTTCTTGGCGGTGTAGTTAGGCCCAAAATGTCCACCCGTAGGTCCTTTATGACACGCCTCTAAGATCTTAAATGCCTCGGGCCCATCTACACACCGTCTAATGATTTGGTCCGCACATTGCCTAAAAAGATATGGATCATCCCAAAAGTAATACTTAACTTCCTTAAGAAACTTTTTCTTTTGTTGATAAGTAAGACCCTCAATAAGCACATTGCCCACAAGATAGTTTGCGATATCCACAAACCAAGGTGTGGCATCCTCTTGGGAAGAGATAGACATGAGCTCCTCTAATGGAAAGGATTCATTGATTTCTTGATGTGGGAAATCTCCTTGAAAAGGGTGCTCAAGTCTACTCAAATGATCCGCCGCTAAATTTTCGGCCCCTTTCTTATCACGAATCTCTATCTTAAACTCTTGAAGCAACAAAACCCATCTCAAAAGCCTAGGCTTAGCGTCTTGTTTTGTCATAAGATACTTGAGAGCGGAATGATCCGTATACACTATGGTTTTGGAAAGCACAAGATATGGTCTAAACTTCTCAAAAGCATATACTATAGCAAGCAACTCTTTTTCCGTGGTAGTGTAATGAAGTTGTGCACCGGTCATGGTTTTACTCGCATAGTGTATAGGTTGAAAATGATTATTAACTCGTTGTCCTAAGACGGCCCCCACCGCATAATCACTAGCGTCACACATAAGCTCAAAAGGTAATTCCCAATTTGGAGAAACCAAAACGGGAGCCTTAGTCAATTTTTCCTTAAGTGTCTCAAAAGAGTCTAAACAATCTTGGTTAAAAATGAAAGGAGCCTCTTTCTCCAAGAGATGAGTCATCGGTCTAGCTATCTTAGAAAAATCTTGTATAAAGCGCCTATAAAATCCCGCATGACCTAAGAAACTCCTCACACCTTTAACCGAGGTGGGTGGGGGAAGCTTAGCAATCACATCAATTTTAGCTCGATCAACTTCTAATCCCTTATTAGATATCTTGTGTCCTAAAACAATCCCCTCTTTTACCATAAAGTGACATTTCTCCCAATTAAGCACCAAACGTGTTTCCTTACAACGCTTAAGCATTCTCTCTAGGTTGGTGAGACATGAGCTAAATGAGTTTCCAAATACGGAAAAGTCATCCATAAAAACCTCCATGGTTTTCTCTATCATGTCATGGAAAATCGCCATCATGCACCTTTGAAATGTCCCCGGTGCATTACATAAGCCAAAAGGCATTCTCTTGTAAGCAAATGTACCGTAGGGACAAGTGAATGTGGTCTTTTCTTGATCCTTAGGGTCAATGGGTATTTGGAAATAACCCGAAAAGCCATCAAGAAAACAATAGTACTCATTTCCCGCTAAGCGTTCAAGCATTTGATCCATAAAGGGAAGCGGAAAATGGTCTTTCCTAGTTGCCTCATTGAGATTTCTATAATCAATGCAAACTCTCCAACCGGTCACAAGTCTCGTGGGAATAAGCTCATTGTTCTCATTAGGCACCACGGTGATTCCACCCTTCTTTGGAACACAATGAACCGGGCTAACCCATGGAGAGTCGGAAATAGGATAAATCATACCCGCATCTAAGAGTTTAATCACTTCTTTCTTAATAACCTCATGGATTTTTGGGTTAACTCTCCTTTGGTTTTGAATGGCGGGTTTATAGTCATCCTCCTCAAGGATTTTGTGAGTACAAAAATGTGGATCAATTCCCCTTATGTCGGATATTTTCCATGCTAAAGCTTTCTTAGGTTTCTTAAGAACTTCAATAAGTTTCTCTTTCTCATCCTCTTTCAACTCTTTAGCAATGATCACCGGTAATTGGTCTTTTCCTTCTAAGAAAGCATATTCTAAGTGGGATGGAAGGTCCTTAAGTTCAATGGGAGGTGGACTCTCTATGCATGGTTGTACTATGGAAGGTTCCTCAATAGTAATCTCTTGTGGAATAGGAGAAGGAATAGGGTCCTCATTGAGCAACTTTTGGATTGTAAGAATATCTTCTTCCCAATTAATGGGAGAATCATCATCACCAAGAAAGTTTGACTCAAATTCCTCCAAGAGGAAATCACTCTCTCCAAAAGGTGTTAAAGAGGGAGCAATTGAGGCCACGGTTTCAACATGGGGTATCTCATCACTAGCACTCTTACAAGCATCATGAAAGTGTTCATTACACACTTCATCTAGCACATCCACAATGTTAATAGTCTCACAAGGTCTAGACTCCTTAACCTCTTTCCTATCACAAACTTTCCCTAACTTAAACACCACTCTCTCATCTTCTACTCTCATAAATAATTCTCCTTCCGCCACATCTATCAAGGTACAACCCGTTCTCAAAAATGGCCTACCAACAATCAAAGGCACTCTAGGATCCATGTCATAATCAACCACTACAAAGTCGGCCGGAAAGGTAAACTTATCCACACCTACAAACACATCTTCCGCTATACCTACGGGGTGAGCTATGGTTCGGTTGGCTAGTTCAAGAGTCATCCTAGTGGGAGTGAGCTCGGGAAGAGATAGTTGTTTCCAAACCGATAAAGGCATGAGGTTTATGCTCGCCCCTAGATCCGCCAAAGCCCTGCAATTTTCAACACCGGGAAAATTACAAGGTATCAAGAAGCGCCCCGGATCTCCAAGTTTTGTTGGTAAGGTTTTAAGTAACACCGCGGAACAATTTTCATTAAGGGATGTGTTGGGCAAATAAACCAATTTTTCTTTGTTTGAGAGCAAATCCTTGAACATCTTAGCAAACTTTGGCATATAAGCAAGAGCTTCCGCAAAGGATATATTGATGTTGAGTTGCTTGAACATTCTTAAGAAATTGGAGACTTGGATGTCATCCTTGTTCTTTAACTTGTCCTTTTTCAACCTTGAAGGATATGGAAGAGTAGGTATTGGTGTAGGTGGAATAGGTGTAGTAGTGGAAGATTTGTCTTTGTTAGCTTCTTCATTGGGAAGTGTAGAAGGTAAAGGAGAAGTATGAGGTGGTTGAGAAGGTGTGTTTGAGTGAATAGGAGCATTTTGAGGAGGTGAAGTAGAAGTAGAAGACTTGTCACAAGTAGGAGCACAAGTGGGTTGAACAATAGTAGGTTTAGGAGGTGAAGGATCCTTTGTTGTTGTTCCACTCCTTGTTGTAATAGCATTGACATTGGCCCTAGGGTTTGTTTGTGTGTTAGAAGGTAAAGCCCCTTGTGGTCTTTGATTTATTGCCACTAAAACCTTATTGATTTGGTCATTCATTCTCTTCTCCATTTCACGCATTTTCTTGTCAACATACTCTTGAGTCTCTTGCATCCCATATCCTTGATTTTGAAATTGAGGGTAAGCTTGATTTGGTATTGGAGCATATGCTTGATTGGGAATAAATGGAAGTGGTTGATTAAATCCTTGTTGTGGTGGATAAAAGGTATTTCCTTGATGTTGAACATTGTTGGGTGCCTTGTAGTTATTTCCTTGATAAGGTGGTCTTTGCCCTTGATTCCTTGGTAAAATTTGAGGAGGATTTTGTTGAATTTGGGTGGGTGGTTGGGGTGGAAATCCGGGTGGAGTAAGGTAGTTTTGGGACTTGTAAGAAAGATTATTTGGATTGATATTAGGCTTGAAGTGTTCACGATGTTCCTCTTGGTAAGCATAGCATTCCCCTTGATACCCTTGCACCTTATCACATTGTTCATAAGAATGGGGACCTCCACAAGTAACACAAGAAATGGCAATGGCATTCACATTATTTGAAGAATTGTTCAATGAAACGGTCTTAAAGGCTTGAACTATCTCGTGAGTCATTTCTTGTTGTCCTTGTTTGACTTGTTGAAGGATCTCTTTAAGAAGTTGGTTGTCACAAGGAGTTTGAGAATTGTTTTGGATAACATGAACCTTTTCTTCAAATGGATTGTTTGTTTGAACCATTGCTTTAGTCTCAATGATGTCCAAAGCCTCTTGATATGTTTTAAGAAGAATATTCCCTCCCGCGGAAGCATTGAGTGAATCTTGGTGGTGAGATTTAAGGCCATCATAGAAGAGGTTGATTTGGTGAACTTGATCCAATCCATGATTAGGGCATCGCCTCAATAGCTCACTATACTCTTCCCAAGCATCACTAAAGGATTGACTAGGTTTTTGTTGAAAGCCCATAATTAAAGTCCTCAAAGCCATAGTCTTATGTGGAGGAAAGAACTTGTTCAAAAACTTAGTGGTGAAACCATCCCATGTGGTGATACTATCGGGTGGTTGGGTGTCTAACCAATGCTTAGCGGTTCCCTCTAAAGAAAATGACACTAACATCAACCTAATCACCTCATGTGGAACCCCATTATGCTTAATGGTATTGCAAAGAGAAAGGAATCTCTTAAGGTGAGCATGAGGATCCTCATTCTTGTTACCAAAGAAAGGTGATTGTGAAACCATATTGATCATAGATGTATGTAGCTCAAATGTGTTTGCAGGAAAGTCGGGAATCTTAATGGCACTAGAATATCCATGAATGTTGGTTTGCATACGTTCATACAAAGAGCGATTATCAATAGCCATGGCTTCTTGTGGTGGAGTCAAAGCACGATTCTCGTGATCGGCTTGGTGGACGGTGGTGGTCTTACTCTTTCTCTTTTTCTTCCTTTTCGGAGGAAGAGGTTGTACACCAATCGGTATTTGTGCACGCCCGCGAGTGAGCATGCAACTCAATACGAGGAATGAGAGAGAAGCTCTCATGTGACTTTGAAGAGAAATGGATTATCCTCTTCGAGTTTCAATATTAAATATCCACAAGAAAATAACAATATACTTATGTACTACTTGGGTGCAAGACCCTCAATGAAGCCTTCCTTCTTAGAATACTTACAAGTGAACGGGGGGTTAGGTGGCGCGAAGCACTTAAGTACCTATTGACCCTTAGATGGCATTTTATAGCACATCGCCTTTCTATTCACTTAAATGTTCGTATTCTTCGAATTGTTGCTTATTGAGAGTATTTATCTATTCTTGCTTTATTTTGTTTGATCGATACACGTGTCAAGGACCGGAACGCCCCTCAACACGGTGTATTGCCTCGGCAATACTTATGGAAGATATGTAGATTGGTTGTTCTTATACGTATACGTATTTACTTATAATAATATATGGAAAATATTTTTGTATTTATGAGTTTTTAAGAGAAAATACTATATGTATATAAAAACCGAGAGAATCCAATAATATATATTTTTGGGTGCAATCTCTTAGGAAAAAGATTGCTTTTTGGATTTTTTATTTTTTTTTTGTCAATTCTTTAGGAAAAGAATTGTTTTGTTAATTTTTTAGTTTTTTATATATTTTTTTATTTTTTTATTTTTTATTTGTTTTTGATTTATGATACGTAAAAATAACGTTCACAAAGTGAACGGATCCCAAAAGCCAATGAAAACCGTCAATAGATAGTCTCTCGTGTAGTCAAAGAACCGGCAGCGGCGCCATTTGAAATTGAGTATAATGTAGTTCGTTTTTTCTCAGTTCTTGCTAATGGAAAGTCCAACCAATATCGGATTTTTAACTGTTTTTGGTTGTTAAACTTGTTTGGATATTCTATTTGCTAATTCAACAAAGTCTTACAAAACGGAAAAATATTACCTACTTATATGTAAAACATCTTGCAAATACCAAGTTTTTATCCAAGTAAAATTCAAATTGTAAAATATGAAACTTAAAGGACTGAAAATGTAAATTCTAGGAAAGATAAATGCTTGAAATGTAAATTCTAACAAGTCTAGGGACTAAAAGTGTAAATCAGTTAACTAAAAGGATCAAATTTGCAAAACTTATAACCAACTAGCCAAAATGTAACAAATTTAACAACTTCCTAACTGAAAATAACAAATTTCAAAACTACAAGGGCTTAAAAATTGCAAACCCTAAAAACTTTGAAGTTTAGCCAAGTTTAGAATCTGTTTAAAACAAAAGGGACTAGATTGCAATTTCTAAAACTATTTAAGCCAAAACGGGTTTAGGATGAAAATAAGCTTGTTTGAGCTTATTACTGAACCAAATTCAATGAGACAAATTGCAAATCGTTTTAAATCCCAAATAAGCTACGTGTGTAAAAGGATTTTGGCTAAAGATGTAAAATAAGCAAATGAGAACTTATCAATAAGCCCAAAATAAGCTATAGCAAAAACTAGACAATCACAACTTGATTATCTTGATGAAACTGATTAAGCTACTCAAGTAATGAACGGGAAATCAAACTAGAACAATTTTCATCCAGAAATAAGCTAGAAAAATGCATTAAGCTGAAAAGAGCTTATCGTTGACCAAGCGTTGACCAACTTATTTTTCAAAAAGCTGAAACTTTCAAAAATCAAGTAACTCTATGTTTTAAGTGGATTTGTGAAGAAAAATGGCTATGTTAATGAAGAGGATTAAGAGATACAAATTTTCAGTTTCCATTTACAGAAACTTGCCTCAACTTTGCTTATCTGAATTTTGCTTATTCCTATCTGCTTATTGTAAACTGTAGAGAATGCTCTTGGAATCTAAATCTATATGATATAAGCTACAACTGAGAAAAAATTTGGTACAATTTCATCAAGTATTGAGTGAGTACTAGCCAAAAGAAAATGATAAGTTCTAAATGGCAAAACTGCATAAGAATGACCCAAACCTTTTTAGTGCCATTTGCCTGTTTGACTTACTAAATGACTTGTAAATGACTTGAAACACTTTATTACCACCTATTAACTGCAAATGAACTTTAAAACGCCAAAACTCAATACTTGAAAACTCTTGATTAACTATTGCCAAACACTCCTTAATCTGATTTTACAAACTTTTGCAAAGACTTTTTAAGAACTGATTTAAACTGAATCAAATGCTTATGACTACCAAACTTTAGACTCAAAATGAGATGGTTTTCAACTTCAAGCAAGCAGTGAAAACAACTTATACTCTATTAAGGTATAAGAATGGAAATTGACTGACTTTAAGCTATTACTAAACACAATCCACAAACAATAAGCAGTAAATCAAGATTAAGCTACAAGTAATCAACAATCAAACAATCAGCAACTCTAAACAGCTTTTATCATGCAGCCATCAAGATTACACTATGAAAAGTATCATGCACTTGACTAATTCAGTGGAACAAAAACAAGAACTTTAAAACCTTTTGAAGTAAACCTTTGGGAAGAAGAGGAGCGTTGTGCTCTCTTAGCCTAGTGATAACCACCACCTTATCGCTAGGACAACAATCAATCAATCAAATTCAGCTACAAATCAACAGAAATCATCAACATGCTTGAAATCTTCAAAAAACTATGGATTGAACTGAATTCTTCTCAAACAGCTAACAAACTTCTTCAAAGTAAGTTATGATCAAGGAATGATCATAACAAACACAATGCAGTAACACAAGTATCCAATAGCAGCAGGAAATGAGAAGTAGAATGAAGAACAGTTTTGGCGGGAAATGAGAAATTTGAATTTTGTTCAATCAAAGTTGTTACAAAGCTGTTAGGAAGCTACTAACTAACTAACTAACTCAAGAGTTTGTCAGACTCTTGAGTAGTTAGGGTAGAAGGGAAGGAAAATTGAAAGGAAATTTAGAAGTGTGTGTTTTTACAAAACTAAGCTACAAGTTACAAATGAAGTCCTATCCATCTATTTATAGGCATGAAGGAGGAGTTTGTTGGGGTTGGTGACGTGTTGGGACCAATCCCAGCTCTCCACGTGGACAATTCTGCAAATTTCCTCTTCCAACTATGAACACAAATTGGGCCTTTCTCCAATAGTTGATTTCATGTTAATTGACTTGTACCATTGTGTTCGTCTCTTCAAAATGATCAATTTTGGTGTTGACATCTTTTCATGAAATGGATTGTAGCTCAAACACGATCCTGGCAAATATTTTTGATGAAGAAGATGCCACGTGTCATCACATGAATGGTTGAAAAAACGTCACACGGATCACACTGTTGAGATTTTCTTCATTTAATATGGCGGCTGAGTGGGCAATAAATGAGGTTGAGTTGGTAATCCGTGTGATTTCTTTTCTCTCTTCTAATTGGCCAATTCTTGTACACATGGATTAAACTTGTGTAACTTTCCAATATTGGCAGTTTCAACCCTTGTACTTTGGCAGAGTGCATTAAAGGCTTGTAACTTTATTTCTTTGACACTTTAAGTCCTTCAAACTTCATCTTTGAGCAGGATTGACCCTTTGACTTTGTTGACTTGATAGTTGACCAATTTTGACTTTGATCTTGACTTTTTACAATATTTGCACTTTAGTCCTTCTACTTTGACAACTTGTCAAGATAGGTCCTTGTACTTCAAAGTCTTGTCACTTTTGATCCTTCCTTGTCTTTTTCATCCATTTGAGCTTGATTTTTCCTTGTTTGCTTGAAAATGTATCCTTTTACCTACACAAGTGCACACAAACACAAACATACCACATAACACTGTTTTTGCAAGATAAATTGGTATTTTTCTTTATGTTTTAGGGTTATTTGTTGATAAAAGGATATGAGTTTAAGCTCATATCAATAGCTATGTATTCTGCTTCCGTACTTGAAATTGCAGCGCTTTTCTGCCTTTTCGATGCCCAACTGATTAGTCGATCTCCTAGTAGTTGCAAAGTTCCACTCGTGCTACGCCTTGTATCTTGACATCCCGCATGATCCACATCTGCATATGCCATTAGTGCAATAGAAGAGCCCTTCGAATACCAAAGTCCCCGATTAATGGTTCCTTTAAGATATCGAAAGATCCTTTTAACAGTAGCTAAGTGTAACTCAGTAGGCCTAGTTTGATACCTGGCACACATACATATAGCAAACTGAAGATCAGGTCGACTGGCGGTGATATACAGAAGAGTACCGATCATTCCACGATAAAGTGTCGGATCAACGGCAACTCTATGAGGATCTGCATCAAGCTTAGTTCGTTCCACCATTGGAGTATCCACGGGGTCGCAAGATTCCATTTTTTACTTCTTTAGCGATTCAAGGGCATACTTGGATTGATTGATAAAGATACCTCTGGGACTCTGAGATATCTGAAGACCTAAGAAGAATGATACCTTGCCCATCATTGACATCTTAAACTTGGAAGACATGAGTGTCCCAAACTCATCCGATAAGGTTTGGGTCGAGGCTGCAAATATAATATCATCAACATATATTTGTACCATAATCATATCTTTACCTCGTTTCTGAATGAACAGCGTGGGATCCACCTTGCCTTTAGCGAAGCCTTGCGTGATGAGGAATTGTGACAATAGATAATACCATGCGCGTGGAGCTTGCTTCAACCCATAGAGAGCCTTCTTAAGCTTGTACACATGATTAGGATAATTAGGATTCATAAAACCATCCGGTTGTTGAACATAGACCTCTTCCTTGAGTTCACCATTAAGAAATGTCGTCTTCACATCCATCTGATAGACGATCATATTCATATGGGCTGCATAAGCGAGGAATAGTCTAATAGCTTCTAAACGGGCAACAGGTGCAAAGGATTCCATAAAGTCGATGCCCAATAATTGCTTGTATCCACGAGCTACTAAACGAGCTTTGTTCTTCAATATTCCGCCTAACTCATCGAGTTTCACCTTGTAAACCCATTTCAAAGTGAGTAACTACACTTGATCCGGGCATGGGACAAGTTCCCATACGTCAAGACGTATAAATTCATTAAGTTCTTCTTGCATAGCTTCTATCCAACATGATTGAGTAAAAGCTTGTTGCCATGTCTTAGGTTCAACTTCAGTGAGAAAAGCATCAAAGTGAAAAAACAATGCACTTTCTTGTAACTGACTTCGTGTGGATACCGGACGATTAGGGTCACCAATAATAGAATCTATAGGATGATCCTTTGTCCACTTGCTGTCATGTTCACGAATCCGTGGATTGGAGTAAACTGTAGTTGGAGCTTCCTCTGAGGTGGACGACCCAACTTGATTAGGGTCGGGAATTGGTACACCAAAGAATGGAAGTTCACGCATTTGAGCGAATTCTAAATCGTGATCATCATCATCCTCTTCATCATTAATAGGCATGACATGGGTAGTTGAAACAGGTGTTGGTTGAGAATTACTTGTTGATGGTATATCTAGACCAATTGTAGGTGCAGATGTATCTGATTGTGCAACGGTTGCTGGAACGACAACTTCGGTTACCGGAGCTATTACCTCAGGTTCTGGAGCAACAATAGTTGGAGGAGTAAAGAATTCATCAAAGAACGGTTGAAACAACGTATCCCATTCAGTCCTAGAAGGTGGTGTAAATGATGATGAAGTAGGGTTGTTTGGGACAAGACCAGAACTAATGTTACTGGGTCCCATTTCATGAAGTGTGGGTTCAGAGCTGCTTTGCTCAGAAGCCATTGCTGTCAGCTCATCAAAATCAACATTCATAGTTTCGAGGATCTTGCGAGAGTTACGGTTGTAGATTCGGTATGCCTTCTTTGTGGGGGCGTAACCAATGAAAATACCAATATCAGCCTTTGGTTGAAGTTTTCCCAAATTGTCACCATCATTATTTGGATAGCAAAGAGAACCAAATACATGAAGATATGATAAATCTGATACTTTTCCATGGAGAAGCTCATAAGGTGTTTTACCATGGCGTTTACGAATTAGTGACCGGTTTTGGGTGTACACTGCTGTAGATACTGCTTCTGTCCATAAGAACAATGGAGCCTTTGCGTAAATTAACATCGTTCGAGCAGCTTCCATAAGTGTGCGATTTCGCCTTTCAACGACACTGTTTTGTTGTGGAGTGCGAGCAACGGATGTTTCATGAGATATTCCAACTTCTTCATAATAATCACGCAAGATTTGATTCACAAATTCGGTTTCATTATCTGTATGAATGCGTCGGACAGTAGTGTTGAGACGCACTTGAATCATCTTGATAAATCCGATGATGAATTTAGGTGCCTCATTTTTTGCTTTCAAAAATTTCACCCATGTAAACCGAGAGTAATCATCGACAATAACGAGGATGTACTTTTTGCCACTAAGACTTTCAACACGCATTGGCCCATAAAGATCCATATGCAAAAGATAAAGTTTCTCTTGGTTGGTGTCTTCCGTCTTGGGTTTGTAAGATTTCTTAGTGCTTTTCCCCATTGTACACGCGGAACACAAATGATCCTTGTGAAATGATAGTTTAGGAAGACCACGAACAAGTTCGTTTTTTGCCAAGTGATTAATAGCGTCAAAGTTAAGATGAGATAACCGTCGATGCCATAACCATGACTTAGTCTTCGATGCTTTGGAGAGAAGACATACGTGAGAAGCGGTCATCATGTCGTGGAGAGACAAAGTATACAAATTATTCCCTCGAGTACCTTTCAATAAATCAACCCCTTCCAAATTACGAATGAAGCAGGTATGCTCTCGAAAAGCAACTTCTAGGTTTGCATCACAAAATTGTCCCACAGAAAATAAGTTGTGACCAAGACCTTCCATGTAATACACTCTTGAAATTATAACATTCCCAATATGATATTCACCGTAACCCATTATCTTTGCAATATGATCATTTCCAAATCGAACCGTACCAAGAAACTTGCTGACGAAATTTCTGAGCTGAGAGCGATCTCCGGTCATATGCTTGGAGCAACCAGAGTCCAAATACCAGAGAACAATTTGGACCACCTGTTTTCAATAACAACAGTAGACAATGCATTGGAAACTATTGGTTCCGGAGTGTTAGTAGATACAGATATAGAATTATCAGAATTGCTAACATTTTTTAGACCCTTAGATTTCCTGCGTTTTCTAATGTGAGTTTTAGCACTAACAGGTTTTACTATTCCAACTTTCTTAGGTTTTGGATTATTCGCGGGTACTACAGTGGGAGTAGACCTATTTAAAGGGCACTTGGTTCCTATAGTAGTGTCGGTGTTCCTAGTTAAAGGACATGCTTGTGTTTTGGTAGCCTTGGTACTCCTAGTTAAAGGGCACGCTTTCTTCGCTTTAGTGGGAGTGATCCTAGTCAAAGGGCACATATTTCCTACTATAGTGAAAGTTCTACCAGTGGGGCGCCACATCCAACCAACTTGGGTTAACACTTTCCCAGTCGGTTTCCATTCTAATCCATTTTTCCGGGCATTCATCTCATTCACATGGTCAATAAGGCAAGAATCATGACGACTAGAAAACATACATTCATTGCAATTCCAACATTTCAAATTAGAATTCACACTAGGCTTAGAACGCTGCACAACCGCAGAGCCTTTAGGTTTAGCTACATGATTCTTTTTATTCAAAACAGAAATAACATTCCTAGGATGGGCTTCTACTTTCTTCTTCACTTGACTACTAGATGGGGGCAAGATCCTATCATTCTTCTTGTTTCTCTTAAGCTTAGATCTTTGAGCCTTAGTAGTGGTGCTTACTCCTGTAGAAGGCAACACGGGAATATTAGAAGCTGGTTTTGATTCCGCCTTATCTTTATTGACCAAAGTTTGAGATGGTTTAGTCCTAGGGCCCTTGTTAAGTGGTGTGACGGCTATAAGTTTCCTTTTGATTGCACTAGAGGACGATGCTGAGACAGTGGCTGCGTTATCCACAACATTCTTACCTTTCAAAGTACGAAGTGTTTCCTTTAA
Organism: Glebionis coronaria; assembly: GCA_025667525.1. Taxonomy (NCBI): domain Eukaryota; kingdom Viridiplantae; phylum Streptophyta; class Magnoliopsida; order Asterales; family Asteraceae; genus Glebionis; species Glebionis coronaria. The sequence goes on from CM046876.1 coordinate 273,531,878, forward strand.
CTCAGCCAAGACCAGATTCTTATCACAAATTTGTTCCCTCAAATCAGATATTTCCATCGACTTTCGATTCAATTGTTCAATCAATGATTGATTCTGTGCAGTGGTATCAACACATGCGGGCTGTACTGAATCGAAGAGTCGTGTATTTTTCTGTTTTAAGTTATCAACTTTGGACAAAATCTTGGAAACTCGATTATCTAGATCAAGTCTAAAATTCTCAGCGGCCTCAAGTACGTTCACACAGTTAAGCTCCTTAGATTTCTCTATTTCTATCGGCAAAGATTTAGCAACCTTGTCACTTGGCTGACGCTGTTTTGATTGTAAATTCAATCGAAAATTCTTTTCAAAGTTTGCATCATCGATATTAACACCTTTGAATGATGTTTCAAAGATTTCTTGAATAAATTGTTGCTTGCATTCAAGCGAAATACAATGTGTTTGAATCTCATCAAAACATTTTGAAAGCGAAGAATATGAATCTTGAAGCTTTAAAAATGCAGCGTCAGATTCATGACAAGTACTATCTACCACATTATCCACAGATTCAACATTATGCACAAATGAATCATTATCAACACATTTATTCACACAGACGGAAACAATATCATGAGACATCACTTGCTTCAGAAGCTGATCATTTTGGCGTGAAACTCGTTCTATTTCAAGTAAACTGTTTTCATAAGCATCATCCATTTCATTGAAAACACGTTTAACTTCTTCTATTTCCAAATACAAATCATGATCAAGATTACTAAGACAAGCTTTAACATTCTTTACAAACGGAATAATTTCGTCTCGGAACGCAGCTCTAGTGTGCTCAAAGTTCCATTCACCTTCCGTTATGGCCGAAGCCGTCGTATGTTCCAAAATGACCTTGTCAAAATCGGCTAAGTGTTGGTGTACCGCATTTAAGTTAACGGGCGGCTTACTTACCGGTGGAATTAACTTCGTTAAATCCTTTTTGACAAGTGTAGGAGACGTACTAGGAGGGTTTTCATTTGACAAACTTTGGGGCACAAGAACTGTCAATTCAGCTAATTCCTTTTGTAAGCGAATGCGGGTCTTTTTAGAAAATTGATCTTTGTTATGTTGATCATAATCAATTGTATGGAATTTTGAAAGCATTTTAGAATGAGTTTCATCCGCAAGTGACTGTGTCTCCTCAGTACTACGAACAAAAGGTGCTTCTTTCGATTTTCCAATTATGGTCATATCATAAAGACCGGGAATATATTCCTGAGCTTGTTTTGCATAACCGGGATTAGGTGGTAAATCTTGAAGACGTTTAAGTTCGAGTTCTTTAAATGATTTAGTTAAAAGATGAACCTTTTCTGTGGAAGAGTATTGTTTTAAAAGCTGTTGTTCTTTGAATTTAAGAAGTTTGGTAGCATTAATTTCCGATTCAACCTTTTTAGACTCGAGAGTTTCGAAATCCATTTTAAGTTTCTGAAAATCATTGACAGCAGTTTTTTTTAATTCATTGGAAAGATTAGCTTTTAATGATTCTATTTATTTCAAGTGTTCAATCTTTTCAAAACGAAATTGGTCAAATTCAGAACATGTTATTTTCTCTTCTTGAGGGACCATTTCAAAAGTTTTGACCTTTTCTTTATGCAACGCAAGCTCAACAGTTAGGGTGGAATACGTATCTACAGATTGTCTGAGGGCCATATGCATTTGATCACATATATGTTTAGGCACCATGACCAAATCATGTTAAGCATAAGATGCCATACCCGTCGTAGCATTTGGTTGAGGTTCACTCAAATGTGTAGGATTGGGTACCACATCATTTGAGTTACTAGTTTCCGAATGCTGTTCGAGGTTGTCATTTTCATGCCCAACTTGATGTTGGTTATCATCAATATTATTAGATGTGGTTGGTACCTCACTGATGACATCAGAACCGTAATGAGAGAGATTAGCAATGAGAGCAGCTTGGGCAGAGTGAATGTCATCACAATCCGAATCGTATGCATCAAGATCGTCCGCTTGATAAGCTGCATTAGAAGTAGAAACGACTGCAATGCCTTCAGTATCTGCTGCCCCTGGGTCTGCAAGAAATTCCAACTCCTCTGAATCCAAAATCTTCCCCTTAGACTGAGCATCAACCAAATACATCTTCTCACGAAACCATGCATCATCCCTCCTTCTTTTCGGTTGAGTGCATTCCCTAGCCATATGACCTTGTCATCAGCAATTGTAGCAAGTCACAACCTTTTTAGGACCAATGGGACTTCCATTTCCACTAGCTTGAGAATTCACAGCTTGATTGTTCCCAGTCCTTGTAGGAGGTCCATATGAATTTTGCCTTCCCTGAATAGGTTGTACCGTCACTTGACCATCTTGAACAGTGGCTTGTTGTCGAGGATTTGATGAGGTGCGGAGCTGATTGTTTGTTGGTGGAAATCCTCTAGTTGCAACAAGTTTTGACAAGTAGGCTGTGAGATGGTTTAGAACATCAGTTGGCGTATCATTTGGAGTAAAGACCGGTGCTTGGATTGGTGGAAGTTCATTAGAGTAGAAAGCTTGTGCTGGTTGTGCTTCTAGTGGAAAATATCCTTGCTGAGGAGTATAGCCCAATGGAGAAGTGTTGGCTTGTGATGGTGATGTTTGATATGGTGGTTGTTGTTGAAAAGATTGTTGATGAACACCTTGTTGATATGCTTGCTGTGGCATCACTAGTGGTGGATAAGATGGTTGTTGTGGTTGCTGATAGTTGTGTGGTGGTGTCTGCTGCAAGTATGATGGTTGCTGATAAGTATAAGCCATGTTTTGTTGAGAAGCATACATTGCAAGTGGATCATGAACTTGAGGTGTAGACAACCGAGCCTCGATCACATGGCATTCGTGTTGTTGAAGAAAAGCTTGAAGTTGATCCACATTGGTGTTATGCAAGTCCTTAGCCAATTTAACATCCGTCACGTATTTTTTCCATTCTGAAGGAAGAGTGTTCAAATACTTGGTGTTCAATTGAAAGGTAGGAATTGTCATGCCATAGATATTGAGCTCATTCAACAATAGGGTAAATCTTAGATAGTAATCATTGAGAGTCTCCCCTGGCACATCGGCAAACTTATCAAAAGTATCATAAAGCTTACACTCTCGTTCTTGTTTAGTTAACGAGGTGCCTTGCATGAGAACCCGAATTCTATCCCATAACTCTTTGGAAACTTTATGTTTGCTGACGAGTTTGTAGACATCTGGAGGAAGGGCTTGGAGAATGATGTTTGTAGCATACTTATCACATTTATCTTGAATCTTCATATCTTCAGTCAACTCACCCGTTGTGCGAGGACGAGTAGTCGTACCTTCCGTCACTGTACCATAATCTAATGGTCCATTGAGCACCGATGCTCAAATTAGATGTCCATTCTCCTTGTTCAACATATAAAGTTCCATTCGGGAAGCCCATTCCTCATACATAGTCTTCTCCAACATTGGTGGACGATTATCCGTACCCGAGAGGATGGACTTATCCGTAAGGGATGTGTACTCCATTTCAATAAGTTAAGATTTATAAACGTTGATCGATCAATGAAAGAAAGTAAATGTGTTTGTTGTTATGAGTTGAAGTCGAGAAACAATGTTAAAATCCCCTAAAATATGTCCTCGATAAACCAAAAATTCCAAGTCAAAATTACACACGATCGGAATAACCTTGATCGGAATAAACCCTAATCGGAATGTACCTAATCTGAATACCAAATCTGAATTCCAATCGGAATGCCATGATCGGAATACCAAATCTGAATACCAATCGGAATGTCGTGATCGGAATACCAAATCTGAATACCAATCTGAATACCAATCGGAATGCCGTGATCGGAATACCAAATCTGAATACCAATCGGAATACCTAAACCCTATTCCGATTACACTGATCGGAATGTACTATAAACCCTTTTCCGATGACCAGATCGGAATAATGCCCACTTTTCTCGGACAAAACTCAACCAATTCGTGATTTTAAGCCAAAAAATGATCAAAACACCCAAAAATTTTGTGTTTTTAGCCAATGTAACTATACCAAATCCCTACCACAACTATGTAGAAGATTTGTATCAAGAAAAAACCATCAAAAACACAAAAAAAAATTTGGACGTGTGAAAATGGATCAAAAATGGCGTATGAATCAAGAACACAAACACATGAACAATACAATCATCCCATGCCTCTTGATACCATTTGTATGATATGTAAATCTATGCTTATGTTTTAGAGAGAGAAAGAGATAGAAAGATGGTGGATTACACACTTTTAGAGAGAGAAAGTTAATAAGAACTTTGTGAAAAAATGATTAACCACACACCCTCTCCATCAAAGGAGAGGGTTTATATACCCAAGCCCTTGCCATGGGCTTGGGCTTACATTTTGGGCCGGCCTACACATGTTGTAGGCTTGGCTTGTTCTTGTTTGATAAATAAAGAAAGTTAACTAAACTACGAGCTATTACATGGACTATCGTTGGAGTGACCGATCCTTCTTAATATGTAAAACGTATTTCCAACACTTAAAATAGAAAGTTTCCAAAAATAGGAAGTTTCCAAAAATAGAAAGTTACCAAAAATAGAAAGTTTCCAAAAATAGAAAGTTTCCAAAAATAGAAAGTTTCCAAAAATAGAAAGTTTCCAAAAATAGAATTACTGCTTAAAATAGATAAGTTTCTAAAAATAGAAAGTTTCCATAAATAGATCAGTTGCCTTAATTAAATAAGTTTCCATAAATAGATTAGCTGCCTGAAATAAATAAGTTTCTAAAAATAGAAGGTTTCCATAAATAGATTAGCTGCCTTATTTAATTAAGTTTCTAAATATAGAAAGTTTCCATTATTAGAAATAAGCTGGTTAAATAAGATAAGTATATAAGCCTAAGTGTTTTCATGATTATTTTCTAAGTCATATGATATAATGTATAGTTTAATAATTATTCCATGTAATTAAATTAAACTATTGGTTAAAATATTTAATTAAAGTATAACATGTTTTTAATTAAATAAAGTTAAATACTTAGGTTAAAACATGTATTATTATATATTAATAATATAACCTAAGTCATGTTAATTAATTAATTATATCCATGGTTTTAAAATAATTAATTAATTATAAGTCTTAAATATACAAATACTTAGGTTAATTAATTTCATGTTTATAATAATTAAAATAACCTAAGTCATGTTATTAAATTAATCACATCATTTTATTAATTTAATTTTAACATAAGATCATAAACATAAAAAAACTAACATACACCATGAACCGGATCTAAGCTAAAAACAATGAACCGGACATGAAATCGACACCGTACCCCGAACCAACTTGGGGTACACCGTGTTTTACTGCTGCTGTGGGACCCACACGCACCAACTAAGACCATAAGGTCTTGGTGGTGGTCGGCTTGGCAAACCGAAACCCATTCGGGTTCTGTGCAGCCTGCGGCCAAAACAAACACCCCTTAAAACATACTTTTGATTTTAATAAACCCCAAATCATGTTAGATCCATGTTTAATTATTAGGTTTTTGTAAAAACATAACATGTTCTTGATTTATAGAAAGATTAAATCAAAAGAACAGATTTAAAAAGGATTTACCGAATTCGTGGATCAAAAGGATGAAGAACAAACACGATCACCAAGCAAAATTCCAAGATCCAAGATCACAAACCACCTCCTTGTGGTGTTTTAGGGTGGCGGCACAAAGAAGAAGGGAAGGAGGGTTTTAGGGTTTTTTCTAAAATCTTCTGTGAATGAAAAATGAGTAGTGAAAAATTATTTAACCCTTTTTGTGAAAAATTGATGGGCTAAGCCCATCTCCCTCCCATGTTTCGTGGTAATGGGGCCCACAAGGGGTAACCCGATCATTTTCCGTGTCTAATTAATAAGTGTGTTCTCGTGTTCGTGTTTTACGTGTTTGTTCGTGTTTATTTGTGTTCGCGTTTTGTGTGTTCTCGTTAAATAATTACCGTGACCTAATACATATAATTACGCTCGTAATAAATATATATACGTAATTAATAATAGTTCGTGTTTTAATTACGTTCATGATTTCATGATTGCATGTTCGTGATTAAATAATGTCAAATAATTATTACGTGATCGTGCGTAGTAAATACTTATCGTGTTCTACCACGTACGTAATACGTAAAATCCTAACACGTAATTGTAATCATGCTATATTAAGAAAGTTTAAATCTAGTACGTACGATCTTAAGGGTACTATTCATGGTAAAAGCATGCGGGTTTTACAATCACCCTCCTCTACTGGCCGCCGCCATCATAATCATATACTCCAGCAACCATTACCCACTGATAGGTGTGTAAACACCCATCCTTTTACCACTTATAACTGGCTAAAACAAGACCAAAAAACGTATTTAATATCAATTGTTTGGAATTATGCGTGGTTTTTGTGTTTATTGTGTTTTCAGAGTCAACCGGATGATTATTGAAGAAAACGTGGGATTGCACGGGTTTTATCAAGGAAAAAGACTCAAGACGAAGTCTATTGTCCAAGAGATGCAAAAGATTTGAAGTCAATGGGCCTATTTGAAGATTTATCGAAGAAAAGGACCAAAGATGGAAGATTTACATATGTCGAAGAAACTCAAGTCTATAAAACGAAGAAATTAAAAGACGAGTTGAATCTAATCTTCGACAAATCCCGAATCAGAATCGAAAACGTCAACTTTTCTGAAAAGACGAGAAGGCATGAAGAAAGGGAGAAAGCCCACTCACCAACCAACCACTTAGCCTATATAAAGGATCCACCCTCACAATTTTTGGAATCTAGTTTTTCTTTCAGTTTCTTTCCTTTCCTATTTCGTAGGAAAACCATCTCCCTTAAGGAGTGGTCCTTCATCTTCTTGATTTGTTCTTTTAATCTTGTAAGTTTGATCTTTTCTTTTTGTTTACTGAATCTTAATCATCAATACAAGCTATCCTTTAATCTTTTCATTCATCTTGTTCTTCATCATCATTTTTATTTAAAGTTCTTAAGTTCTTAATTAGTTGAAGTTTGATTTTAAAAAGTTGTTGAATTTGTGTTTTTATGATTGGGATTTGATCCTTGTAGTTAGTAGATGATTTGTGGTTAATTTGGTTAAACCTTTTTGATTATTTAGCTTGATTTTGGATTAAATTCGTGTCCCCTGTTTTCTACTGTTTCGGCTTCTGTTCTTCATTCCCAGCAACATTCCGAACTGCCATCTATTTTTACCTTACTCGGAATAATATATATTCCGAGTAGCCTTCCTTAATTCATTCCTTATTCGAAACATTTAATATTCCGCATAGAGCCCCATTATTCCGAAATGCCAATCCCTTTTCTCTTATTCGGAATAATATTTATTCCGAGTAGCCTTCCTAGATTTTTCCTTTATTCGGAATTTTCCAATTATTCCGCATAACCCTTTATTCCGAGTAAGCTTGATTGTTCCGGATAGCTTCATTTTTCCGCATGGTCATCATTTTTCCGCATAGCCAGCTTTTATTCCGCATAGGATTGTTTATTCCGCATAGAGATCTTTTTCCGCATAGTCTTAATATTCCTAATGGCCACTTATTCCGCATAGACTCATAATTCCGAGTAGGACAATATTCCGCATCATCAATACTACGGATAGCACTATTTTGTCAGTAAGGGTCTTTCACTGTTTAATCATTTGACTGTTAAATTTTATTCACGTTTTATTTTCATTCATTAACTGTACTTGGCTTTAATTTTTAGTTACTTGATTTACTTACCTTTATAATAGAATAGAAAAATAAAACCCCTTTTTGTTACCAAGAACAAATCATTCCACTTTTAACTATGATCAATTCGAGGAGATTCCGAGAATCGAACTTTCAAACGAGTAAAAAAAAGAAAAAAATACTAGTATCAAATGGCGCCGCTGCCGGCTCTTCTCGTTAAGATCAACAGTTTTTTGTGAGAACTTGGATTTTGGGATCCATTCACCGTGAACGTTAATTTTTCAAAAAAATTTCAAAAACACTAAAAAATATAAAAATTTTAAAAATCCAAAAACAATTAAAAAACCATAAAAAACCAAAAATATTTTTGTATTGTTTTTGCCTTGTTAGTTCTTTTGTAGGTGTATGCGCACTCGATCCACGTCTTATCAAGAGCCCGAGCCTCTCGATCACTTAGACATGGCCGGTGTACCACCTCCAAACAATAATAACAACAACAACCCACCCTTCAACAACATGAATAATAACAACAATGAGCCTCAACCGGATAATCGCCCGATGATTGAACTGCTACAAGCTCATGTAGACGGCAACACGGATCCAATTGTCATACCTCCAATTGCCGCCAACAATTTTGAGCTAAAATCAGGCTTTATCCAGATGGTCTCCGCTCAACCATTCTTGGGACGTACCATTGATGACCCACATGACCATATCAAGAGATTCTTGCAACTCACCAACACGGTCAAGTTCAATGGTGTTTCACAAGAGGTTATCGGGTTACAACTTTTTCCCTTTTCTTTAGAGGGACAAGCCCGGCATTTGCTTGCTAAGGAACCGCCACAGAGTATTCTCTCGTGGACGGATTTGGAGACTAAGTTTATCAATTACTTTTTCCCACCCTCTCGTACTACCGCTTTGCGGAATGAGATCATAAATTTTGAACAAAAGTACGATGAGTCGTTCAATGAATCTTGGGATCGTTTTAAAGATCTTTTAAGAAAATGCCCACAACATGGTTTTACCAAAGTACATCAAATTAATACTTTTTACAATGGTTTAAGCATGAGTGATCAAGATTCACTAAACAGTGCCTCGGGGGGTAATCTTTTGGCTAAGACTTCCAATGCTGCTTGGGATATCATTGAGAATAAGTCTCGTGTGCAAACCAAGAGTGTTCGGACCAATGTCGCTAGTGCTAGCACTAGTGACAGCGGCAAGCGATTGGACAAAATCACTACGCTTCTTGAATCGCTTGTCACCCACACCGTCAGCAACAACAACAGCAACAACGCTAAAAACGCTCAAGTTAGTGCTGTCAGCCAACCTTGTGAGATATGCGGTGGTCCTCACTCTTACACCACTTGTACCGCCACCCAAGACTACCCTGCTGAGAATGTGAATGCATCATATGGAACCTATCCTCAACCTGCTTATCAAGCTAGACCTCAAGGTGACCGTAATTTGCTTAGCTACCGCTCCAACAATTATCTTTCCCCACCCGGTTTTCCTCCTACCAACCCAAACCAATAACAAAACCACAACCACCCTCCTCAACAACAACAACAACCTCGTACACCATACATCCCTCCTCACAAGCAGCAACAACCACCTCAACGAAACAACCAAGTTTACCAACAACCTGCTTATCAACCACCCGCATACAATGCTCCTCCCAACCAACCCACCGCTCTTCACCAAGAAGTGGAAACTTATATGAGGACTAACGATGTGATAGTGGGAAATCTTCAGAGAGAAGTGCTCAACCTGAAAGCAGACTTGGTCAAGCAAGGAAACGATTTGAGAGCCGACATGAGAAATACGTTGGATAGCCAAACTAATGACTTGAAGAACATGATGGCTAGTTTCTTCCAAGGTAATCAACCCTCTTCTTCGGGTACTCTTCCGAGTAACACCGTTGCGAATCCAAGAGGGGAGATGAAAGCAATCACCACTCGAAGTGGCAAAGGTACCAAGGAACCCGAGCTTCCTATACCTCCACCGGTGGTTGTGACTAAGGAGAATGAGTCACCTGCTCCTATTCCTCATCCTTCTACTTCCCCAATTTCTCCACCTCTTCCTTCTACCCCTCCTCCACCCAAGGATGTGAGTGATCCTATTCTTCCAAAGCCTTCCTCTTCTTCCAATATACCTTATCCATCTAGGTTGAGGAAAGAGAATCTCAAAAGCAAGGACGATATTCAGGTTTCGAACTTTCTTAAAATGTTTAAACAACTGAATTTCAATATCTCCTTCGCTGAGGCTCTCGCTCACATGCCTAAATATGCAAAAATGTTTAAAGATCTTCTGAGCGACAAGGAAAAGCTCCTTGATATTGCCAACACCCAACTTAATGAGAATTGCTCTGCAGTGCTCTTAAGGAAATTGCCAACCAAGCTTGGTGATCTGGGTCGTTTCTTAATCCCTTGCAATTTCCCGGCAGTAGAGAATTGCATGGCCCTAGCCGATCTAGGTGCCGGTATTAATCTAATGCCTCTAAGCGTTTGGAAGCAATTATCTCTCCCTGAGCTTGTCCCCACCAAAATGACTTTGGAATTAGCTAACCGTACGGTAGCTTATCCAGTGGGGATAGCCGAAGACGTCATTGTAGGAGTCGACAAATTCACCTTCCTTGCTGATTTTGTTGTCGTCGACTACGAGATGGACCCCCGTGTGCCACTAATTGTTGGTCGTCCATTCTTGAGGACCGGTCGCACTCTCATTGATGTTGAAGCCGGTGAGCTTATCATGAGAGTGGGTGACGATAAAGTAGTCTTCAACATGGGAAAGTTGTCTAAACAGCCTTATTCATATGAGAGTGTTAATTGTATTGACGTTCTTGATGAGGCTTGTGAAGAACACTTTAATGATGCTTGCAAAAGTATTCCTACCTCTCTTCCCAATGTTGAGACCGTGTCCTCTATTGATTCCTCGTTGTCTCTATTTGGAGATAGTGATTTATTTTGGAACAATCTTGAAGATACCATGGGAGATGTGAATTTAGCTACTAATGATTCTCCCACCGATGGGGATGAAGACATGAATTTCTTTGACAATCTTCTCACCGAAGACAATCCTTCGCCTCCATCTCCCACGGTCATTGCTATCGATACTCCGACTTCGAATACGCCTCCCGTCGAAAATCCTCCGGATTTAGAACTTAAGGAGTTGCCGCCCCATCTCGAGTATGTATTCCTTGAAGAAGAGAAGAAGTCGCCAGTCATCATTGCTAAGGACCTAAAGGAAGAAGAAAAAGCCCGACTTATCACCGTGATGAAAGATCATAAGAAAGCTATTGCTTGGAAGATTTCTGATATTCGTGGAATTGATCCTCACTTCTGCACACACAAAATTCTCATGGAGGACGACTTTAAGCCCACAATTCAAAGCCAACGAAGGGTGAATCCAAAAATCCATGAAGTCATCAAAACAAAGGTTATCAAACTTCTTGATGCGGGTATGATTTACCCTATTTCAGATTCACCATGGGTTAGTCCAATCCATTGTGTGCCCAAGAAGGGCGGAATAACAGTTGTTCCCAATGAACACAACGAGTTGATTTCCACTCGTCTCGTTACTGGGAGGAGAGTTTGTATAGACTACCGCAAACTCAATGATGCCACGAGAAAGGATCATTTCCCTCTACCTTTTATGGACCAAATGCTTGAACGTTTAGCGGGTAATAAATATTACTGCTTTCTTGATGGTTTCTCGGGTTATTTCCAAATACCCATCGATCCCCAAGATCAAGAGAAGACTACATTCACTTGTCCCTATGGCACATTTGCTTACAAACGAATGCCTTTTGGCTTATGCAATACCCCCGGGACCTTCCAAAGGTGCATGTTAGCTATCTTCCATGACATGGTTGAACAAACCATGGAAGTCTTCATGGATGATTTCTCGGTCTTCGGGGATTCCTTCTCTTCTTGCCTTGCCAATTTGGAACGTATGCTTAAGCGTGCGAAGACACTCGCCTTGTTCTGAATTGGGAAAAATGCCATTTTATGGTAAAAGAAGGCATCGTGCTGGGACATAAGATTTCTAAAGCCGGTCTTAAAGTAGACCGTGCTAAAGTCGATGTTATCGCCAAGTTGCCTCCACCTTCAACCGTGAAGGGTGTGAGAAGTTTTCTGGGTCATGCGGGCTTCTACCGTCGATTCATCAAAGATTTTTCTCAAATCGCTCGCCCGATGACCCACCTCTTGGAAAAAGATACTCCTTTTCTCTTTTCCAAAGAGTGACTTGAAGCCTTCAACTCGCTTAAGGATAAGCTAACTAAGGCACCCGTCTTGGTTACCCCTAATTGGGAGCTTCCCTTTGAGTTGATGTGCGATGCTAGTGATTTTGCTATTGGAGCGGTTCTGGGACAAAGAGTGAATAAACACTTCCAACCAATCCATTACGCTAGCAAGACAATGACAGGGGCACAATTGCATTATACGACAACTGAAAAAGAGCTTTTAGCTATTGTCTATGCCTTTGAAAAATTTCGTCCCTATCTTGTCCTTTCTACAACAATCGTGTATACCGATCATTCCGCGCTGAAGTACTTGTTGACAAAGCAAGATTCCAAACCAAGACTTCTTCGCTGGGTTTTGCTGCTCCAGGAATTTAAAATCGAAATTCGCGATAAAAAAGGAGCTGAAAACCTAGCCGCGGATCATCTCAGCGGACTTGAGGATCCTTACCAAGGGGATCATCCGAACAAGGAAATCAATGATTCTTTTCCCTTGGAGACCTTAATGTCTATAAATTCGAATTCTGATAAAACCCCGTGGTTTGCAGACATTGCAAACTACTTGGCGGGTGGAATTCTCGTTGACGGGTTAACATCCCAGCAAAAGAAAAAGTTCTTCAAAGACATCAAGACTTACTTTTGGGATGACCCGTATCTTTTCAAACAATGTGCCGACTTGCTTATTCGCCGATGTGTTGATGGACCGGCAGCTTTAGAAATCCTTGATGCTTGCCACAAAGGACCCACTGGTGGTCACTTTGGTCCCAACTACACCGCCAAAAAAGTGTTTGACTCGGGATTTTATTGGGCCACCATCTACCGTGATGCTCACAAGATGGTTAAACGATGTGATGTTTGCCAAAAACAAGGCACGATCACACATAAAGACGAGATGCCTCAGAATTTCATTCAAGAGTGTGAAATCTTTGATGTTTGGGGTATCGACTTTATGGGGCCATTCCCTTCTTCTAAAGGAAACAAATACATCCTTGTTGCCGTTGACTACGTTTCAAAGTGGGTTGAAGCCAAAGCTTTACCCACTAATGACACAAGGGTGGTTTGTAAGTTTTTGAAAGCTCTTTTCGCTAGATTCGGTGTGCCTCGTGCCATTATTAGTGATCGTGGGACTCATTTTTGCAATGACCAATTCGCAAGAGTCATGGCTAAGTATGGTGTAAATCATCGTCTTTCCACAGCCTACCACCCACAAACTAATGGCCAGGCTGAAATATCCAACCGAGGACTTAAGCGAATTCTTGAAAGAACCGTGGGAGAGCATCGTGCCTCTTGGGCTGATAAACTTGATGATGCTTTGTGGGCTTTCTGTACTGCTTACAAGACCCCGATCGGTTGTACGCCTTATCGTCTTGTGTACGGGAAAGCGTGCCACCTCCCCATTGAGTTGGAGCACAAGGCTTACTGGGCCTTGAAGTGGGCTAATTTTGATATCAACAAAGTCGGTGACCTACGCAAGATCCAACTCAATGAGCTCAATGAACTCCGTAATGAGGCTTATGAAAATTCTTTGATCTATAAGGAAATAACTAAGCTCATTCACGACTCCAAGATCAAAAACCGAGAGTTCCACGTTGGAGACAAAGTCTTACTTTTTAACTCTAGGTTGAAAATCTTCTCGGGAAAGCTCAAATCTCGTTGGTCCGGCCCATTCACCATTGCCCAAATTTTTCCATATGGTACTCTCGAGCTCGCTCAACCTAATGGACCTAATTTTAAGGTGAATGGCCAACGATTGAAGTTGTACTTTGGTGAGGATATCTCTCACGAGATGATTCCATCCCTCACCACGTTCCCCATGAACTAATTTTGGGTCGAGTCAGGCTCGTGACTCGGTTATCAAAAACAAGCGCTCCTCGGGAGGCAGCCCGAGTATCTATCCTTTTATGTTTTAACCTCCTAAGTGTAGGGGGACCTACATAGGTGTTTGTCTTTGTGTGGTGATGTGATTACAGGGATAAGTGCACTCTTGGAATCTCTGAAGAACCGTGCTCCCGTGTTATCCGAAATCCGGTTCTATCTCTCAACTATCGTGATTCAATTTTCTTCATACTCACATTTGAAATTGATCACTTTAGTCGTCTCTTCCTTAACTTGAGTTAACCAACGTGCACAATGTCATAAGTGTAGGGGAAACTTTTCCCACGTGCTTAAACATGGAGGACAATGTTTATCTTAAGTGTAGGGGGGGACTTCTATCGAAGTTTTAAGTGGACTTTTCCATGAAAATGCCTTCATTTAACCGGAAAATCATATTTTTCAACATTTTTCAAATTTTTTATTAACTTTGGCCATTTAGTTGTAATTTTTAAATTTTTATCTTTGTTTTCATATGTATATATCCCGTAATAAAGTCAAAAATATTAATAAAGTGGTGTAGCTAGTTTAGAAGTCTTTGACATATTAGGCCCGTTGCGTTTATTTTGACTCAACCCGAATAGACTTATCCAAGTTTATTCTAGCTAGTATCCTTAACCATGTAGACCTTAATTGGTTTATTAGGCTAAGTATCCACGAGTCTCATTACTTGAGATTTTAAATTGTGGAGGACGAGAAATGATAGAGTCAATTATAAGTCGGTATTCTTGCACAAGCTCACTTGGTGTAATTATTTGCCTATTCTCCCATAACTTGCTAATAATTTATCTGCAATAAGTAAGGTCGTACGATTTGAAAAGTTACTTAGCTTCTAGCCCAAGATCGTTTAAAAGTTGCTCGGTAATGATAAGAGTTCATAGCCAAGGCATAACTTATGAAGCGGGGTGCGAAGATTGGCGAGTCCGAAAAGGCCTTAACAAGGCATGAGGATTCCATTTTATTGCTAAAGATCCAAAGTGATATGAAAAACATTATTCCCAAAGTCAATATGAAGGATCAAGACTCACGACGAAACGCAATCAACTCCCATAAAGATGATGGAGAAGTCTATCCGAAAAGACCCTAACAAGGTATGAGGATAAATAGATCCAAGTCCGAAAAGGAGGCGGATCGTTGTATCTCAAAATCCCAATTAGAGATTGAAGAATAATCATGAAGTCGTGGTCAACAAAGTTGGAGTACCTCTCAAAAATCTCCAAGTGAAGAAACTCTATGAACGATGAGAAGACCATTATCTCAAGCACGTCTCTCAAGATATGAAGTATGAAGTACATGCCAAATATCGGCCCGAGAAAGGTCTCAAATCGTGAACCGAGTTATGCCAAGATATGAACTTTTTGATATCCCGAGAAGCAGTTTTAAGAGATTTTGTCCTTTAGCTAACTATTGATCAAATCGTCCTACTTTGCTTTCAGCCTAATTAAACTATCGAAATTAGTCCCAAAAATGCATCTTCATGATCATTCTAAGACAAAAATAAAATATAAGAGATACACCTAGGAATAAGGGAGTTTAAGCATATAATTAAGCCATGTGTGTAAGTGTTTGATTTGCTAACTTATAATAACAATGATCTCGTTTTTAAGCTTAGTTTGGGGAACATGAAACTTGAGGGTGATAAATCTTCGCAGCACCAAAGCCCTAATGTAAGTCCTTGATCTCTTTGCAAGTTATTTCCATGTAGCTATTTTCAAGTGAAAATGGTTTTCTATCCTTTAATTTTTAGTAGTATTTTAATAAGGCCAAGGTTGATTGATTATGAGAAAAATGTAAATTTGCTTTATCACTAAGTATTGCATGAGGGCATGGCAATGGTTAAGTGTAGGGGATTTGATAGGTGTGTAAACACCCATCCTTTTACCACTTATAACTGGCTAAAACAAGACCAAAACACATATTTAATATCAATTTTTTGGAATTATGCGTGGTTTTTGTGTTTATTGTGTTTTCAGAGTCAACCGGATGATTATTGAAGAAAACGTGGGATTGTACGGATTTTATCAAGGAAAAAGACTCAAGACGAAGTCTATTGTCCAAGAGATGCAAAAGATTTGAAGTCAATGGGCCTATTTGAAGATTTATCGAAGAAAAGGACCAAAGATGAAAGATTTACATATGTCGAAGAAACTCAAGTCTATAAAACGAAGAAATTAAAAGACGAGTTGAATCTAATCTTCGACAAATCCCGAATCAGAATCGAAAACATCAACTTTTCTGAAAAGACGAGAAGGCATGAAGAAAGGGAGAAAGCCCACTCACCAACCAACCACTTAGCCTATATAAAGGATCCACCCTCACAATTTTTGGAATCTAGTTTTTCTTTCAGTTTCTTTCTTCTCCTATTTCGTAGGAAAACCATCTCCCTTAAGGAGTGGTCCTTCATCTTCTTGATTTGTTCTTTTAAACTTGTAAGTTTGATCTTTTCTTTTTGTTTACTGAATCTTAATCATCAATACAAGCTATCCTTTAATCTTTTCATTCATCTTGTTCTTCATCATCATTTTTATTTAAAGTTCTTAAGTTCTTAATTAGTTGAAGTTTGATTTTAAAAAGTTGTTGAATTTGTGTTATTATGATTGGGATTTGATCCTTGTAGTTAGTAGATGATTTGTGGTTAATTTGGTTAAACCTTTTTTATTATTTAGCTTGATTTTGGATTAAATTCGTGTCCCCTGTTTTCTACTGTTTCGGCTTCTGTTCTTCATTCCCAGCAACATTCCGAACTGCCGTCTATTTTTACCTTACTAGGAATAATATATATTCCGAGTAGCCTTCCTTAATTCATTCCTTATTCGGAACATTTAATATTCCGCATAGAGCCCCATTATTCCGAATTTCCAATCCCTTTTCTCTTATTCGGAATAAATATTATTCCGAGTAGCCTTCCTAGATTTTTCCTTTATTCGGGATTTTCCAATTATTCCGCATAACCCTTTATTCCGAGTAAGCTTGATTGTTCCGGATAGCTTCATTTTTCCGCATGGTCATCATTTTTCCGCATAGCCAGCTTTTATTCCGCATAGGATTGTTTATTCCGCATAGAGATATTTTTCCGCATTGTCTTAATATTCCGAATGGCCACTTATTCCGCGTAGACTCATAATTCCGAGTAGGACAATATTCCGCATCATCAATACTCCGGATAGCACTATTTTGTCAGTAAGGGTCTTTCACTGTTTAATCATTTGACTGTTAAATTTTATTCACGTTTTATTTTCATTCATTAACTGTACTTGGCTTTAATTTTTAGTTACTTGATTTACTTACCTTTATAATAGAATAGAAAACCAAAACCCCTTTTTGTCACCAAGAACAAATCATTCAACTTTTAACTGTGATCAATTCGAGGAGATTCCGAGAATCGAACTTTCAAACGAGTAAAAAAAAGAAAAAATACTAGTATCACCCACTGTCACTAGACTATTGTAGCTGCCACAAGCACTGTGGTCATCCCACGTGACCACCACCTCCACCAATAGATGGCCGCCGCTGCTGCCTACATCATAGAGGGTGTTTGTTTCGGATTTATATACAGCCACCACTCGATCCTCATGTTACCCACCCTAGATTCGTCACCATCTATAGTAACAACACTATAAACCGCCACTGACACCAATTTCATGGCCACCAACCACCAACCGCCACCCACTTTCGTGGCTATCAGTCACCACCCGTCACCCACATAGCCACAAGCCACCATTCCCTAAATCTACCACCACCAGATCTAATATCCAGCCGCCACCATGGATCCGCGCCACAACTGGTGTTCCTCATTTATGGGGTTACATCAGCCCCGAAGGGGTGTTTGATTCAGCTTATAACAAGCAACCATGGGTGTTTGTTTCTGCGTTCATAAGCCCACCGGGAGCGTTTGGATCTGCAGTTAACGGCCAGGAAGAGGGGTGTTTAGATCTGCTATTGAGAGCAACAGGCATGACGTTCGGATCGGATCTTGGGGGAGAAGCTTCAGGGGTGTTTGGATCTGCTTATTAGGGTGCGTTTCGGATAGAAGAAAGGTTTAAGGGGTTGTTTGGGATTAACAACAGGCTTAAGGGAGTGTTTGGGACTGCTGATGACGACGGGGCACTTTAGTTTGGTGATTGGTAGCGATAGGGGTGTGTCTCGGCTGCAACATAAATCTTCATGTGTTAAATATACAACCGTTAGTTCTAATATTGCCACCGTTAGTTATAATATTGCCGCAGTTAGCTTTAAATTTACCACCGTTAGCTTTAACATTAAACACTGTTGCCACTGACAGTTAATATAGCCATTGTTTTCATATTACACGCACTGTTTTCTTAATGTAGCCACTGTTTTCTTAAAAGTACCCACTGGTGGCTTGAATAGCCACTGTTGGTACACGAAGGACTATTTTAACGGTTTTCGGAATAGAAATATTACATTTTTACCAACGGGAAACATGTTTTAAATCGGGATTAATTACTAATAACTTCTTATTAATTATTTTTGGAATCTTATAAACTATTAACTAAATTTAATAATTTATTTATGAACATAGACTATAATATCGTACATGTTTTATAAACATCGGAGGTACGCAGAAACAGTAAACGAACAACATGCACACTTAACCATCGTCATAACAGTATATATATATATATAATTAAGTATACTATGATATATTAATAACGAGAATGAACATACGACTAATTAAACTACATACAATTATTAATTATGCATATACTGAGACCTACTCAATTACTTAGGTATTCGATGTACTGTGTGCTTTGTGACTTGTATACTTGATCATCCTCGAACAGTATTATTCAGGTGAGTTCATAGCCTCGCATTTTACTACTTTTATGTTTTCAGTAAACCGCGAGGGGGAGACATGCTACTAAATAACTATAACTTGTTTTTATAATATGATTATAATATATTTTAGAGAACGCAAACTGAACGGTTATCCTTAATTACATTTGCCTATTGTAGAAACTGTTAAAACTATTGCAATTGCCCGAATGTTATAAACAGATCTATTTGGGATTGACGATCCCCATCTGGGTGAGTAGCGCTCATTGTGCCTTGGACTGGACAACAGATGTATACCACGTTGGAACTGGAATTGGGATTCTTTTTGTAAGGCATCGGGTCCTCATCTGTTGAGAACCATGGAAGTTAAGCCTCAATTTTGGGCAATAGGAAGAAATGTAATTACTTTATAGTATTTAGCTTTGTGCAATGATACTGTCTGTGATGTTTGCGTTCCTAAACATGATTTTATGCTGCTTAGTACAACACTGTATGGAAATATTAGAAACTATGAACTTGATTTTTATATCAAATATTGTACAACACTATGTAGGACAATTTATAGTCCTAAACTATGATTTTACAAAACTCTATGAATTCACCAACTTTATGTTGACTGTTTTAAGCATGTTTTTCTCAGGAAATTAAGTTGGATTATTTGAGCATGGACTGAGCATCATTTAGGAGCATAAAAATGACTAGGAATCTATCTTTTTATTAGAATATTTGTAACAACTGATATTCAACGATTCAAATGATTGTACTAAATTAATATTTGTATCAATTGTATCTAAAAATCATATAATTATGATCGATGCTTTGTATGCCATTTGTTCTTCGATCCACCTAAGTGATACCCGATCAGGGGGTGTCACAGAATGGTATCAGAGCTAATGGTTATAGAGAATCAGATCAAAAATAAAATTGTTTTTTTTTATTTTATTGTCTGAACTATAACCGGATTAAAGTTTCAAAACTAGGTTTTTGAGGGGACATACTTAGAGAGCATATAGCATAGAGAGCATGCATAACTATATGATTTAAATGCGCATTCATTATCTTATGCATTTATATATTATGATAGTATTAGATACTAGCTTTTTACGTGCTTTACGTATTACGACTATTTAATATTTATTATAAAAATATTAAACACTCAAGATATTTAATGAAACGTATAAACATGTCATGTTAGTGGGGAGCTTTATACTAAAGATGTTCCATCTCGATATTACGTTTTGACTGAGTGGTTGGGTTTACGATTTAAAGTGCCCTCGCTCCTCAAATGTTTATAAAATGGCTTTTGAAGTATGATGGCCCGAACAATGCATTGTAACCACGAAGAATCTAATACACAACAAACCCTTAAAAATATCTAAATGGAAATCTAAATAAAATCTTTGGAAACATTTGGAAATCTAACAGAATCTCTAGAAATCGTTAGAAAATCTAACAAGATTTTAGATCTTTGAAAATCTAAATAGATTTTTTTCTCTTATTAAATCTGTAGAAAATCTAAATTGATTTTATAAAATCTAACTAAATCATATATCTTATAAACCCGTATTTTTATCAGAAGATTAAATACGCAGTTTAGTTTTAGTAAACCATATAAGTATTCAAACAGAAATAAAGACGCGGGATTTCAGAAATAAAAACGTGAGAATTAAATACGAAAATACGTGAATAACTTTAATACGAAAAATAAAAACGAAAAGCTATGTATATTAAGGGTGGTGTTTGGTTTTGCCAAGCCGCAACCAACAAAAACCCCAAACAGGGGGTCGCATGTTAAAAAGGGGTGTTTGGGTTTACATACAGTGGGAACTGATGGCTAATCAGGGGGTGTTTGCTGAAAACAATGGCAACCGAGACTTAGAAGTCTCGGTGGGTCTTAGTCAGAAAAACGGGGGGAAACCAAAAGAAGGCAGTGGAACTTTGACAAAAACAATGGGCACTTACTAAAACATAAATTAATGAGATTGAATGTGTATTTAGCGACAGTTTAGCGACAATATTTCTGTCGCAGTTTTACATAGCATATTTCGGACAGTTTTGATCACACTTTTTAGCGACAGTTAGTGAGGGTTAGCGACAGAGAATTCTGTCGCTAATCCAGTTTTGGAATTATGTAATGTTGTTGTCTTGTTTTAGTGCGACCGAGAAGGGGGTATCTCGGTAGGCTCGGTTTTATAATTAAAGAACTAAAAACGCAGATTTTAATTATACCTTATTTAATCACTTTTACAAATACATGTTTTTAATGATTTAATTAATAAATTAAATTTATAATGTTACATTAGTTTTCTTTTATAATATTAAAAAGGTATAATATTATTAAATGATTGAATTCATTTTGGAAACTTTCTAATTTTAGAAACTTTCAAATTATATCAGATTACTATTTATAGTAATAATATTTATATCATAATTACACGTTATACAGTAATCAGACATGCAAAAATACGTTAATCAGAAATATTAGAACAACCAGATTTATCAGTTTATACCCAACAGGAATACAAGAATTAAATAAATTAAACTAAGAACAGATAAGATCTGTAAAACTAAACAGATATCAGTCAACTCATTTCACGTCCCTTATTTATGTAGTAACCGGGAAGTCGGAGTAGACCTTTCAGCTTTAGTCCCTTTTCATTACTGGACACGAGGTACGGATTTTCCGTCCTTTCAGTAAGGACTTCCTTATGTGCATGATTAGGATTTCCCATCTGCATCCAAATGTTTCCCCAAATATATTTTATAAGTTTTATCAGAAATCAGTTTTACAATTAAGTTAAATTGCCTGAGCCTTATATACAAGCATGACCAGTCAGTAGTACTAGTTAGGGAGGTACCATAACCATGACACTTGAGGCACCGGTGTTGTGACTCACCTGCGGGAGAGTGATATCCCGCAGCGTTCCACTTAGTTCATCTTGGCCATTTTATCAGTATTATTAGTGGGGCGTATGGATGCATCCTAGGCTTATCAGTTTACAGTTATCAGGTGAATGTGGTGTGTGCTCTACTTCCTTCACATTGGAGCTGATACCTCCACCCAACACAGTAATTAGAGGTCACCCCTCTATAGCATGACGATGTCAACCCTCCAGTTATTCATGCAACAGTTTTTACAGCACATGACCTATATAAGCTCTTGGCAATTAAATACAGTAAATTCATATTTTCAGATTTAATAGATAACAGTTCAGTTTTATTATTTATAAATCAGACTTATCAGATTTTCTATAGTTTTCATCATACTCTACATATCAGTCTTTCAGCTTCAGTAATTATTAATTATTTCAAGTTCAGTATATTCCTATTGTGAATTATATCCGTTAACTGAGTGTTATGCTCAGCCGTAGTTCTTTCATGTTCTAACGGCAGGTACCCCATGATACTCTTAAGATTCTTAGAGCATGTGCATTGGATGGAAGCCATTCAGACTTCTTAACTTTATGCACTTCATTTTTATATTGCCGTTGGAAATTGTTTAGTCCTTTCTTTCAGTATTTTGCTTTTCATGTTTTGAGCTTATGTTGGATTACCGATGTTTGATTCCGGTATTTTCCGTTATGGTCAGTTAATGTTTTAGGACATTTACCTTATGCTTTGATGACACTCCATAAATACACGTAACGGTCCACTTATCCATGTGGGGTGTTACAATTATGGTATTAGAAAGCAAGGTTCAACCTGAAGGCTTTAAAACTTGACCTGTGACTAGTGGGTAGTCACCAGGAACTTCCCAGATTTTGGTGTTGTTATCTTTCATGTTTCTCAAGCATTTATCAGTCAGTTTTCTTCAGTTATCAGTCGGCTTTCTTAAAGTTTTTGACTAAGTAAAATGTTGGTACAGGACTGGCCATATTTAGTCGCATGTGCTTTTTAGCGAATTTTCGTTTTGGTGAACTGACCATAGGCGTTCACCCTTGCCGTTCAGATTTTATATTGGTTAACCGATACATATGCGTTTACCCTTACTCATGTCAGAATCATGTTTTCAGTCAAATATTACTGGGTGAACCAGCCAAAAACTTTCACCATTTTTCAGGTCAAATTTTCATGCTTTTCAGTCGAATAATGTTTTGTGAACCGATCCACAGTTGTTCACCTTTGTCATATCATGACATTTCTTAAAATTTTGACAAGTATAGATTAGACTACAACCATCCATATTTAGTCCCAGATCGTAAAGTTCTATACATGACAGTTCTCAGAAAATTTTGACAAGTATGGATCGAACCAAAATCGCCCATACTTAGTCACATGTTTTCTTCCTTGGATTCTGTGGATTGAACCATAGCCATCCACATCAGTTGATATTAAACCTCAGTTGATTAGACTTTTTATGTTCTTTGAAACAGTTAAATTTTCATACCCTCACGTTGATGTCGTCTCCATGCTGATTCAGCGTTATGTCTCCTTAAGAGGATTATGGTTTTAGCAAGGTGATGATGTTTTCATGCTAAGATACAGAATGGTTACAGTAAAAGTCCTGTTTTTCATAATAAATCATGTTTGGTCGTCATCAGTCATGTCTTCATGCTAACCATTGTTAAAATTCTGTTTAATCATATCCTTGAACCTCTATAAAACCAGTATTAAGTCTATGCAGGAATTACCAGACTATCACGTTACCCATTTCAGTTCAGTTTACTACCGTTTAAATCAATTTAATCCTTAATCATGTCAGACAAGTGACACCAGTATTGATCATTCCATAAAGTTTCCACCAGTGCCATGTACATTATTCCATATATACCCCATGTATTGTCTCAGTTATACTCCATGTACAGTATTTCATGTGTACTCCACGTACAGTGTCTTAGATATGCTCCATGTGAAGTATTCATTTTGTACTTCATGTACAGTAGTCTAGGTGTACTCCAGGTACCCTACACATGGATATTGCTAATCGATCCTCAATCATCTCAGGCGTTGCCACTTGTCGATATTCTACCAGGTGCTGATGCTGCTCGTGAGTTGAAGATTTTACCAGATGCTGATGCTGGTAACACTTTACAGACCTCACAAATGCTGATGCTGCTGATACTTCGGAGATTTCTCAAGATGCTGATGTTGTTTATACTATGAAGACTCTATAGAACAAGGACAAAAACAATAAATTTGAAATTTCTGACAAGAATAAATTTCAACCATCAAACACTATCATTCCATTCCATGCTTTTACCTTCTCAGCTTGATGTCACACTCCACTCAACTAACCTTTCATTCAGAAGAGTGGGAACCGAAACCCAGTCAGCCACTTAGCAGAATAGTTACATGAATCACGGTCGTAATAATGACCATTTTGAAACTAATAGACAAAGCAGTAATGACAACCACCGTGCTTATAATTAATTAGTCAGTAACCATCAGAACTCCGGAACGGACGTGACCAGAAATACAGAGGTCAGTAGTCTCACCGGTCCGCCAATCCTAGCAATTACCAAAAAATTTCAGCCTTGTTCAGATTCATCCACTAAAACACATGTCAAGACATCAGTCGAGACATAGGTCTCAGGTATCATTTCGGAAGACACGTATCAGGACGCAAGTCATGGTAAACGTCATACGAATCTTTTCTCAAAATATGAGTCAGAACTCATAACTCCAGTATGTTTCTAAACCATGCCCTCGGTAATTCAGGGTACCCTTCAGAAAGGGGTATACCCGTTCTATTATACCACGCCTGAATCAGATCATTAAAAATTTAATCACCACCACTAGAGTATTTTTCAGGTTAAACACGCAGTATTCATTCTGTGAGGTTACATACGAACACATTCAGGGAAAAATCGCCATGTTTACTTCACATGTTCCTATGTCAGCTTTATCTTAAATCAGGTAGTTACCTGTCTCTCAGCCAGAAAAGACTCCATAGTACCATCCATGTTTATTAAGATTTTCCTTTTCCTTATAGTTAACAACGAGATCCGTCTTACTAAATCCCAAGTATAGTCACTTTATTTTCTGCCAGAAAATCAGTACAAGTTGTTATACTATATACATCAAGAGATTTATATTCCAAAGCTACGAAGACTTTTTAGCTACCAATTATAAATTTACTTCTGAAATTCCATGAATTTATGACCAGCAGATTATTCTAGAGTTCCTAGACGTAATTTCAGAAAAAAAATTTTAGAAATTCCTTTGTAACCATGAGACAAAATTTTTACATCGAGCTTCTCTCAAGAACAGAACCTGTTTTCAAAACTCCTTGTTGCAGGTCTGCAGCTAAGTTAAAAAGAGTTACAGCATTGGCTGCAAGAATTACCGGAACGAGGCCTTATTCGCCCTAGCGCACCATAGGAGATGCACTGTCTCTGTCTATCAGGAAGAAGGCCGGTAACATTAGATCATGTATCGACTATCGAAATTTTTTACAAGATCACCATTCTTAATCAATGGTCATTCCATAAATAGTAGGTTTATCTGATCTACTACGAGGTCTTAAACATTTTCCAGAACAATTTCCGATCATGCTACCATCAGTGGTGAGAGAAAGAACATGATATTTTCTAGACTGCTGTTGCACATATTATAGTCTCTCTAAAGATTTTGATTTAATACTTCTGAACTCCCTAATATTCCAGCTATATTATGGAATTTATGAATAAAATTTTCACATGATTCTCAGACAAAATCGTCAACATATCAATTGATCACATTCTGGTCTACTAAATTCTAGAGGAGAACACGAGAATCATCTTCTCACAGTTGTACATAATCTTCGATAGAAGAAAATTTTATACACAGCTTTCTAGATATAAATTCCAATTGAATAAAGTGGTGTTTTCGAGCCATCCTACTTCAGCTGAAAGAAATTTCAGACAATCCTGCGAAGGTGAAGGCCATCACCTGATGGTCCCGACCGATGCCTGTGAACGAAGTACAAACTTTCTAGAACACAATTGACTGCTACCGCATAAATTGCTGACAGTTCTCACTAAAAATTCTTCTATAACTATTCAACCAGATTTCCACCAGAGTGTCCCATAATCCGAGGCAGAATTTTGATAAAAGCAATATCACACATTGATGCAACTATGTTCATATCTCGATGACTGACATACCACAGGTTCAAGATAGGACACCGACATGCTAATGTAGTTATTACAACCATTAGAAATTTCTTAACATAGATGAGATAAGATTCCATGGAGGTTATTGTCAGTTACCACAGACGTAGACGAAGCATGATGCTATCTAAGTCGTTGTTAACCATTTAACCCAGCCTACACGCCTTCTTTTATCCGAGATGATTACGTAGTAACAAATCCTTAGGAAATTCAGCAATAGTTCGTATGATTCCAAGGTATTCCATCAGCAATCTTGTCATTGGAAATTTACGTTCGCGAATCGCGCTCACGTTCATGTTCACGCTCACGTGTACGTATCACATTTACGTTCACGTTTACTTTCACTTTTACGTTACACCTCATTTACAGTATGATGCTGTTTCAGTTCATGTGTTGTGATATCTCATGATTTAATCTCACGTTAGCGTTCATAACATTGTTCACGTTCAAGTTCGGGTGCCATTTCACGATACACGTTTCATAATTTACTACCGAATACGGTTACAGAAGCTGGAGAAACCAGAATCAAGTTTAGCACAGCTATTCCATAACCAGGCAGACGTTTCACATCTCAGGCCGAATCTTTTGGCACTCATTCCTCTGTCAGCATGCGTTCATGATATTTTCTAGTATCACGTTCACAGTATGATTCACGTATCACATTCATGATATATTCCATGCCAGTGTTCCTCATATAATTATGAACCACGTTCACAATTGCTCACGTAGTACGTTCAAAATTGTTCATGTAGTCGTCCTTATATGTTTTCAACAGCTTGCCCAGAAATATAAATGTTATCTTTTCAGGATAATTGTACGTACCGTTTCATGTATACTACATGATATAGCTTATTCATTCAGATTCAGAAAATCCATCTTAAGTATAGAACCGGAAACAATTCAGCATTATCAAGACAGGGTCATCATGACCAAGATTTTGTTCATTATGTTTAGACCTTTAAAGGAATCGTTTCGAGCGGGAAGCCACTCGAAACGGAGGAGTCCATCCGGACCTCTCTTTCCTTTTCCTTTAATAAATCCAGTTAAGTCCTATCAGTCATGTCATGTTCCATGTTCTCTTCAGCCATGTCACGTTACATTATCATTTCAGTCATGTCAGGTTTAAACCTATCAGCAGCATTATGTCTTAATTAGAAGACAAATTATCCTTCAGCTTATTTTCTTTTCAGTTCACGGATTCTTTCAGTTCTTATAACTTCATCAGCTTATTACCTTTAATTCAAGGACGAATTTCTCCTTTTTAGAGGGGAAGAATTATAAAACCCAGTACGGTCATATCCTTAATTCGGGGACGAATTAGTCTTTTTAGAGGGGAAGAATTGTAAAACTCGTATTTTAATCAGAAGATTAAATACGCAGTTTAATTTTAATAAACCATAAAAGTATTCAGATAGAAATAAAGACGCGGGATTTCAGAATTAAAAACGCGAGAATTAAATACGAAAATACGTGAATAACTTTAATACGAAAAATAAA
Source organism: Glebionis coronaria (assembly GCA_025667525.1). Classification (NCBI taxonomy): domain Eukaryota; kingdom Viridiplantae; phylum Streptophyta; class Magnoliopsida; order Asterales; family Asteraceae; genus Glebionis; species Glebionis coronaria. The sequence continues at coordinate 273,559,066 of CM046876.1, forward strand.
AACGAAAAGCTATGTATATTAAGGGTGGTGTTTGGTTTTACCAAGCCGCAGCCAACAAAAACCCCAAATAGGGGGTCGCATGTTAAAAAGGGGTGTTTGGGTTTACATATAGTGGGAACTGATGGCTAATCAGGGGGTGTTTTCTGAAAACAGTGGCAACCGAGACTTAGAAGTCTTGGTGGGTCTTAGTCAGAAAAACGGGGGGAAACCAAAAGAAGGCAGTGGAACTTTGACATAAACTGTGGGCACTTATTAAAACAGAAATTAATAGGATTGAATCTGTATTTAACGACAGTTTAGCGACATTATTTATGTCGCAGATTTACATAGCAGATTTGGGACAGTTTTGATCACACTTTTTAGCGACAGTTAGTGAGGGTTAGCGACAGAGAATTCTGTCGCTAATCCAGTTTTGGAATTATGTAATGTTGTTGTCTTGTTTTAGTGCGACCGAGAAGGGGGTATCTCGGTAGGCTCGGTTTTATAATTAAAGGATTAAAAACGCAGATTTTAATTATACCTTATTTAATCACTTTTACAAATACATGTTTTTAATGATTTAATTAGTAAATTAATTTTATAATGTTACACTAGTTTTCTTTTATAATATTAAAAAGGTATAATATTATTAAATGATTGAATTCATTTTGGAAACTTTCTAAATTTAGAAACTTTCAAATTATATCAGATTACTATATGTAGTAATAATAATTATAACAGAATTACACGTTATACAGTAATCATGCATGCAGAAAATACGTTAATCAGAAATTTTAGAACAACCAGATTTATCATATTATACCCAACAGTAATAGAAGAATTAAATAAATTAAACTAAGAACAGATAAGATCCATGTAAAACTAAACATATATCAGTCAACTCATTTCACGTCCCTTATTTATGTAGTAACCGGGAAGTCGGAGTAGACCTTTTAGCTTTATTCCCTTTTCATTACTGGACACGAGATACGGATTTTCCGTCCTTTCAGTAAGGACTTTATTATGTGCATGATTAGGATTTCGCGTCTGCAGCCAAATGTTTTCCACAATTATATGTTATAAGTTTTATCAGAAATCAGTTTTATAATTAAGTTAAATTGCCTGAGCCTTATATACAAGCATGACCAGTCATTAGTACTAGTTATGGAGGTACCTTAACCATGACACTTGAGGCACCGGTGTTGTGACTCACCTACGGGAGAGTGATATCCCGAAGCGTTCCACTTAGTTCAGCTTGACCATTTTATCAGTATTATTAGTGGGGCGTATGGTGTATCCTAGGCTTATCAGTTTACAATTATCAGGTGAATGTGGTGTGTGCTCTACATCCTTCACATTGGAGCTTATCCCTCCACCCAGCACAATAATTAGAGGTCACCCCTCTACAGCATGACGAGGTCACCCCTCCAGTTATTCATGCAACAGTTGTTACAACACATGACCTATATAAGCTCTTGGAAATTAAAATACAATAAATGCATATTTTTAGATTTAACAGATAACAGTTTAGTTTTATTATTTCTAAACCAGACTTATCAGATTTTCTATAGTTTTCATCATACTCCACATATCAGTCTTTCAACTTCCGTTATTATTAATTATTTCAAGTTCAGTATATTCCTATTGTGCATTATATCCGTTCACTGAGAGTTATGCTCAGCCGTAATTCTTTCATGTTCTAACGACAGGTACCCCAGGACACTCTTAAGATTCTTAGAGCATGTGCATTGGATGGAAGCCGTTCAGACTTCTTTACTTTATGCACTTCATTTTTATATTGCCGTTGGACATTGTTCAGTCATTCTTTCAGTATTTTACTTTTCATGTTTTGAGCTTATGTTGGATTACCGATGTTTGATTCCGGTATTTTTCGTTATGGTCAGTTAATGTTTTAGGGCATTTACCTTATGCTTTGATGACACGCCATAAATACACGTAACGGTCCACTTATCCATGTGGGGTGTTACACATCTTGCAAAATCTTGGGAATCTAAATTAGATTTTATAAATCTTGAGAAATCTAACCAAATCTTTGTAAATCTTTGAAAATTTGTGGAAGTATTTCGAAAAATCTAACCAGATTTTACAAATCTTGGGAGAATCTTAATGTATCTTTAAAAATCTTACCATGTATTTGGTAAACCTAACTAGAATTTATAAATCTTGAAAAATCTAAAAAGATTTTTATAAATCTTGAGAAAATCTAAAAAGTATTCTAGAAAATCTTGGAAAAATCTTAAATTAGATTTTATAATTTTTTTTGGAGATCTTGATTAATTTTGTTGAACTTATAATAAACTTGTAAAAAACCTAGATCTATGAACTACCTTGGTTAAATTTTATTTCCATTAATGGACTAGTTAAGCCCATATAAAAATATAGTCGAACCATTAACTAATCCCATTAGGCCAATTTAGTGCCTTGTGAGCCCACCTAGCTAATCTTGAATTATTAATGGACTTAAATATGTTTAGACCCATTAGGAAGCCTATTAGCTCTTTTGGTACATTTAATAAGTCCACTTAGTATGGTTATACTTAAATAAAGTTTTCATACCAAAAATATAACTTATAAAAAAAACTTTTGGACTAAAAATGTAAATTAATAAAACCTAGGGCTTAAAACTGTGACATTTGTAACTTGTTTAGGCAAAACATTAAGTACAAGGATTAATATTGTAAATATCCGGAAGTTTAAGGGTTAATAAATGCCATTCGTGACTTATTAAACACTAAGGACCATTTATGAAAAATTCCCAAAAGTTAAATTGTCATTTTATAACTCTAAGGACTAATTGTGTAATTATCCGAAACATTTAGAAGCCCTAGGGACTAATTTCGCCACCTAATGAAAGTTATAAAACCTAATTTTAACTAGAGGGACTATTTTCGCCGTATCCCGAAAATATTATAAGCCCTAAGGACTAAAAGTGTTAAGATCCGAAAGTTATACATTTAATAAAATATGGAGGGACTTGTTTTGCCTATATCTGAAACTTAAACAAACCCTAAAACCTTTTATTCATTTAAACTTGAATAAATCTTAAAGACTTAAACTAAAAGGGACTAGAACCATCATTTTCTAAAACTTGTAATCAAAGGACTATTTATTAACTTGTGGAAACTTTGGGGACATTAAATTAAATTTAATAAAGTATTATTATTTTTATAAACTGCTTATATAAATTATATAGAATTTAATGTACATAGATTATAAAAGTAAAATACAACATTTGTGAGTAAAATACTTTTACTTAAACGTTATTATTAATAACAAATTTAAATAGAAGTTATTACTCCTTGTACAACGATGTATTTAACTAAAACACAATAACATTAATAAACCGCCTAAAAACGAGTTGATATTGTAATGAAATCCAAATAAATCCTAAAAATCTTATACTAAGATTTTAAAATCCTTCATGATTGATTGTTGTATCAGTTTAAGCTTATACGCTGATTATTTCTTATACTTATTTGATAACTATCATAATATGTCCTTATATTATAAATTCCTGATTTTACCATTTTGGTATTATAAACCTTTGTACTCAATAATTCTAGAACTAAATTATCTGCATAATATCATGAAGTGTTATTTCTACTTGAGCATACTATCTTTAAATAGTTATTTGATAATTATGGATCTGTTAGTCTATTTTGACTACTTGGACAACTGACTGGCCACATAACAAAGAAGGATTCACAACAACAGTACATATTGGATCATTTAAAAACAGACTGGAGAGCATTATCTCATGTACTACATTTTATTAAATGTTTGAACTTGCAGTTATGTGTGTGCGTATATATATATATACATACCTTACTAGAAGGAACTATATGATACAATGCCTAGACTTATGATTATACACAACACTTACAAATTTTAACATGTTTCTACCTCACTTCTATTTCTAGCCATGTACATGCATGTATGCATGCACTTTTCCTGTAAAAATCTGGGTATATCCATAGTTGTCCATCGGCTAAACCTTCACACAGCACATGGAAATTTCTTGCCTCCTTATCGGTCACTTCTACATGGCAAAAAGGAAGGGAGATCAAGGGATGCTTAGGTTTTGTCAAGGAAGCTACACTTGGCACATGAGATCCAACAAAGGAGATCATTCCCCCCCCCCACCCTTCTCTCTTTAGCCACACGTGTATGAACACCTACCTACGGAACGCAACTTATTAGCGACTCATATATTTTTGCTTTTGATAATTTCATGTGGTATTATTTGGATAAGTTTGCATCTTTAAATGATGCGATGGGACCCAAATCAAGGTACTTATGATTCTATATTTTACAATGGAACCTGAGTCTGCTGAATCCTAAGTTAATTATGATTCCGTCTTTAGAAGGAATGGGACGTCTAAAGGTGAAATCATAAGCCATCAGACCAGAAGTTTATTTATAAATTCGTATTAAGGTGGAATGGGAACGCCCGAAGACGAAAGTTATAAACAAACGGGCTGTAAAGTATCTTAATAATATCTATTTTCTTAGATACTATATTTGTTTTAAATGATAAGCCTTGCCGGGATTATTTAAGTAGGGTGGGCTATGAAATACTTATTAAAACGAATTATGACGCTTTTTCGTTTGTATAAAGAAATCATAGGTCACCGAATGGAGTTGGAAATTTTTACTTTACATGGATGAGGACGCTTGTCAATGTAATAAAGTTTAAAACCAAGTAGGGTTAAATATATTCGACATAACTTATTATTTATATTATTTATTTATCCAGTCATGGAACGTATTCCTTTTTTACTTACGATTTCCACCAGATATATCTTACCATTATTGCTTCCTCATCAAGAAACCTAAGGAATATTCGTGTTCATCTCTTTTGGATCATAGCATTGTGCTATTGACTTTCGACTTATTTTAATCCGAGTATCACTTCCGCTGCATTTGACCCCTTTCGGGGTGTCCATTCCGGTGCATTTGACCCCTTTCAAGGTGTCCATTTCCGCTGCGTTTGACCCCTTTCGAGGTGTCCATTTCCGCTGCATTTGACCCCTTTGGGTGTGTCACGAGAATAAAGCTGGTTCGTCTGCCATGGGGAAATGAACTTTGATCATTCAAGGAGATGGTAACACAGACTTTTTCGACCACTAGACTTTGTTATCATTTCTTAAAGGCCAGAAATACTTGGTAAGAAGGTGCCCTATCTTCTTAGCTCACATTTCTCAAATTGACAAGGAAGACAAACCCAAGCATAAAAGACATGCCCAACTTGCAGTGGGTGTATTTTGTAGGGTTATGTTTGTCATCTCCAGAAAGAGATATTTGATGCCCCATACTTATCAACAATCTTCTTCCTCTTTGCATCCAATTAGTTCGACAATACCATCATCCATGAAGCCTTGAAATGAATGACTTTTTCCTTTTAGAAGTCAAAATTTGTGCAAAATTTGAACCACTAACATTTGATGCACAACCCTTCCAGTACCACATAGGATGCACATTTCTTCATTCTTGGTATCTTCTTTAATTTGCACCATTTGAGGTACTTCTTTTCTATACCACTTACGCCCTAGCTCAGCCACAAATGAAGCAAATTATTTGCAACTTCCTAACCAATCACCATCAACAATAATCTTAACCATTCCGTTGAGTGAAGCTTTAGTGTCAAACTAATGTTTGCATTCCACATGCTAGAAGTATATCAGAAAGCCTTTCGCGTATAATTGTTGACACAAGAGCGGTACCAGCCAAAACGTTATCTTTAATTTAACTCAACATCACATAAGCTTTTTGAAGCTTAATAGACTTAAAAATCTCTTGAAGAACTATTAAAAACATTAATGAACCTTTATCTACGCACATCGAGACCCACTGGGGCCCCGGAGGCACATCTAAGTAAAACCAAGACTTAAAACGAGCTTCTACTATTTTATCAAACCTTGCAAACCTATTTTAACTTGAATATACTTTAAGGAACTTTTACTATATCTTTTGGACTAAAACTTAAAAAAAATTGAGACGAGAGTTGTAAAACTCTAAGGACTAAACGTGGATTTTACAAACTTAAAAGAAACCCTAGTTAATTTAACGCGAATTAAAAACCTTAAGGGTTGATTTTGAAACTTCTAAAAACCTTAAGGGTTGACTTTCGGCCTATTGCGTGCTGTAATGTGTTATACAAGTGTATTAGTAAAATCATTACGAATAGGTTGTTGGAAGGGGTTAAGGAGGTTATCAGTGAGAATCAATCGACTTTCATCCTGGGAAGATCTATTAGGATAATATCCTTATTACTCAAGAGCTTATGCGGAGTTATCATAGTAATCGGGGTCCTCCTCGGTGTGCATTTAAAGTGGATATCCAAAAGGTGTACGACACAGTGAATTGGGATTTCCTCAAGGGAATTCTAATCCGTTTTGGGTTTCCATCTTGTATAATTGATTGGGTGATGATTTGTGTGACTTCGGCGTCTTTTACCCTTAGCATTAATGGTGATGTCCATGGTTACTTCAAAGGTAAATGAGGTCTAAGACAAGGTGATCTGATTTCTCCATATCTCTTTACTCTTGTAGTGGAGGTTCTCACTCTTATGTTTCACCGAGGTGCTCGTAATTCTGATGGTTTTAAATACCATAAGAATTGTAAAGAGATTGGTATTATTAACATGTGCTTTGCTGATGACTTATTCATTTTTGCTCGTGGGGATGTGGTTTCGGCTAAAGTTATTCTAGATTCTCTTGATGAATTTAAAGAGGTCTCGTGGCTGGTGCCTAGCATTCCAAAGAGCACTACATTCTTTTGTAATGTCCTGCATCACGTTAAATTGGAAATTCTAAGTCTAATGTCGTTTGTTGAGGGAACTTTGCCATCGAAATATCTGGGAGTCCCCCCTCATATCCTCACGTCTCCTTAATCGGGACTGTAAAACCTTTGTTGATAAAGTGAAGGGTCGTGTAGCAGATTGGAAGAACAAGTCTTTATCTTTTGCGGGCCGGTTGCAGCTTTGTAAATCTCTATTGTCATCCATGCATGTGTACTGGGCTTCTGTGCTAGTTATTCCTGTGGGTATCATTGATGATATCCATCAAGCTATTCGGGGATTTCTTTGGTGTAATGGAGAATATCGACGTGGTAAGGCTAAAGTTGCTTGGGACAATATATGTCTGCCATTGAGTGAAGGGGGCTCGGTTTGCGTAGTCTTCAGATATTTAATTTAGCTTTAATGACCAAGCATATTTGGAATATAATCTCTAATAAGGAATCCTTGTTGGTCAGATGGATACATATGTATAAGCTGAAGGGACGCTCCTTTTGGGATGTTCCGGTTAAGCAAGATGCTAGTTGGGGATGGTTGAAGCTTCTTCACATCCGTGATATTGTGAAGCCGTTCATGTGGAAACAAGTGGGAAATAGGCACAGTATATCATTTTGGCATGATTATTGGTGCAATTTGAGTCCCCTAAGTCGTTCGTTATCGCCTCGTGACATTCATAGGGAAGGTTCCTCCTTGGATGCGAGTGTGGGGGACAGGGTAGAGAATGGAAACTGGAAATTGGCGCAATCTTGGCTTGTGAAGGCTCTAAACTTGTCTCTTCTCCCTGCACCGAATTTAAATGATTGCAATGACATACCTCGATGGCGTGTTACTGCTGGTAACTTCTCTGATTTTACTGTTGGTACGGTGTGGGAAGCGCTTAGGAATAGGATGCCTCGTGTTACATGGGAGCGAGTTGTTTGGTATTCTCATGGGATTCCTAGGCATACTTTTGTGGTATGGCTTGTGATGCGGCGAAGTTTGAAAATGTAAGACATAATTAAACAATGGGATGTTGGACCTCATGTGGATACAATGCTTGTATGTCCGCTTTGTGAAATGCAACCGGATTCACACGAGCATATTTTCTTTGAATGTAATTTTTCGTCGCAGGTTTGGTGCATGGTTCGTATGCTGGCTAATATAGAGACTGTACCCCCTCGTTTTAATGATATTATTGAGTGGCTCACGCCTAAAGCCTCTACGATGTGTGTGGCTAATATTATTGGAAGATTTCTTTTTGCGGCCACTACTTATTTTATATGGAGTGAGCGCAATGGTAGGCTTTTCAAGGCTGCCAAGAAGAAGCCGGAGGACATTAGAGATCAAATTATGGTGATGGTGTGATTAAAATTGACTACTTTCCGTTTCAAGAATACATCTAAAGTCCAACATATTCTATCTAAATGGAATATGCCGAATGGTTTTAGAGTGTATGATAGTGATCCGAGATCGATCGCTAGGTTTGGTCTTATAGTTTGTTTTCAGTTGTGGTTTGTCAAATCTGTGGTAGGTTCGAGCCTTGCTTGAGGTTAATGTGTCACTTAGGCACATTCCATTGTATTCATTTTCCTTTGTGATTAATATATTTACCGGGGTAAAACCCTTTACCCAAAAAAAAATTTGAGCCCTAAGTTATTTTATTGGGAAACCACTTGTGCCATAAGGACTAAATTACAAAAATAGAAGGACCAAATGTGTAAATCATCAAAACATAAAAAGACAAGTTACCTTGTGCATTAAAATTTACTCATCGGAGGCATACTATTAATAACTACATACTAAATAACACCTATGATTCTAAACTTTAGTTCACAAGGTTACTCGTTCAAGAAAAAGTGCCCTCGCTTGTTCCCTAGACGAGAAACTTCATCTTAAACTTCGATGACAAAGATAAAATAACGGGTAGGTGATGTAAAACCCATTAAATTTGGGTTTTACACACGTCGCCGACTTCATTATAATTATCATTCATCATACCATATTTTAACATACCACCTTTACAATATATCATCACAATGCTTATTGTGTTTGGTGAATGATTTCTTAAACTTCAAATGACTCGTGAATTGTGGCACAAAGTTTTCCAATATGAACATCGATCGTCGTGAGCTTAATCAACTAAGTGTAGTTAACCCTACATCGACTTTTCATAGTTGACGACTTCCTAGATTATTCTCTTCTAATTGTCATTTAATTGTTCTCCGAATTGTTACCGTTTTGTCAGATTGAATGTCAAACCTTTCGGATACATTCCAGCTTTACCTATTTCCTTTTCGACATTATTGACACTTCTCAACATAATAATAACGATCGAGTTTCGAGGACAAAAAAATGGCTCGTGGATGGTGTAACACCCGAGAAATTTTCGTACTTTAAATAATAATAACGATCGAGTTTCGAGGATGAAACTCAAAATGGCTCGTGGATGGTGTAATAAAAGAGAATTTTTCGTACATTAAATAATAATAAAGTATATTTCAAAATCTATTTTGAGCGATACAAAACTTATTGGATTTAAAAACAAGACATTTTTGACAAAATCTGAAAGGTCGCACAATCTGCATACCGACAGTTTAAAAATTTAATTCCATAATTAATTGTTGCGAGATACTTGATAAAATGATTTATTAAATTGTTTAATATTTCATTGTAGTAATGTACGAAGGAATTAATGAGAACTATTTTTATTAAACCGATATACTTATTTCTATTAAAACGATATACTTATTAAAACAATAAATAATCGTCATTTAAATGAACGCACACATTATTCATAAATAAAAGTCGTATAAATACTTTAATTTATTAGAGAAATCATTTTAAAATCAATGGCGCAATTTTCGTAAGACGAATCTAATTTATAAAACACGAACGAATCCCAAGCCGTGTATTAACGAAAGTAATAATAAAAATTACATTCTTAGTCCTTGTAGTATGGGAAACCTTTCATCTAAATTTGCAAAGTAAAACTAGTATATATATGTACTACTATGGTTACTTCATTCATATACATCAAACCCTAGCCTCCACCTAAACACACACACACTTTAAGTGGGCAGCCGCCACTTTTATCCGGCCAAGAATCCGGCCACTGAAACCCTAATTCGGCCACCTACTGTCGTCGGTAAGAAACCATCAGCCACCATCTTAGATGTAAATCACCATCATGGCTGCTATCTATGTTATAGCCACCATCCATAGTCACCACCTATATACTCTAGTCGTCGTTGTATGAACAACTATCACCACTCCACCCCCACTGCCACCATCGTGGTGTTTTGTGACCACCACGTCCAGCCACCACTACTGTTTAGCCGCCACCATCACCCTCCTCTACTGGCCGCCGCCATCATAATCATATACTCCAGCCACCATTACCCACTGTCACCACATTATTGTAGCTGCCACAACCACTGTGGTCATCCCACGTGACCACCACCTCCACCAATAGATGGCAGCCGCCGCTGCCTACATCATAGAGGGTGTTTGTTTCGGATTTATATACAGCCACCACTCGATCCTCATGTTACCAACCCTAGATTTGCCACCATCTATAGTAACAACACTATAAACCACCACTGTACACCAATTTTATGGCCACCAGCCACCAACCGTCACCTACTTTCGTGGCTATCAGTCACCACCCGTCACCCACACAGCCACCAGCTACTATTCTGTGACTCTACCACCACCAGATCCAATATCCAGCCGCCACCATGGATCAGCGCCACTACTAGTGTTCCTCATTGATAGGGTTACATCAGCCCCGAAGGGGTGTTTTATTCAGCTTATAACAAGCGACCACAGGTGTTTGTTTCTGCGTTCATAAGCCCACCAGGAGCGTTTCGATCTGCTGATTAGCAGCAGAGACGGGGGCGTTTGGATCTGTAGTGAACGGCCAGGAAGAGGGGTGTTTGGATCTGCTGTTGAGAGCAACATGCATGCCGTTTGGATCGGATGTTGAGGGAGCAGCTTCGGGGGTGTTTGGATCTGATGATTAGGGTGCGTTTGGGATAGCAAAAAGGTTTAAGGGGCTGTTTAGGATTAATAGCGGGCTTAAGGGGGGGCGTTTGGGACTGTTGATGACGACGGGGCACTTTAGTTTGGTGATTGGTAGCGATAGGGGTGTGTCTCGGCTGTAACATAAATCTTCATGTGGTAAATCTACAACCGTTAGTTCTAATATTGTCACTGTTAGTTATAATATTGCCACTGTTAGCTTTAAAGTTACCACCTTTAGCTTTAACATTAAACACTGTTGCCACCGACAGTTAATATAGCCACTGTTTTCATATTACACCCACTGTTTTCTTAATGTAGCCACTGTCTTCTTAAAAGTACCCACTGTTGGCTTGAATAGCAACTGTTGGTACACGAAGGACTATTTTAATGGTTTTTAGAATAGAAATATTACATTTTTACCAACAGGAAACATGTTTTAAATCGGGGTTCATTACTAATAACTTCTTATTAATTATTTTTGGAATCTTATAAACTATTAAATAAATTTAATAATTTATTTATGAACATAGACTACAATATCGTACATGTTTTATAAACATCGGGGGTACGTGGAAACAGTAAACGAACAACATGCACACTTAACCATCGTCATAACAGTATATATATATAATTAAATATACTATGATATATTAATAACGAGAATGAACGTACGACTAATTAAACTACATACAATTATTAATTATGCATATACTGAGACCTACTCAGTTACTTAGGTATTCGATGTACTGTGTGCTTTGTGACTTGTATACTTGATCATCATCGAGCAGTATTATTCAGGTGAGTTCATAGCCTCGCATTTCACTACTTTTATGTTTTTAGTAAACCGCGAGGGGGAGACATGCTACTAAATAACTATAACTTGTTTTGATAATATGATTGTAATATATTTTAGAGAACGCAAACTGAATGGTTATCCTTAATTACATTTGCCTATTGTAGAAACTGTTAAAATTATTGCAATTGCCCGAATGTTATAAATAGATCTATTTGGGATTGACGATCCCCATCTGGGTGAGTAGCGCTCACTGCCTTGGCCTGGACAACAGATGTATACCATGTTGGAACTGGAATTGGAAGCCTTTTTGTAAGGCATCGGGTCCTCATCTGTTGAGAACCATGGAAGTTAAGCCTCAATCTAACACCCCCAATTTACATTGTGCAGCGGAAAATACACAATTGGGTGTTATTCACAAACTTCATTTCACAAACTCTTTAAACGACCCAAAAACAGTATATTTAGGAATAAATATGGAAATAATTTAAATCAATGTCTAAAACCTTCAATCCCAAGTAAAATCAGTTTAAAATATATCAGAGTAGCGTACAGGTTCCCCTAGGATCTTAATCAAAACAACAAACCTTTTACCAAAATATTTGGCCATTTACTGTATGTTTATGAAAATAGGGAAAGAAATCTGATTTAGACCAAGTTACTACAAAATCAATCCAGCAATCCTTCTCCCACAAGCTCCAGCAGCAATCCACTTCAAATACCTGAAATACATGCTTAAAATCATCAACACAACGGTTGAGCGAGTCTATAGGTTTTAACAAATCAACATTTGAACACAAGAGAAAAATCAATCAAGATCATTTAATAGAATTGTTGATCATACAATCTATTATTCTGGCAATCTGGCATATAGCAATAGCTATTAAATTGTATTAAGCTCATGACACCGACCCCTTAACTTAGTCACCAATGCCTAAAGCCGACATGACTAGATGAAATTTCAGTGCCCCTACTAGGGTATCAATTGCAAGAATACCAATTCTCATTCTCGTAAAATTATCCTTCCCAAAGGTTACTCAGTGTAAAGCTCTGGTCTCAGATAGGGTCGTCAGCCCAATAGTACTATTATTAGAATAAGCGGCTATTCCCAACTCACAACATCAAGTCAGAAGATAGTTAATGGCTCATGAATTTAGGGACTTTTGCAATTTAGGTACTTATACAATTCAAAACAACAAAGGCAACATTCGGGTCCAAACAATCAATCATGACTTGTGTTCATTTTACTTTCAAATAGCATGTATCCCCCTCGCGGGTTTTAAAATCATTCAAAACAATAACAAAAGCGAGGCTATAGACTCACCTGGAGTAATAGCAGTAGCAAGACGATCTTCGACGATAGTTGATGCCCGATAAACACAAAAACCGCAACCTTTCAAATGAGGCGCGTTCATCAATAATAACTCGAGTAAAATCCATACTTAGTAATATCAAACTCAAAATCATAAAATCACAACCAATCCAAAATGAAAACAATACAAGTGACCTTTTACTCCATTCTATATGTTTATTCTATTAGTTAATTCTTTCGATAAAATTCTGTCGGTACACACCAAATGTACAAGCTCATTTACCCCACTTAAACACGTCAAATTCTTATGATACTAATAAGAGATATCACTTACTATATATAGAAAGACCTGTTAAAAGCTTATCAAAAGATTTTACATTTAAAGTTCCCTGCCCGACACATCTTTGAACTATAAAAACCGGACAGTTTTACGTCAACAACTCATATAGTCTTTAAAATCATTTATTTTTCTCCGTTTATAAAACCGACACTCAACTTTGAAAATAACTCAACATCCTCATACTTATCATTCAAAATATACTTGAGACATTTCCAAAATCCTTTTTATAGTCCCCGAGATTCGATCCAAATATCGATAACAATTATATATTGTGACGATACTCGTCTCCGGTACACGAATAATCAAACTAACGTAACTTTTCGCTCGTTTGGAGCTAGAAGCCCTACCTTATACCAAAACGAAGCTAAAAACATCCTCTTCAACAATATCTAATTAGTTCATCTCAAACTCAAACTCATATTTTCAGAAAATTAAGTTTAATAATCTGTTAAAAAATATATATTTAAAAATCATTCAAAATTAATTTTTCACCACATTTTAACCCTATTTTTACCACTATAATCATCCTACTATTAATACTTTCAATCATAACACTCAAAATCATCCTAGATGATCAAATCATAAAAACCCAACTCAAAAATTTCAACATGCAATCATCAAAATATATATATAAACACATAAACACCTACATACAACAAGAATTTATGATCAAAACATATGATTTTCATTCAAAAATGGGTTTTTCAAAAATGTTCTTGCATGTAAGAAATTTTTATACCAATGTGTAGAGAATCAAGAATTAGGAATGGGTCTTTGATTATATTTTTTTGAATCAAACTTGAAGTCAAAATTTTTGGGGTGTTTGTGTTGCTTAGGGTGGACGGACAAAGAGAGGGAGGGAGAAAGAGAGAGAAAAATTTGGTGGTGGTGGGATTTTGTTTGTGTTTGTGTGTTATTTTTCCAATTTATATGGAAAAAGTTTAGGGTAGTTTTTGCCAATTGTGACTCTTGTGGACGAAAATGCAAACACTTTGTTAAAAAGCAGGAAATGACTATTAGTCACTTTTGAAAATATTTACGGGTCTTGGGGGTCATAAAAATACTTCTCAAAACTTGAAACGCACACAAAATATGATATTATATAGTCCCGGCACGACTTAATACGACATTAAAATTAAAACATCAAAATATTAAACATCGACATGTTTAAAATAAAACGTAAAATTTCTCGGGCATCCGTTGATATCGTCATTACAAATAATCCTCGCAACTCATCAAAATGTAAAAATAAAATTTTCAACATCATCCAAATCAAATCACCAATCGTCATGACAATCAACCTCGTCAAAAATTTCAAAAATATACGTAAAAATATAATTAAATAATGACCACGGTTTTGGGTTGTTACATCCTACCCTGCTAAAAGAGAGCGACGTCCCGGCGCTCAACCCGCCTCACACTCGCACTTCCTCAGTTCTAGAGTCAACATGACCTCTATTCTCAAGAGATACTCATGTCTTTCACACCAGTCCAACTTAATTCTTATGATATCACCATATCCACAACTATTACTACACTTCAACTTTCAATTTCATCTTCTATTATGCTAATATTCCTTCATCATTCATACTCTTTCTGCATCACTTTCTCAGTTTCATTCCTGCCCCAATACTCTGACAACTTGACTCACGACTAGGTAAATTCTCAAATTACACCTCTTAACTACTGATATGACGATTATCACCGCATAAAAATTTCATCTTCACTAGGTTCCATTAGTCCTCATAGTGATATATTTAAGATATCATCATCCCAAGTTTCAATTCCATTATTCAAATCATCCTTTCACTCTGTCTATTGCTTTCCAAAAATATGCAATATTCCTTTTTAACTCAATTCTTTACACTTTCTGTAAAAACCTATTATATTCAAAAGTCAATCTCAATCTCTAGGTTACATATAATATGTTCAAACCTTAATCAATACTCATACTTTATCACATCGATTTCCAGTATTCAAAAATTACTCTGCCTCTATGTCCTGGGGTTACACTTAAACTAAACACAATGAGATTATCCATAATTCTAACCAGTCACTTATATACTTTCCATGCTCATTTTCCACTTTCATTAATTCTAACAATCTCTATGTCCCGAGCATAGTGCTTGTTAGATCACTGAATTACTGTACCTTCCATAGTACATTATTACATCTTCCTCGTATCATATACTATTTAAATAACTATGTTAGTCTCATATATTCAAATCTGAAATTTATAATGGTCAGATCACTTCCTGATATCGTAATACATTTTATTTACCCCAAGTTCTATAACTTGTAGCCTGATTTTGTAATACATCTTATTCCAACCATAATGTATTAATACTTCAACTTGTGAAATTCCTTCAATACTACATGCGACACTCTCAACACTCTAAGAATAATTAAATTCTCTTTTTAATCTGAACAATTCATTCACCACTGGTCCTTGCATTCTTAACACACTCTCTGATCTAATAGAAGAAAAATTAGATAATCACAATAACCGTTTTTGTCCCACAAAAACATACATCTCAACTTTCTCATTTCTATTACCATCCTATTTCAAAATTTCCGACAATCTGTTGATCTTCTTTCTTTGATATTCCTTTTCCATTAGTTTATCAATTCAATTCTAACTTTCTTTCCATTCTATCCATTCTGCTTTGTGTTACCAATATTCCAAATATCTCAAAACTCAAGAGTCAATTCTCAATTACTTTAGAAATTTTATAAGACCTTTTTCCTTATCCTCCTTACTAAATACTCACTAGTTGATAGTGAAAGTATCCACACTCATCCTTCATAATCTGAAACACACTTCGTAATACAAAACTATAACATAACTCATCTAAAATTTACCGATTATTATTTCCTCGTCATCATCAGGTAATCCTTAACTCCTTCCTTTTAAAATCCCCGAATGGCATTTATAAACAAGTCCCTCTTATTCTTATTTTCCCCATACTTGATTCCATACAAGTAATACTTTATCATCCCAAAACAAGTACCACAATTTCAAACCCCATGATCATATAAACCCCATTACACTTCTATATTCAAGTTAACACACTACTATTACATTTTCCTTTCCAATTGATATTATCCAAATATCATCATCGCAGCTCTATAAGTCCTTCAGATTCCTCCAATACTAACTATACAACACAGAACTTCAATCTATCCTTAGCGTTCATAAACAACTTCCCCAACTACAAAATCAGATCTCAAAACTATAACTTAGACTTATTTCCATTCATACATCTAGTTCTTCTTTGTCAGCTTTATCCTTGGTTCAACAATCAGTGAAAACCTCCTGATAAACCTCCGATAATACTCAGCTTACACAAAGGAATTGACAAGCTTCAGTCGGTTTCGTCGGTATCGACAAAGCCTCAATCGTTTCAATCTAGTCAGATTTTCACGATCACTTCAGCCATAGGTTGCACATTCTAAAACATCTATATTACTCCAACTAGAATTCTTATCCAAAGAATTTTACATACCATTCCTCATTTTAATAACAATATTCCAATTGTTAGGGAATACTTTTCTTTCCTTCAATCATCTACTCATCACACTAAATAGTCACAATCAGTAATGGATACCGATTTCTGGTGCTCAGTTTGTTCAACCTCACATCCATCATCTTATTCACAAAACACCCAGCTTCTTTACTTACTTACATTATCACTTCTCTGATGACTTACCCTTCCAGTCAAATCAGATTATCCTTATTGTCTCATCTGCCAATCCTTACAATCAATCATATTACCATCCTCAATTTCCTGATAATGCCATATAACAAAATATACAATCAGATTGCATAACTCCTATCACTAAGCTAACACAAAGCTTCCTTTTTCTCAAGACGATAGTGAACTCTACGATTCCGCAGAACAATCACATAATACCCTCAAGTACTAACTCATCTTCTCATTCTTTTCGACTACTACTAGTAAAGCGCACAGAAAATTCGACCTATTATAGTTTCCTCCTACATACATTCTCCTCATTGACCAATAAAATCTTCAAATAGAAATTCCACTGATTACTTCCTGAAATCAGTACTTAATTCTCAACAACATTCCAATTTAATTCTTTCCACCTTTATTTATCATTCCTATGATATTCACCCTTATCCTGGTTAACTTTCTCACAACTCTAGTTCAGTTAATCGCGCTATACTTCTTAATTCCATAAGCTCAGAAATATTCCCTTGGTATATATATAATTATTCTTCCGTCGGTGAATTTCTCATTTCAACCAATCGCAAATTCTCGTTGATTTCTCGTCCTCAGGTCAGCTAAAATCTAACATCTTCAAATCTCAATATATCCTCAATAACACCTTCAGAATTTAAATACACCATCAATAACACTTTCTGAATTTTAATAAAATTCTAACTCAATGATTACCAAATAAGAATATACAAATTACTACATCTAAATCTCAAATCTTATCAGCATTTCCAAAATATAAGCTATAATAGCAGCAACATTCCCTTCATATTGATTTTCCATTATTTGAATAATTCCTTTATTCAATCTCCTTTACCGAAATGAAAACATTCCATTACCACAGAAATACCAATTCCTATACTACACATCTTGTTATTCCTTTAGCAGCTCGACCTCCAGCTAGTCCGTACTTACTTCAAGTAAATAGATAATTACTTAAGTGGTATAAAATATATGTGATCTACACATCATACTTCCTTCTGCTTACCCGATTCATAGTAATTGCTTGAATACCATTTCTTCTTATCTTAGACTATTAAATTCCAAGTTTACCTTCTATTAGAGGAAATAAATTCCTATTCCTTATTGTCATTCGCAACAATACCGTTCCTTTACCCTTTTCTGCCACACTTAATTTTGAATCAGGATCAATCTTTAAATTACTATCTCTTTCCGTCTAGTTGAACATTCCCAATTGACTATTGATATATCAAACATCCATCAGTTACTCGAACTTATCCATATAGTTGCACCTTCCCAATTACCATCAATAGCCGTACGACACTCTTCACCGCATCTCTTCTCATTACTAAGAATCCAACACACAGACATCCTTTTAAAATCTTGCAGAATAGCAGCAACATCTCCAACTGGAACAACAACATCTTCATTCTCAGCAGCATCTTTAGTCTCAGCAACATCTTCAACTAAAACAGTAGCATCTTCATTCTCAGCATCATCTTCAGTCTTAGCGGCATCTTCAACTAAAATAGCAGCATCTCGTCTCCTCTCAGTACTATCAGCTTTCAACAATCTAACAACTATTCCCACAATCATATAATCTACCCTAATGGTTGGCAACCTTTGGAGACATATTTCAAGATACTCAGTCACACAGGAATCGCTGCTAATGAAAGAAACATATCTCACTCTACTCTTTCTATGCGATAACAGTAGAAAGAAACTTGATAAGTATACACATTGAGATAGAAAGAATAGGATCTTTTCAGCAAGATATAACATGAATACTGCCTGCGCCAACAACACAATACTACCTAAATTCCACAATCATCTTACAAAAGAGAGAATAACAAGGACACATAAAAATACTAAAGGTTAATAGTAGATTTCATCCATAAATCTGAGAAAATCGCAACAAAATCTTGTCACTAATGTCACTTACCCTTACCATCCTAAACAACAACAATAATAATAATCCATCACAATACTACCTCACAACATCTAGATAATTCAGATACAACACAACAATACATAAACTGAAATACAACAAAAATCCATCACTACATCACTCCATAGGATGTGGTCCATCACTTTCTCCAACATGGCTCGTTCATGCTTCATCTTCATCTGGTCCTAACTTGCAGCACCTCCCTTTTGGATCTAGACACGGTAGATTCTTAAATCCATACCTCAAAAGCCCTCCTTGACACGGCGGATCTATCATATAATGAGAATCAGCATACACCTCACTATCCTGAAACTTCTAATGTGGTTCAAGATACGGCCCAAGATGAGCTACATATTCACTTAACCTGCGAAGCCTATCTATCTCTTTCTGATACTTCTCAAAATTAGTCCCATAACTTCTCACTTCAGCTCTAACCTCATTTCTTCCAACTTCACTCTCAGTCATATAATTATCAGTATCAGATTCTACAACCTTTTTCTTATCATCCGTATCATCCTCATAATCTAACCATCCTCCTGAATTATTATGATCACCTACTCGCTGATACTGCAAACTTCATTGACCTACAGCAAATCCCCCTTTCTTGACGTAATATGGTATGTCAGACATTTTCTGAAATCACAGAAAACTCAAAAGTACATAAGGTCATTATTCAAAAATATATATGCAATGCATAGTCATGCAAATGCAAATGAATTACGTATGCAATATATATATATATATATATATATATATATATATATATATATATATATATATATATATATATATATATATATATGATGCAATGCAAATGATAATTATACAATACTCATAAAAATGAAATTATGATGAAATTATGATGAAAGCACTCCACGTCCTTTCATTAATACCAATACCTCATTGCAGTATTTACTTAATAAATACTCAAGAATTCACAACATTTTTAAGGGATACATCTATAATAACAAAGCATAACAAAATAAATAATCTTACCGAAGCCTTGCAGAGAAATTGCGTTGCTTTTATATAATACTTTTGACACCAAAGTTATAGTTTAGGACATTTTCAAAAATTGACCTAATTCGCTATAACTAAAAAGCTCTGGTTACCAATCTCTAACACCCCCACTTTACATTGCGCAGCGGAAAATACACAATTGGGTGTTATTCACAAACTTCATTTCACAAACTCTTTAAACGACCCAAAACAGTATATTTAGGAATAAATATGGAAATAATTTAAATCAATGTCTAAAACCTTCAATTCCAAGTAAAATCAGTTTAAAATATATCAGAGTAGCGTACAGGTTCCCCTAGGATCTTAATCAAAACAACAAACCTTTTACCAAAATATTTGGCCATTTACTGTATGTTTATGACAATAGGGAAAGAAATCTGTTTTAGACCAAGTTACTACAAAAGCTGTAACACCCTATTTTGATAATGGAAATGTCACATGCAATTATGGCGTGTCATCAAAGCATAAAAGGAAAAATGTCTAAACATTACTTGACCATAAAAGGAAAATACCGGAATCAAACATCGGTAATCCAAAAGTAAAGCTCATAACACACAAACATAGTACAATAAAGGAAAGGACTAAACAATGTCCAAAGCAAATGTATCATAAGAAAGGAAATGCATAAAATAAAGAAGGCTAGTCAGCTTCCAGTCCATATGCACGTAATCTTAATGTCTACGAGCGTCCCTGAGTACCTGCTGTTTTGGGAACATAGAAAAGGAAAACGGCTGAGCAAATACACTCAGTGCACGGATGTACAATAAAGCATGAATAGGATAAGCATATAACATATAACAGCGGAAGAAAACTAAGTCCCGAGTAACCTGGTTAAGTCTTGGTAAAACTGGTTTTATAGTTTGAAAAGCTTTATGTTTATCTTGTAAAAACTGTTTATCATATTTTATCGTAAGCCAATATAGGTCATGAAAATCCACCGAGCATGAATACTTGGAGGGGTGACCTCATCATGCAAATTAGAGGGGCTGCCTCTAATTTAATATACTGGTTTTTGGGTAGGAGGGATCAGCTCCTTGTGAAGGATGCAAGGCACACACCACATTCACCATGAAATCCTGACTGAAAACATGTAACTAGGATGCACCCATACGCCCCACATGATAAATATAATATAAATGACCAAAAGTTGAAGGGACGTCACGAGCAATGACTCCGCCGTGGTGAAGTCATAACATCAGTGCCTCTAATGTTATGGTTATGGTACCTCCATAACTAGGTGAAACTGGTCATGCATGTATATGGCTATAGGTATTCTTAATTAAACATAAGCAAATCAAACACATAACTTATACTACGGGAAAACATTTGGCTGCATACGGAGAATCCTAATAAGGAAAGAATGTCCATACTGAAAGGACGGGAATCCGTACCTTATGTCCAGTGAACGAAGAAGATGAACTGGGAGAAATCCTACTACCGTATCACTAATGCTACATAATTACATACATGAATAAGTATCTGCTTACTAAGTACGTAGCTGGTTTTATGTCATGTCTTAGCTTATTTTATGTTTTCTTACCATGTTTTACTGTTTTAAAGCCTTAAACCGTGTTTATCTTATATTATGTTTAATCTGATTAAGTATTTCTTGTATTTCATGTATTATTATACTTACTGTGTAATAATAAGTAACTTTCCAAAAATAGCAGGTTTCCAAAAATAGAAAGTTTCCAAAAATAGAAAGTTTCCAAAAATAGAAAGTTGCCAAAAATAGGAAGTTTCCAAAAATAGAAAGTTACCAAAAATAGAAAGTTTTCAAAAATAGAAAGTTTCCAAAAATAGAATTACTGCTTAAAATAGATAAGTTTCTAAAAATAGAAAGTTTCCATAAATAGATCAGCTACCTTAATTAAATAAGTTTCCATAAATAGATTAGCTGCCTGAAATAGATAAGTTTCTAAAATTAGAAGGTTTCCATAAATAGATTAGCTGCCTTATTTAATTAAGTTTCTAAAAATAGAAAGTTTCCATAATTAGAAATAAGCTGGTTAAATAAGCTAAGTATATAAGCCTAAGTGTTTTCATGATTATTTTCTAAGTCATATGATATAATGTATAGTTTAATAATTATTTCATGTAATTAAATTAAACTATAGGTTAAAATATTTAATTAAAGTATAACATGTTTTTAATTAAATAAAATTAAATACTTAGGTTAAAACATGTATTATTATTTTTTAATAATATAACCTAAGTCATGTTAATTAATTAATTATAATCATGGTTTTTAAATATTTAATTAATTATAAGTCTAAAATATAAAAATATAGGTTAATTAATTTCATGATTATTAATAATTGAAATAAGCTAAGTCATGTTATTAAATTAATCATGTCATTTTATTAATTTAATTTTTAACATAAGATCATAAAAAAAAAAACTAAACATACACCATGAACAGGATCTAGCCTAAAAACCATGAACCGGACATGAATTCAACACCGTACCCCGAACCGAATCGGGGTACCCCTTGTCTTGATGCTGCCGTGGGACCCACACCAACCAACCGGGACCATATGGTCTCGCTGGTGGTCGGATGGCCAAACCGAAACCCCCTTGGGTTCGGTGTAGGCTGCGGCCAAAACAAACACCCCTTATAACATTACTTTTGATTTTATTAAATCCCAATTCATGTTAGATCCATGATTTTAATTAGGTTTTTGTAAAAACATAACATGTTCTTGATTAATAAAAGATTAAATCAAAAGAAAAAGGTTTAAAGAGGATTTACCGAATGCGTGGATCAAAAGGACGAAGAACAAACACGATCACCAACTAGAATTCCAAGATCCAAGATCAACAAACACCCCCTTGTGGTGTTTTGAGGGTGGCGGCCAAAGAAAAAGAAGAGAGGAGGGTTTTAGGTTTTTGCTAAAATCTTCTGTAAGTGATTTTGAGTAGTGTAAAAATCTCTTAACCCCCTTTAGTAAAATTTACAAATGGGCTTGGCCCATTTGCTCCTTGTAGCCGCGGGTAGGGGCCCCCACATGGGGTACCCGTACATTTTTCCGTGTCTCGATGTTAAGTTATTCGTTCGTGATTATTTGTGTTCGCGTTTTAAGTGTTCTCGTTACGTAATTATCGTGATTTATTGTTAGCCTCAAAATATTGAGCCAAACAAGAATGCTCGGTCATATGTTTATTATGTATCGTATTTTAGAACGTTGTAATAGGTAGTATATTAGTCGTGTTATTACGGGCTTAACTTTAAGCTAAGGTTCATTAATAAGTAACCAAAGCTCAAAAGGAAAGCCCGGCCCATGATCATATAGCCCATTAAGCTACATGTAAGCAAAGGCTATATAAACCCTTCCTAGCATGTTAGGAAGGGTGATGGTCATTTCATTTTTCTCCTAATCTAATATTCCACAAGTTTCTCCAACCATTTATCTCTACTTTCTCTCACTACTTTCTCTCTCTAAAACTCATCTCGTATCTACCTTTCTTTCATAAATTCGTGTGCTAGAATCATCATATATTAGGGACAACAATTGGTATCAATCGCCATGGGGTAGTTTTGTGATTGGTTTTTGAGTTTTCATTTGATTTAATCCTTATTTCTTCCACGAATTCAAGATTTTTTGTGTTTTTTAGTGTTCTACACGTCGTATTACTTCTTTATTCGTGCCATAGTGATTTGGGTATCTTGGTTTTGGTTTGAACACGAGTCTTTTGGATCAAAAGTTGAAAACTTTATTGTTTTTCTTCTTTCCGAAATTCTAGCTTGTTGAACCATCGAAAGTACAAAAGTGAGGCCAGATCGCAATAACCGCTAGGTTCTACTTTGCGATCTAAGGATTTCGATACCTTATTCCGATATGGACGTTCCGATCGTACTTTGCGATCTGGGATTCCGACGGTTTTAAGGAATTTTGGGTCGTTACTCTGCCAAATTTGTTTCAGCCACATTCCGATCTGAATATTCCGATCTGGGATTCCGACAGATAAACATTGCCATCTGGGATTTCGATAGAACATTCTGATCTGAACATTTCGATAGGTACACATTGCGATCTAAAGGACATTCTGATCTGAACATTTCGACAGTACATTGCGATCTAAAGGACATTCCGATCTAAGCATTCTGACAACCAACATTCTGATGGCCATTCCGATGGCACATTCCGATGGACATTTCGATGACATGTTTAGCTAAAGTTTGTTTGAGTATTTTTTAGACTTAGCCACCATCTAGACTAGTTTCGGAACATAGTTTACACGAAGATTAAAAAAAAGAGTTAAAATTTTTAGGTTAAGTAAAATCAAATATTTTCCATACTAGTTTTAGGACATTTCTAGCTCAATTTCAAAATTTGGTGATTACAAATTTTTTAGGTCTACCGTTTTGTCGGACTGAGGAATTTATTGTCGGGCTGAGAAAAAATCGCAATTTTCGGAATTACAACAACCAAACAATAACAACACAACTACTTAAGATCCACATTCGATTCATCATTTCAGAGAACATTGAGATGGATTCTACCGCTGAATATCGTGTGACGAACAACAACATAATGGTGGCAGGTAACAAAGAAAGACCACCAATGCTTGTGTTGGGTCGATATGATCAATGGCAATCCCGTTTTATACGTTACCTTGACACAAAACCTAACGGTGATGCTTTAAGGCAATGTATCTTGGAAGGACCCTATAAACTCTCAAGGATTCAAGTTCCTGCAGTACCAGCCACAGACACAAGTGACGCACAACCCGCATATGAACGTGATGAAAAGAGGACCGACCTCACCCCAGAGAATCGTGCGTGGTTTGATGCAGAGAAGGAAGCAATCTACTTAATTCTCAGTGGCATTGGAGATGAAATTTACTCTACGGTTGACGCATGTCCTACTGCTCAAGAAATGTGGACGGCCATTGAAAGATTGCAACAAGGTGAATCATTTAACAAACAAGATGTGAAAACTAAGATGTTTTGGAACTTTGGCAAGTTTACATCCAAGGATGGGGAATCAATTGATTCTTATTACTCCCGATTCTATAAGATGATGAATGATATGACCCGAAACAACTTGCAAGTTTCCACCATGCAAGTCAATGTCCAATTTCTACAGCAACTTCAACTAGAGTGGACACGGTTTGTCACCTTGGTGAAAAAACAACAAAAGTTAGACTAAGTTTCATATCACAAGCTCTTTGACATCTTGAAACAATTTCAAAATGAGGCAAATGAACTTCGAGCTGAACGAGTTGCAAATATTTCCAATCCACTTGCTTTGGTGTCTACCACTCAACATTACCCGAAATATCACTCCCGTACTTCAAAGACCTTGTAAAACCCGTATTTAAAATCCTGGAATATTAAATACGCGTAGTCTCAGCTTTAATCTTAATTTAACGTAAATAGTAAATACGCAGTCTCAATCTATTTAAATACTACAATAAAATAATTATTCCAAAAATAATTATTAATTTCAGAAAATATTACGTATGTATTAGTTAATATACATGATTGTAAAAACCTAAAGTTTTGGTTTGTATCCTTGTTTTTGATTTTGAATATAACTTTAAGCTTAAATAGAAAGCATTCGATATTAAAATTTTAAGTTATAATTTCTAGTAAAATTATAATGCCTCAGTTATAGTAACAAGTATTTATCACTTTTTATCATACATCATATGCGACAAGTATATCAACTGGTTGATATGGTAACTCTTATGTGCCATACTTTTAATTTCAGTAAAAAAAAAGCCTTCAATTGACGTTAAAGGATTAGCACCAAGTTGTAAAACATATCATAAATTAATAGAAATATTAGGCCAAAAATATCTCCACAAATCCCGTACATTTCGATCCTAGTAAAAGAATGTCTGACAATAACATTAAATGTGCTTTCCTCCATTCCACGCGTATTTACTTACTTGTTTCTTCCTCACGTCCATAGATATACAAAATCAATTTTAAATCATTCTACATCCCTAAGCATAATCAAAGAGAAACTTTCGCTTCAAAATCTAATGTATAAAGTCTTCATCAAACTCTTAGTTCATGTACGATTCAGATTAAAGTTACTTGTTCGAGTTTCGATAGTGCTTATGTTGGTTAGATCGGTTCGCATTCGGGATAAGAACTGCTCATGTAGGTCCGACCTTTCATAGATGGGAATAAGGTTTTGGTCCATGAGCGGCTCTTCAGACTTTTGCACATGTCAGTTTTGGTTTCGATCTTACCTCGATGAATCTTGCTGCTCGTGTTCGCGATCGTGTTTTGGTTTCGATGTGTCGTCTAATTTAGAGGTATTTTCCCGAACTAAAAAATATTGCATGCACTTCATAACCAATACGTTAAGTGATATATGCTATATCCATATGTAGTATGCATGGTTTTAGTATGTTAATGACTAACACTCGAAATGAAGACCATGGGTTCACGTTCATCTTCATCATGGGATTTTCAAATGCTAGTTTATATATTTAAGAGTGTCTTTTACTTATAATGAGTTGTTAGGAATACAAATCAAGTCTTGTTCATAATGGAGCTACATGTTAAAATAATTTTTTTTCTCACTGAACCATGGTTTCATTTTATCGTTGTTAAAAACTATAATATATTCATAATTAAAGTAGGTATTTCGCTATACACCAGTTTTCTTAACGACACTTAAACAATAGGCAAGTGCTTTTCGCTAATTAGTAGTTACTATAATTTATGTAGATCATTCGAGGGATAATAAATTTGGATTTTGTTTAGACGTCGAGTTTCGTTAAGGTACGGATATCCTTATCTTTCTACTATTATTTTGATTCGTCGATTCTTTCGTTTATTTGACTGATTGTACGGATTTCCGTCCTTTTAGTAAGGACTTCCTTTTTATGCATGATTAGGATTCCCCGTCTTCAGCCAAATGTTTTTCCCCAGTATATGTTTAAGCTTATCAGTAATCATGTTAATAACTAAATAAATTGCCTGAGCAGTATATACAAGCATGATCAGTTTATGTACTAGTTACGGAGGTACCGTAACCACGGCACTAGAGGCACCGGTGTCGTGACTCACATGCAGGAGAGTGATATCCTGCATCGTCCCACTCAGCTCAGCTTGGCCATTTTATCAGTATTATTAGTGGGGCGTATGGATGCATCCTAGGCTTATATGTGTTACAAGTTATTAGGGTGAATGTGGTGTGTGCTCTACATCCTTCACATTGGAGCTGATCCCTCCACCCAGCACAGTTATTTAGAGGTCACCCCTCTATAGCATGACGAGGTCACCCCTCCAGTTATTCATGCAACGTTGTTACAGCACATGACCTATATAAGCTCTGGCAATTAAATTACAGTAAATGCATGTTTTCAGATTTAACAGATAACAGTTCAGTTTTATTATTCATAAATCAGGCTTTACAGATTATACACAGATTTCCGCTGCAACTTTACTTATCAGTCTTACAGCTCCAGTATTTTATCATCTGTTTCATTTTAGTAATTCCTTATCATGCTTTATATCCGTTCACTGAGCGTTATGCTCAGCCGTAGTTCCTTTCATGTTCTAACGGCAGGTACACCAGGACGCTTTTAGGATTCTAAGAGCATGTGCATTTGGATGGAAGCTATCCAGACTTCTTACTTTATGCATTTCTTACTTTATTCCTCTTATTTGGACATTGTTTAGTCCTTTCATTCAGTATTTTATTTTTCATGTTTTGGGCTTATGTTTGGATTGTCGATGTTTGATTCCGGTATTTCCTTTATGGTCAGTTAATGTTTTAGGACATTTACCTTATGCTTTGATGACACGCCATAAATACACGTAACGGTCCACTTATCCAAGTGGGGTGTTACAATTATGGTATCAGAGAGCAAGGTTCGACCTGTAAGCTCTAAAACTTGACCTGTGACTAGTGGGTAGTCACCAGGAACTTCCCAGATTTTGGCGTTGTTATCTTTTATGTTTCTCATGCATTTATCAGTCAGTTTTCTTCATGCATCGTTCAGTTTTCTTAAGTTTTTGACTAAGTAAAAGGTTGGTACAGGACTGGCCATATTTAGTCGCATGTGTTTTTCTACAAATTTTGTTTTGGTGAACCGACCCATAGGCGTTCACCCTCGCCCGTTCAGATTTGTGTATTGGTGAGCCGACCCAATGGCATTCATCGTTACTCTTGACAGATTCGTGCTTTTAGTCGAATATTACTTGGTGAACCAGCCCATATACGTTCACCAATGTTCATATCAAATTTCATGTTTTTCGGTTGAATGTTGTTTTGTGAACCGATCCATAGTTGTTCACCTTTGTCATATCATGACGTTTCATAAAATCTTGACAAATATGAATTGGATTACAACCAACCATACTTAGTCCCAGATCGTAAAGTTCTATACATGACAGTTCTCAGAAAATTTTGACAAGTATGGATCGAACCAGAATCGCCCATACCTAGTCACATGTTGTTCCTTAAATTATGTGGATTGAACCATAGCCATCCACATCAGTTGACGTTAAAACTCAGTTGATTATTCTTCTATGTTCCTTGTATCCGTCAAGTTTATACTCTCACGTGAATGCCATTTTCATGCTGACTAAATTCATGTCTCCTTATGAGGATTATGTTTCCAGCAAGGTGATGATGTTTACATGCCAAGATACAAAAGAAACCGTTTTCATGATAAATCATGATTGGTTTTCATTAATCATGCTTCATGCTGACCACTGTTGGGACTTCGATTATATCATACTTTTCAGCCTCGAAACAACCAGCAGTAAGTCGACGCAGGAATTGTCAGCCTATCATGTTATTTATTTCAGATCAGTTTATTATCATTTTAATCAATTTATTCCTTTGATCATGTCAGACAAGCGACACTAGTATCGAATATTTCATAAAATTTCCACCAGCTCCATGTACAGTATTCCATATGTATCCTATGTACAGTGTCTCAGTTATACACCATGTACAATATTTCATGTATATTCCACGTACAGTGTCTCAGATGTGCTCCATGTGCAATATTCATTTTGTACTTCATGTACAGTAGTCCAAGTGTACTCCAGGTACCCTACTCCATGGATATTGCTAATCGATCCTCAATCATCTCAGATGTTTCCACTTGTCGATATTCTACCAGGTGCTGATGCTGCTCGTGAGTTGAAGATTTTGCTAGATGCTGATGCCGCTAACACTTTGAAGACCTCACAATTGCTGATGCTGCTGATACTTTGGAGATTTCTCAAGATGCTGATGGTGATGCTGCTATACTATAAAGACACTGCAGAGCAAGGACGAAAACTATAAATTTGAAATTTCTGACAAGAGTAAATTTCAACCATCGGATACTACCATTCCATTCCATACTTTTACCTTCTCAGTTAGATGTCACACTTCACTCAGCTAACCGTTCATTCAGAAGAGTGGGAACCCGAACCCAGCCGACCACTCAACAGAATATTTACATGAATCACGGTCATGATAACGACCGTCAGGAAACTGACAGACAAAGCAGTAGTGACAACCACCGTGCTTATAGTTAATCAGCCAGTAACCATCAGAACTTCGGTACGGACGTGACCAGAAATACAAAGGTCAGTAGTCTAACCTGTCCGCCAATCCTAGCAGTTACCAAAATTTTAACTTTATTTAGACTTATCTACTGAGACACGAGTCAAGAACTCATAACTCCAGTGTGTTTTCTAAACAGGCCCTCAGAAATTCAGGGCACCCTCCAAGGGTGTATAACGTCCTTATACGTCACGCATAAATCAGACCATTAAAATTCAGTTACCACCACGGGAGTATTGTCAGGTTAGACATGTAGTGTTCGTTCTGTGAGGTTACAAGACGAACACATTTGGCGAGACCTGCCACGTTTACTTCCCGTATTCACATGTCAACTTTATCTTAAATCAGATATTTATCTACCTCCCAGCCAGAAAGACTCCACAGTATCACCATATTTATTAAAGTTTTATTTTCATTTAACGACGAGATCCGTCTTACTAACTCCTGAGCATATTCATTTTACTTCTGCCAGAAAAGCCGGTACAAATTGTTTCAGCTTTACAAGCACATGAATTATTATCTTATAGCTGCGAAGACTTCTAGTCACCATTCATGATGCGAATTCTGAAAATTCCTTAAATTCATGATCAACAGATATCCTAAAAGTTTCCAGATGAAATTCCGAGAGGTTTTCCAGAAATTCCTTCCTGACCACGAGATAGAATTTTAACATCGAGCTTGTCTAAAAAACAGATGATGTTTTCAAAACTCTTTATTGCAAGGTTTCAACTGAGTTTAAAAGAGTTGCAGCATTAGCAGCAAGAGTTTCCGGAACGAGGCTTTAATCGCCCTAGCACACTACCAGAAGGTGCACCGTTTTGGTCTATCAGGAAGAAGGCTGGTATCATGAGATCATGTATCGACCACCAGATATATTTTTACTAGATCACTATTCTTAATCGTTGTTCATTCCACGTATAGAAGGTTTATCTGATCTGCTACGATGTCTTAAACATTCGTCCAGAACAATTCACAATCATGCCACCATCAGTGGTGAGAGAAAAAAAAACGTGATGTTTCCCAGACTGCTGTTGCACATGTTATAGTCCCTCTAAAATCTTGATTTATACTTCTGAGCTCCCTAATGCTCCAACTATAGTATCAAATTTATGAATAAAATTTTTATGACTTCGCAGACAAAATCGTCAGTATGTTCTTCGAGAACATTATGATCTTCTCAATTCTAGAGAGGTACAAGATAATCATCTTCTCACAGTGGAATAGATTCTCCGATAGGAAAAAAAATTATATACGCAGCTTTCTAAATATGAATCCCAGTAGAACAAGGTGGCATTTCTTAACCACACTATTTCAGCAGAAAGGAATTTCAGATAATCCTGCGAAGGTGAAGGCCATCACTAGATGGTCACGACCGACGCCGGTGAATGAAGTACAATCTTCTAGAACTCAATTGACTACTACCGCAGAAATTTCTGATAGTTCTCACTAAAAATGTTTTACGACTATTCGACCAGATTTTCACCAGAATGTTCTATAATCCCAGACAAAACTTTGATAGAATCCGCACCACACATTAATGCAGCTATGTTCATATCTAGATGCCTGACATACCGTAGGTTCAAGATAGAATGCCCTCATGTTAGTGAGTTACTACCATTAGAAATTTCTGAACATAAATGAGATAAGATTCCATGAAGGTTATTGTCAGATACCACAGACGCAGACGAAGTATGATGCTACCTAAGTCATTGTTAACCAGTTAACCTAGCCTACACGTTTTTTTTATCTGAGATGATTACGCAGTAACAAATCCGCATGAAATTCAACAATAGGTCGTATGATTCCAAGGTATTTCATCAACAATCTTGTTGGATGGAAATTAGCGTTCACGAATCATGCTCACGTTCATGTTCACGATTACGTGTACGTTCACATTAACGTTTATTTTCACTTTCACGGTTACGTATCATTCGGAGTAGGATGCTGTTTTAGTTCATGTTTTATGATGTCTCATAAATTAAGCTCACGTTCGCGTTCATAACATTGTTCACGTTCAAGTTCGTGTTCCATTCCGCGATACACGTTTCACAGTTTATTACCGAATACGGTTATAGGAAGCTTGAGAAACCAGACCCAAGTATAGCACAACTATTCCATAACCAGGCAGACGTTTCACATCTCAGGCCGTATCTAGTGCCATTCATTCCTCAGTCAACATGCGTTCATGATATGTTCTAGTATCACGTTCACAGTATTCACGTACATTCATGATATATTACATGTTAGCGTTCCTCATATAATAATAAACCACGTTCACAATTGCTCACGTAGTACGTTCAAAATTGTTCACGTAGTTCGTCCCTATATATTTTCAGCAGCTTGCTCAGAGTTATAAATGTTATCTTTCAGAATATTTACACGTACCGTTTCATGTATCATACATGCTATAGTTTATTCAGTCTATCAGATTCAGAAAATCCATCTTGAGTGTGGACCCAATAACTATTCAGCATTGTCAGGACAGGGTCATCAGGATCAAGATTTTCAATGTGTATAGACCTTTGAAGGAGTCGTTTCGAGTGGGAAGCCACCCGGACCGGAGGAATCCATCCGGACCTCTCATTGCTTTTCCTTTAATAAATCCAGTTAAGTCCTTTCAGTCATGTCATGTTACATGTCCTCTTCAGCCATGTCACGTTACATAAGCATTTCAGTCATGTCAGGTTTATACCTATCAGCAGCATTATGTCTTAATTAGAAGACAAATTATCCTTCAGCTTATTTGTCTTTTTCAGTTTACGTGTTCTTTCAGTTCTTATAACTTCATCAGCTTATTACCTTTAATTCGAGGACGAATTTCTCCTTTTTAGAGGGGAAGAATTGTAAAACCCGTATTTAAAATCCTGGAATATTAAATACGCGTAGTCTCAGCTTTAATCTTAATTTAACGTAAATAGTAAATACGCAGTCTCAATCTATTTAAATACTACAATAAAATAATTATTCCAAAAATAATTATTAATTTCAGAAAATATTACGTATGTATTAGTTAATATACATGATTGTAAAAACCTAAAGTTTTGGTTTGTATCCTTGTTTTTGATTTTGAATATAACTTTAAGCTTAAATAGAAAGCATTCGATATTAAAATTTTAAGTTATAATTTCTAGTAAAAGTATAATGCCTCAGTTATAGTAACAAGTATTTATCACTTTTTATCATACATCATATGCGACAAGTATATCAACTGGTTGATATGGTAACTCTTATGTGCCATACTTTTAATTTCAGTAAAAAAAAAGCCTTCAATTGACGTTAAAGGATTAGCACCAAGTTGTAAAACATATCATAAATTAATAGAAATATTAGGCCAAAAATATCTCCACAAATCCCGTACATTTCGATCCTAGTAAAAGAATGTCTGACAATAACATTAAATGTGCTTTCCTCCATTCCACGCGTTTTTACTTACTTGTTTCTTCCTCACGTCCATAGATATACAAAATCAATTTTAAATCATTCTACATCCCTAAGCATAATCAAAGAGAAACTTTCGCTTCAAAATCTAATGTATAAAGTCTTCATCAAACTCTTTGTTCATGTACGATTCAGATTAAAGTTACTTGTTCGAGTTTCGATAGTGCTTATGTTGGTTAGATCGGTTCGCATTCGGGATAAGAACTGCTCATGTAGGTCCGACCTTTCATAGATGGGAATAAGGTTTTGGTCCATGAGCGGCTCTTCAGTCTTTTGCACATGTCAGTTTTGGTTTCGATCTTACCTCGATGAATCTTGCTGCTCGTGTTCGCGATCGTGTTTTAGTTTCGATGTGTCGTCTAATTTAGAGGTATTTTCCCGAACTAAAAAATATTGCATGCACTTCATAACCAATACGTTAAGTGATATATGCTATATCCATATGTAGTATGCATGGTTTTAGTATGTTAATGACTAACACTCGAAATGAAGACCATGGGTTCACGTTCATCTTCATCATGGGATTTTCAAATGCTAGTTTATATATTTAAGAGTGTCTTTTACTTATAATGAGTTGTTAGGAATACAAATCAAGTCTTGTTCATAATGGAGCTACATGTTAAAATAATTTTTTTTCTCACTGAATCATGGTTTCATTTGTGTAATAATTGTATCGTTGTTAAAAACTATAATATATTCATAATTAAAGTAGGTATTTCGCTATACACCAGTTTTCTTAACGACACTTAAACAATAGGCAAGTGCTTTTCGCTAATTAGTAGTTACAATAATGTATGTAGATCATTCGAGGGATAATAAATTTGGATTTTGTTTAGACGTCGAGTTTCGTTAAGGTACGGATATCCTTATCTTTCTACTATTATTTTGATTCGTCGATTCTTTCGTTTATTTGACTGATTGTACGGATTTCCGTCCTTTTAGTAAGGACTTCCTTTTTATGCATGATTAGGATTCCCCGTCTTCAGCCAAATGTTTTTCCCCAGTATATGTTTAAGCTTATCAGTAATCATGTTAATAACTAAATAAATTGCCTGAGCAGTATATACAAGCATGATCAGTTTATGTACTAGTTACGGAGGTACCGTAACCACGGCACTAGAGGCACCGGTGTCGTGACTCACATGCAGGAGAGTGATATCCTGCATCGTCCCACTCAGCTCAGCTTGGCCATTTTATCAGTATTATTAGTGGGGCGTATGGATGCATCCTAGGCTTATATGTGTTATAAGTTATTAGGGTGAATGTGGTGTGTGCTCTACATCCTTCACATTGGAGCTGATCCCTCCACCCAGCACAGTTATTTAGAGGTCACCCCTCTATAGCATGACGAGGTCACCCCTCCAGTTATTCATGCAACGTTGTTACAGCACATGACCTATATAAGCTCTGGCAATTAAATTACAGTAAATGCATGTTTTCAGATTTAACAGATAACAGTTCAGTTTTATTATTCATAAATCAGGCTTTACAGATTATACACAGATTTCCGCTGCAACTTTACTTATCAGTCTTACAGCTCCAGTATTTTATCATCTGTTTCATTTTAGTAATTCCCTATCATGCTTTATATCCGTTCACTGAGCGTTATGCTTAGCCGTAGTTCCTTTCATGTTCTAACGGCAGGTACACCAGGACGCTTTTAGGATTCTAAGAGCATGTGCATTTGGATGGAAGCTATCCAGACTTCTTACTTTATGCATTTCTTACTTTAATCCGCTTATTTGGACATTCTTTAGTCCTTTCATTCAGTATTTTATTTTTCATGTTTTGGGCTTATGTTTGGATTGTCGATGTTTGATTCCGGTATTTCCTTTATGGTCAGTTAATGTTTTAGGACATTTACCTTATGCTTTGATGACACGCCATAAATACACGTAGCGGTCCACTTATCCAAGTGGGGTGTTACAGACCTACTCTACTCAATAATCATCACCACGATCATCCATTTTCTCCAAGTCACATGTTCCAACACGATCCCGAGGCAAAGAAGTTGCAAGAGCACCATCACCCACACCTGAGCAATCATCCGAAGAAGACAGTGATGGAGAAATAGCTCAAAAGGATAGGGAGTTTAAGCAACAAATGGGTTTCGTTATGAAGCAATATACGAAAATCTACAAACCCACCAACAACAACCTTCGAACATCTTCAAACTCGAGGAACACCCATGCACAGAGTCCTCCAAGGTATGACACACGAAGACGTGCTGAGAGTCCTCCAAAGTATGATCGACAACCTAAGTATGATAATCAGAGGGTGGCTACCGTTGTTGGAAATAGGGAAACTGTTGGTACTCAAGTTGTGCAACAAAGTGGGATTCAGTGTTTTAACTGCAGAGGTTTTGGGCATTTGGCTAAGGAATGCAGGCAGCCAAAGAGGGTTAAAGATTATGGTTATCATAAGGAAAAGATACTGTTGTGCAAGAAAATGGAAGCTGGAATCAAGTTATCAGCTGAGGAAGGAGAAATGCTTGACGACACAGATGATGAACTCTCCGACCAAGAACTCGAGGCACATTATTCATACATGGCAAAGATTCATGAGGTCCTTAACATCACTGAAGATGACAATGGTCCTATCTTTGATACCGAGCCAATTGATAAGGTACAAGATGATGCTAAATATAATGTGTTTGGTGATACACATGAGCATAGTGATCTACCAACAACAATTACTGACACGTGTATGATGGAAACGGTTGATAGCAATACCACACCCGATTCATCAGACATGTGCAATAATGAGTTTGAGGATGATCAACATGCAAATGAGTATGATGACGAGGAGCGTGTCGCGCTTGCTAATTTAGTTGCTAGTTTACAAAAAGATGTCAATGAAAATAGAAAGAATCAAAAGCAATTAAAGAAGGAAAACGCAACGCTCACTCAAAACTTTGAAGAATGCAAAGCCGCTCTTATAAAATCTAGTGAGACTATTGATAGTTATAGGGTTGAGCTTCTTCAAAAGACCAACGAGCTTGAGGGGTACAAAAGTCGTGTCATCAACGTTAAAAAGGACGATTTTGAAAATAAATACAATGAAGCTCTTGCTTTGTTAACTAAAGAAAAACGTCAATTTAATGTTTTATTAAGTGATGAACGTCAAAAAACATACCTTGCCAAAACAAAAGTTAATGAACTTGAACAGAGGATTTCTATGAACACCACCGATTCTGCTAAAATTCTTGACGAGAAGAAACAAGAGGTTGAAACATTAAAACAAGATTTCAAAAATAGACAAACCAAAGATACTGAAAAAGTAAAGGATCTCGAAGAACAAGTCGATTTTTTGAAAAAAATTGTTTATAATACACATGACTCTATTCAAACCGTAAGAATGATAGCACCTCGGTCGTTTTTCAAGGGTCAACCTAGCTTTGCCACCCCTAAGTACCTCGAACAAGCTCAAGCTGCGAACCCTCACTTATATCTTGATGAGTCTGAATGGACTGATAATGACTACCCAGTAGCTAACATCGATAGTGAAGAGACGTCCATTTGGGATGAGGAGAGTAGATCACCGGTCAATAAAGATTTTGTGAAACCATATAACTATGCTTATCTAAACAGTCTTTATGGTCTTTTCACTCCACAAAAACAGAAGTCTCGTGAGGAATTCTTTTTAGAATGCAAACAAAGAAGAATTCAATGGAAAAAGGCTTTTGCCGCTAAGAGGAAAACTAATGTTTTTAAATATATTAACTATTTGCCCTTAGATGCTTCTAAAAGAAAAAGTAGAAAAACACTTGGTTTTCTTAAACACCACGTTAATAATGTTCAATCAATTGTTGGAAGCGATTGGGAGAAACGTCAAAAGGATAAGTGGAAAACCGAGATTCCTCACGACATAACTGTGCTTGTGAAAGAACTTTGAATACCAAATACGAAGATAATAAAAGAACATGTTCTTGAGTTTGAAAATTTAATTCAGTCTGAAATGTTTGATGATTTGAAATATGTTGAGTCTCTTGAAAAAGAAATTGATGACCTTCAAAATGACAAATTAGAATTTTCAAACGAATATGATCTACTCTTAGAAGAATGTCTCTCCAAAGATATTTTGTGTGTTACTCTTCAATCTTGTGCTGATATCGATGAATATTCTCATGTTGCATGCAAATATCTTGATAAAATCAAAGAGTGTGAGCGTCTTGAACTTGAGCTTTCGAAACATAAAGAAAATGTTGATAAAAAGGCTTTTGAGTTACTTCAACACAAAACTGATTTCCTTCAAAAACATTGTCATTCTCTTGAACTTGCTTTGCAAAAAGACGTTGGTAGTTTTCCACATGATAATAAATTGCAAGAAAAACTTTCCCAAACGTTTCGAGAAATGAACGAACAGAATTTGGAAATTAAAGGGTTGAAAGCTCAGTTACAAGACAGGGACAGAGCGATAGCAGAGTTGCAGAAACTCGTTGCTAAGATGGGTGGGAAGATTATGGAACCTAGTGTTAAGAAACCTGTTGTAAGACAACCCAATGCTCAAAAAGTGACTAGACCCTCTGTCTTGGGAAAACCATCTGTTTTCTCTAATTCTACATTTGCAAACCCTACGTTTGCCCCCAAGACGGATGGGAAGGATAGGTTACCACAAAACACTCCCAAAACACATATTCGATCACAAAGCATTAAGAACACAAATGTGGTTAAACCAGGGATGTATAGATTGGCCACTAAACCCACACAAAACAAAGAAAGTCAATCACCTCAGACTTCTAGAAACACTAATAGACGTGTGTCTTTTACTACAGGAGTAGTCCCCACTGCTAGTGTTAGCCGGCCCCAGCTTAAGAGCACTCGCATGAATGAAAAGGTCTGGCAAAACAAAAGTCAAGGGAAGATGAAGGAAGTAGAAGACCACCCTAGGATTTTCAATGTTTCTAAGAATAAAACGTCTGTAATCGCGTGTAATGACGATTTGAATGATTCGACTTTGAATGCTATGAAAGTTAAGTTTGTTTGTGTGAAATGTGGAAAGTGTGCTAATGCTAATCATGCTATGTGTGTTTCGAATAATGCCAAAGGCGTAGAAACTAGAACTAAGAAGCAAACTGTGATGCCTATTAGTGCTAGAAAACCCAAACGCAAAGTGAACCATTCTGGTGCAACCCCCCTAAGAAAAGTATTGCATCAGACTCCACCACTAAGAACCCTAGAAGCAGAATTAGGGAATTATATGAATCTGCTAGCAAGCCTTGGAAATGGTGGTTTGCTAATCAATGTCCTCCAGGATATAAATGGATGCCTAAGGTTAGGACAGAAAATGTGACTACGAGCGTTAGTGTGCCTCTATGTGATGAAACTAGGGAAACTAATGAATCGGAAATCACAACTAACATGGAATCCAACTTAGCAACTGCTCCATCGTGTTCTAATTCTTCTGCAGGTGATTCAAATAATTCTCTTCATACTGGACTCCGGATGCACGAAGCACATGACGGGGAATCTCAAGCTTCTAATTAACTTCGTGGAGAAGTTCCTGGGTACGGTCCGATTCGGAAATGATCAATTTGCACCGATCCTAGGATATGGAGACTTGGTTCAGGGGAATATCACTATAAAAAGGGTTTACTACGTCGAAGGGCTCAATCACAATCTTTTCTCGGTTGGTCAATTCTGTGATGCGGATTTGGAGGTTGCTTTTAGAAATAAGACATGTTTTGTTCGTGATTATGATGGGAATGACTTACTTACCGGAACACGGGGTACTGATCTCTACACTATTTCACTACAAGACTCCACATCTTCAACTCCAATCTGTTTCATGGCTAAAGCTTCAACGACTCAAGCTTGGTTATGGCATCAACGTTTATCTCATCTTAACTTTGATACCATCAACTTGCTTTCCAAGAAAGATATTGTGCGAGGCCTTCCTAACTTGAAATTCATCAAAGATCATCTTTGTTCTTCTTGTGAGCTTTGTAAAGCTAAACGGAGTAGTTTCAAGACAAAGACTACACCAAGCTCTAAAGGACGGTTAGATCTTCTTCATATAGATTTGTGTGGTCCCATGCGTGTTCAAAGTATCAATGGGAAGAAATACGTTATGGTAATTGTCGATGACTACGCAAGGTACACATGGACTCACTTCTTGAGGTCCAAGGATGAAACACCCGATGTTCTCATCAGCTTCCTTAAAGTGATACAACATGGTCTTCAAGCTCAAGTTAAAGTGGTTCGTACTGACAGAGGTACTGAATTTTTGAATTCAAAACTGAGAAACTATTTTGAAGCTGAAGGAATTGAACATGAAACATCTATTGCTCGAACACCCGAACAAAACGGCGTTGTTGAAAGACGAAACCGTACTTTAGTTGAGGCTGCTCGAACATTATTATCCGCTTTAAAACTTCCACTATACTTTTGGGCCGAAGCCTTGTCAACCGCATGCTACACACAAAACCGCTCCTTAATTATCCCAAGACACGAAAAGACACCATATCACATAATTAATGATCGCAAACCTTCACTCAAACACCTTCACGTTTTTGGATGTACGTGTTACATTATTCGAGATGGTGAAAATCTGGACAAGATGAAAGAGAAAGGTGATGCATGCATTTTAGTGGGGTATGCAACTCAGTCTAAAGGATACAGAGTGTACAACAAGAGAACAAAATTGATAGTCGAGACTATTCATATCAGATTTGATGAATTGCAAGAAATGGCACTTGAACAAAACAGTTTAAGTCCCGATTCACAACGAAAAACGACTTCCGTTCACAACCGCACGGAACTCGGAACTCAAGACCACAGCAATGAACCGTCAAGTTCAAATCTGGTTCCTGAACATGTTCCTAGAGCAGATATGACAGTGGAAACGACACTTGAAGAGTTGGAAATGTTATATGGACCAATGTATGATGAATATTTCACGGGGGAAAAACAAGTTGCATCGAAGTCTTCCGCTGTCACTCATGATACGAATGATGATACCGATCATCATCAACAAAAGGATACAACTTCATCTACTTCAACATGGGTTGTTGCAGATTTACCTCCTCGGAATATCACTTCAACAATCGATCCTACAACATCCACAACTACTGTCATTGCTCCAGAGAACACAAATCAAGCAGACGGTGCATTATCTGACGATGACGATTTTCATAACCCATTCGGTACACCGGTACACGAAACTGGAGAGTCTTCTACTCGCCATGTTGATCCGTCAAATATGCATACGTTCTATCAACGACATCCTTCAACACATTATTTGACCCGAGATCATCCTTTGGTTCACGTAATTGGAAACCCTTCACAGCCTGTTCGTACAAGACGACAACTAGCAACCGATGGCGATGTTTGTATGTTCGCACTCGCCGTGAGTACAGCTGAACCAAAAAACATCAAAGAAGCCATGGCTGATCATGCTTGGATTGAATCGATGACGGATGAACTTCAACAGTTTGAAAGACTTAAAGTCTGGTAACTTGTTGACAGACCATACGATGTGACTCCTTTAAATCTTCGTAAGATCTGGAAAAACAAGATGGATGAAGAAAACACGATCATCAAGAACAAAGCTAGGCTAGTGGCTAAGGGGTATGGCCAGAAAGAGGGAATCGATTTTGATGAATCATTTGCACCAGTTGCTCGTATAGAAGCAATCAGGATTTTTCTTGCTTATGCTGCACATAAAGGATTTACTGTCTATCAAATGGACGTAAAGACGACATTTCTTAACGGTCCTTTGAAGGAAGAAGTCTATGTCACACAGCCGGAAGGATTCGTCAATCCTCATTATCCTGACAAGGTGTATCGTCTCCACAAAGCACTTTATGGACTCAAGCAAGCTCCAAGGGCGTGGTACGACGAGCTGTCAAAATTTCTGGTATCCAAAGGTTTCTCAAAAGGTTCCATTGATCTAACTCTGTTCACTTATAAATATGGGGATGACATTTTGCTTGTGCAAATTTATGTTGATGACATTATTTTCGGATCTACAAACCCAAAACTTTCAAAATGGTTTGAAAAAGTAATGCACAGCAAATTTGAAATGTCAATGATGGGCGAACTAAAATTCTTTCTAGGAATTCAAGTTCACCAATCCCCAAGTGGTATCTTTATAAACCAAGCTAAGTATTGTCAAGAGATAATCAAAAAGCATGGCATGACTTCATGTGACCCCGTTGGGACACCATTATCAACCACATCGCTATATGCTGACTTAGAGGGAAATGCCATCGATCAAACGAGATATCGTTCCATGATTGGTTCCCTCATGTACTTGACAACAAGCAGACCTGATATTCATCATGCTACATGCTATTGTGCACGATATCAAGCACGACCCACTGAAAAGCACCTCAAGGAGGTTAAACGGATCTTTCGGTACCTCAAGAATACCATTCATTTGGGACTCTGGTATCCGAGGGAAACCGGTTTCTTTCTAACGGCCTATTCAGATTCTGATCATGCAGGGTGTCTTGATACACGAAAAAGTACGTCTGGTGGTGCACAATTTCTAGGTCAAGATAAGATTGTGGGATGGTCTTCCAAGAAGCAAGATTGCACGTCACTCTCATCAGCAAAAGCGGAGTATGTGTCTCTATCTGCGTGTTGTGCTCAAGTTCTATGGATGAGAACACAACTCACAGATTATGGCTTCCACTTTGATAAAGTACCTATGTACTGTGACTCAAAGTCGGCCATAGCCATCTCCTGCAATCCAGTACAGCATTCCCGCATGAAGCACATCGATGTCCGATACCACTTCGGTATCGTTGAATTATACTTTGTTGGAACGGATTACCAATTAGCCGACTTGTTTACGAAAGCTCTGTCGAAAGATAGGTTTGAGTACCTCGTTAGGCAAATTGGTATGAGATGTTTGACTCCAGCAGACCTGGAGATTCTGGCAAAGGTGCCTGCTTGATTTATCTTTCAAACGTCAACTTGTAAATATCTTTGAAAAAAAAAGCAAAATACAAAAATATAAAACACATAAAAGCAAAACACAAAATTAAAAATCTTTCAAAATCCAAAAATATTCTTCTCGACATGTCTTTCAGTATCGATAATATGGACGTGCCTAGAAATGTCGCTCAATAACGATACGGGTGTGTACATAAAGCTCGAATGAAAGTTGTAAATATTTTTCAAAACATGTCATTTCTTTTTTTAATAAAGGAAATTGTCTATTTTGGACAATATTTCCAAACAATGGGTAGAGCAATCTATCACGGGTTGAGTTAGTCACAAAACATTCAACGTTTTGAGCTCAACAC
This sequence comes from Glebionis coronaria, assembly GCA_025667525.1. Classification (NCBI taxonomy): domain Eukaryota; kingdom Viridiplantae; phylum Streptophyta; class Magnoliopsida; order Asterales; family Asteraceae; genus Glebionis; species Glebionis coronaria. Next base: position 273,601,202 of record CM046876.1, read on the forward strand.
AATGGCTTGTAATCACCTTCAGATTGCAACCCGTTTCTATATTCACGGGGGAGTGTACAATTTCGTGCTCTTACCCTCAGCAAAAGAAGAGAAATCTTCTTACACTTAAGTGGATTCGTCAAGACATTCAAAGTCTATGAACTCAAGTTTATGCTTTAGAAAAACCTTTCGACAAAAAGAATTGATTTTTCAAAAAAGCGTTGAACACAATTTTTTCAAGAAATTTTCAATGATATTCAAAATCTTTCAAAAATTGTGTGTTCAACAACTCCCATCCTCAAAAAGCGAAATTTGGATCATATCCTCACAATGACAATTCAATTGGATCAATTTTTGAGGGGGAGCATTTTAACTTCATGCAAAAGATTAACACATCTTTCTCCTGGAGATTTCAAGACTATTTTTCAAAATATATTTTAATCAAATTTGGTATCTCTAATATCAAAATATTTTATATATTAGAGATAGGGGGAGAAAATGTGATTAAAATGTGATCTAATATAAGACTCAAGCACTTTAACTCTTACCTACATGTGTGAAACACTTTCGATTATCGATGCACATGTGAAGGGGGAGCATTTCTAAATCGACAAAACTATAAAGGTGTTAAATGTTTTTTAAACACTTTGTTAGAATTTAAAGTGGTTTTCATGGTTACGATCAAATACCCACAACATCTTTAATTCACGACGTTATTGGTGTCAAAAGGGTGGTTAGGTTTAAGTCCTATGATCCAACCAGAACCGGACGGATCTTCCCAGGGACAATCCAATAGATTATTAGAAGTCCTTAGGAAAGATGAAGTAGAATGTGAACGTAGCAGAATGCCGACTAAGTACTGATGCTAGCACTGGAACAATCACAACAAGGTGCTAGTAATGATGTCTTGGTAAGCATTGAAGGGGTTGAAGAATGAAAAAGAAATGTAAGGATAAAGGGTCTAAAGAAAGAAGCCCTCCATACAACTTAGGCAGAAACCGGGTCAACTCATCATGAAGACAAACTCATCATGGACCCAGTGATGTATGCACAACCCTTTCCTAGCTACTCAGGCTTCTCTCAAAAGAAGTTTGTTTTATTGTCACGGAGAACAACATGACTACTATTGACTTTCTCACTTCGAGACAGTTGATATTGAATAGGTGGCATCTGCTCCAGCCTCCGACCACTAAAAGTGCACAAATCGAGTCTAGAGCCAAGAGATCAATCAAATCTCGTTAGGACACACGGATGAAGATCAAGAGAGTCCTACGCTATATCCTTGTGATATTGCTAGAACACTCAGAGTGATACTACTTAGTATTCACAATGATGAGTGGAAATCCTTCCAGTGTTAATATCAAACAGCATTGCGGTAGGTCATATGGAAGATTCTTTATGAATTGAACATGTGCAAAACTGAAAAGCAACAGTGGTTTGATTCTGAATTGATTCAAACTCGTTTCAGTTTTCTACGCAATATCTTTATGGTCTTGCCAGAACATTCAGAGTGATATTCATTAATATCCACAGTGACGAATGGAAATCCTTCTAGCGTCAACATCAAACAGCGCTACGGTAGGTGACTTGTGAGATTCTTATGAATCAAACTTGTGTCAACTAGAAAGCAACAATGGTAAGATTCTTTACGAATCACACTTGTTCCAGGAATTTGAATTGACGACTTTAATCAAATGGATATATATCCAATTGATTCGCTCTTTATGTTCGCAGTCTTGCTTTGAGACGGTCGAGTAAAGAGAACGGCTAGTACAGCCGCGAAACCCTGTCAACGAGATTCTTAATTGAATCTACCTAATCACAGGTATGGTATTTAATATCGTATAACGGTCTTCACCGACCGGAGGTAAAACGCTACCGATTTAGGACGAATGTCAAAGCCATTCAGTCCGTGTCTATGTTTTGTCTCAAGAAGGTGGCGTCACGGTGTACACAGCAAAGTCAATGATTCAGAAACCACATACTCATGCCTAAAGACATATTCAACAATTAATAGTGTGAGTATGTGGATGAAGACACAAGATCGCAAGATGGGAAAGACAAGTCAAGGATGATTTGAAGATCTCAAGCTTAAAGACAAAGTCGAAAGACAACGACAAAGGCTCAAAGATCACAGCATGAAGGAACAAGACTACTATTACACGTTCAAGACTCATTTATGGCGAGATTAGTAATCTCTACAAATTTCCTAAATGACTAAGGTTTATGACCTCTCATTGGGGAAGATTGTTAGCCTCAAAATATTGAGCCAAACAAGAATACTCGGTCATATGTTTATTATGTATCGTATTTTAGAACGTTGTAATAGGTAGTATATTAGTCGTGTTATTACGGGCTTAACATTAAGCTAAGGTTCATTAATAAGTAACCAAAGCCCAAAAGGAAAGCCCGGCCCATGATCATATAGCCATTAAGCTACATGTAAGCAAAGGCTATATAAACCCTTCCTAGCATGTTAGGAAGGGTGTTGGTCATTTCATTTTTCTCCTAATCTAACATTCCACAAGTTTCTCCAACCATTTCTCTCTACTTTCTCTCTCTAAAACTCATCTCATATCTACCTTTCTTTCATAAATTCGTGTGCTAGAATCATCATATATTAGGGACAACATCTAATATATTTATTTACGCTCGTAATAAATATATCTATGTAATTAATAATAGTTCGTGTTTTAATTACGTTCATGATTTCATGATCGCATGTTCGTGATTAATTATTGTCAAATAATTATTACGTGCTCGTGCGTAGTAAATACTTATCGTGTTCTAACACGTACGTAATACGTAAAATCCTAACACGTAATCGTAATCATGCTATATTAGGAAAGTTTTAATCTAGTACGTACGATCTTAAGGGTACTATTCATGGTAAAAGCATGCGGGTTTTACAACTCTTCCCCCTAAAAAGAATAGTTCGTCCCCGAATTATAGATAAAGTAAACTGGAAAAGAAGAACATACCCGAATTCAAAATATGAAATGAGGGTAAGAAGCCCGGATAGACTCCTCTGTTTCCCAAGTGGCTTCCCGCTCGGTATGATCCCTCCATAGGATTTTGACGAATGGAATCGTCTTCTTTCTCATGACTCGTTCTTGTCTGTCAAGAACTCGTTCGGGTTCTTCTATAAAAGTGAGATCTTCACGTATCTGTTCTAGTGGATACTGAACCATGTGAAGGGGATGATACTGGTACCCTCTGAGTAAGGACACATGAAACACATTGTGCACATGCGAAAGCTGCGGAGGTAACGCCAATCGGTAAGATACTTCCCCGACTCGTTCAATGATATCAAACGGTCCGATGAAACGAGGACTGAGCTTCCCTTTAATCCCGAAGCGTCTAACACCACGTGCCGGCGAAACCTTAAGGAAGACGTGATCTCCTACGTTAAAATGTATGTCCCTACGATGCTTATCGGCGTAACTCTTCTGACGTGACCGTGCCTCCTGAATTTTCTGCTTAGCTACTACAATCTTCTCATTGGTCATTTCTATGATTTTCGGTCCTTTGAGTGTTCGCTCACCAACCTGATCCCAGCAGATTGGGGCGCGACACTTTCTGCCATACAACATCTCAAAAGGAGCACATTTGATACTTGCGTGCCAACTGTTGTTGTATGCAAACTCCACCAAACAGATGTAATCGTCCCAATCACCCGTCCATTCCAACTCACATGACCTCAACATATCTTCCAATGTCTGAATGGTTCGCTTCGACTGTCCGTCAGTTTGAGGATGAAAAGCCGTGCTAAGCTTAAGTTGTGTGCCCCAAGCTTTCTGCAGACTTTCCAAAAGCGCGAAGTGAATCGAGGATCTCTGTCTGAGACGATGCTGAATGGTGCACCGTGGAGTCTCATGATCTCTCTTCTGTACGTATCTGCGAGTTTACATACCGGATCTTCCTTGAGGATCGGTAAGAAATGAGCTGATTTGGTAAGTCGATCTACGATAACCCAAATCGCATCGTGCTTCCTCTTGGTAGGCGGAAGCCCAGTAACAAAATCCATGGTGATTTTGTCCCACTTCCACTCTGGAATGTCTAATGGTTGTAGGAGACCGCCAGATCGCTGATGCTCGATCTTAACCTGCTGGCAGGTAAGACATTTGGAGACGTAAGTGGCCACATCCTTTTTCATACCACTCCACCAAAAGTACTACTTGATGTCATGGTACATCTTAGTCGAACCAGGATGTATAGAGAATGGGGAGCTATGAGCTTCAGCTAACAAAGCTTCCCGGAGTTCTTGGTCATCGGGAACATAAATTCTCGTGCCCTGCCATACGATACCATCTGCATCCACTCTGAATTTTGTCTGCTTCTCTAAATTTTGTACTATCACCGAGATTTCTCCGTCATCCTTCTGAGCTTCCTTGATCTTAGATAGTAACTCGCGTTCTACTCTAAGATTAGCCCAGTAACCGTGCTGTCCACGTACCATGATCTTGATGTCTAGTCGCTCCAAGTCTCTGATGATTTCCTCTTTGATTTTAATGTTGTTTATCATTTCGGACTTCCTGCTAAGAGCATCTGCTACTACATTTGCCTTTCCGGGATGATACTGTAGATTAATGTCATAATCCTTCAACAGCTCTAACCATCTCCTCTGCCTCATGTTCAATTCACGCTGAGTGAAGATATACTTCAAACTCTTGTGGTCCGTGAAAATGTCACATGATTCTCCATATAAGTAGTGCCTCCATATCTTCAATGCAAACACCACAGCTGCAAGTTCCAGGTCATGCGTGGGGTAATTTTATTCATAAGGCTTAAGCTGCCGTGAAGCGTACGCGATCACTTTCCCATGTTGCATGAGAAAACAGCCAAGTTCCTTCCCCGATGCATTGCTGTAGATTTGAAATCCACCCGTACCAGATGGTAGAGTAAGAATCGGTGCAGATACTAGCTTCTGCTTCAGGTCTTCAAATCTCTTCTCTCGATCTTCAGTCCAGACGAATTTCTCCCCTTTCCACATCAGTTTGGTCAATGGTAGTGCTAGGCTGGAAAAGTTCTCCATGAACCTACGGTAATAGCCAGCTAAGCCTAAGAAACTACAGACTTCCGTCGCTGATGTCGGCCTTGGCCACTTAGTAATGGCCTCAACCTTCGCTGGATCCATAGTGATTCCTTCTGCTGATACAATGTGACCTAAGAATGCCACCTTGTCTAACCAGAACTCACACTTGGAGAATTTAGCATACAGCTGCTTCTGGCGAAGAATCTGTAGTACTGTACGAAGATGGTCTCCGTGTTCCTCCTTGGACTTTGAGAAAATCAGGATGTCATCGATGAAAACAATGACGAACTTATCCAGAAATTCATGGAAGATTCTGTTCATCAAATCCATGAACACTGCTGGAGCATTTGTCAGGCCAAATGGCATAACTACAAACTCGTATTGGCCATAATGGGTACGAAAGGCAGTCTTAGCGATGTCCTGCTCCTTGACCCGTAGCTGATGATAGCCTGACCTAAGATCAATCTTGGAAAAGTGTTTGGCCCCTTGGAGTTGGTCAACAGATCGTCAATGCGTGGCAGTGGATATCTATTCGAATGGTAATCTTGTTGAGCTCGCGATAGTCTATGCAAAGACGCATACTGTCGTCCTTCTTCTTAACAAACAAGACCGGTGCGCCCCATGGAGATGCGCTCGGTCGAATAAAACCTCGTTCAAGAAGTTCTTGAAGTTGATCCTTCAGCTCCTTCAGCTCTATGGGAGCCATGCGATAAGGAGCCTTGGAGATTGGTTCAGCTCCTGGAATAAGCTCGATACTAAATTCCACTTCTCGTGCAGGTGGTATGCCCGGATGTTCTGCTAGAAAAACATCTTGGAATTCCGACACTATAGGTTGATCGTGAATTGATGGAGATTCAACATCCATGTCGTGAACCGTAGCTAGATAACCCTCGCATCCATGTGACAGTAGTGCACGCGCTTGTAGGGTAGATATGATTTGTACAGACCGTCCGGGTATGAACCCATTATGAATGTACTCTGGTGCATTAACATCACCGAAGATAACTCGATATGAATGGCAGTCTATGGTAGCATGATGCTTGGATAGCCAATCCATGCCCAAAATCATGTCGAAGTCATTCATGTCCAGCGGAAGTGCGTCGACAGATCGAACCTTATCGTCAAATTCTAGGGGAAGACTCTTGTATACATGAGTGATTAATACAGAGTCCCTCAAAGGCGTGGAAATAGTAAGCCTATTTTCTAGTGGCATGGGGAGCATCCTAATGTTCTTACCATAAGCAATAGAAATAACCGAGTGAGTAGCACCCGTATCGAAAAGAACACATGCAGCTTGACCATACATATACAAGATTCCAGTGATGGTACCTGTAGACTTGTTGGCCTGGTCTCGAGATGTCGTGTAGACACGCCCGGTAGTAGGAGGCGGCTTGGTATCAGCATGTCCCGATGTACCCTCCATCTCGCCCTTACGGCAATCCTTCATAATATGGCCAGGAAGACCACACTTGAAGCACGCATCAGTATTACGGTGACATGGTCCTGGGTGCCTACGGGGGCAAGTAGAGCAAAGAGGATGAGTGAATCCTCCAACAGGTGCTCTGGCTGGCTGGGAACCTGATAAAACATTTTAAATAAGACATGATAATTGGGTACAAAGGACAAAGCTGATAATCGTAAGATTGAATACCAGTGATAGCTGGACGGCTAGGCTGCAAACCTCTCTGGTTCTGGTCCCTACCGTTTCCATGGTTCCTGGTAGAAGTTTTGCTAAAGTGTCAGAATATGAGTTATAACATGAAATCATAAGGAAATGCTTAAGTATTAGGACCTGCTGCTGTTGGAGTGCACAACGTTGTTACGGTAATTATCATTACCGCCACGCCTATCCGTAGCAGAACGGTCGTTAGTCTGACCGTTTCCCTTGGGCAGATGAGGCTGCTGCTGAGTAGCCGGCTGAGACCGGTCCCCAGTTTTCTGCCTGGAAGATACATTTAAAGAGATGAATAATTGAAATATATGGAAAGTATACGGGTTGATCACCGCTTGAATACGAATATTTTACCTCTTGTCGGGTCTTTCAGCTTCCCCGAACTCATCTCTCTCCTGCAGCATCTCCAGCTTACGTGCTGCATCGGCCACTTGTGCTACAGTGTTGAACGTAGCACACACCAGATTGTTTGCGACCGATGTGAGAAGAGCCCATCTAAAGTGATGTGCCTGCTCTTCAGGAGTACCTGCTGCCGCACCAAGGAAACCAGCTAAGCGAAGAAAGCGCTGCATGAACTCGTTGCTATTCTCCCCAGCTCTCTGTCGGGTCCCATGGTACTCTCTCTTGAGCTTATCCTGCTCAGCCTTGGGAAAGAACTGTTCCATCACCCTGTCCTTGAACTGAGCCCAAGTCAAACCAGCAACCCACTCGTCACCGCCTTCAGACTGCATCAATTCTAACCACCAACTAAGTACATCGCCTTCGAACCGATAGCATGCCAACCTCGCCTTGTATGCGGGGTCACAGCCCATAGCATTGAAAATCTTCTCGATGTGAGCCAACCAGCTTTCAGCATCGTTGGGGCTATCTGTCTTCTCAAAAGCTCGAGGGCGGAGCTTGTTGAATCTCTTCAGCCATACTGCTAATGTCACTGAAGGAGGAGGAGGAGGTGCCTGATTATGCTGCTGATTGTTGGCAGCTTGAACTTCAGCCCTGATGTCATTCCTCAGTTGAGGAAGCAAAGCTTGCATAGCAGCCTGAATTGCAGCATTGAGCTGCTCCTGTTCGCGTGTGAGAACCATCTGACAGTATAACATAAACATATGATTAAACAGATCAAACATAAAATATATATATATATACATGAAAAAAATTTATACCAAAATTTCACGAGAAAAATTTATGCAAGAAAATTTTTGTGTATGAATGCATGATGCAGTTTTATGAAAACTTTTGTATGCTCGAGAGTGAACGCCTCTGGTCAGTTCACCCAAAACAAAAGACATAGCAAGGGGACACCTATGGGTCGGTCCCAAATTTAAAAGTTTCGATAAAACACATGCGACTAAATAGGGACAGTCCTGTACCAACCATTACTTAGTCAAAAATCTGCGACAATGACATGTATATGTATGCTTAAAAATGATGAATGCATGAAAACAACTGTCAGTTCTAGGAAGACCGTAGTGACTACCCACTAATCACAGGTCATATTTGAGAGCCTACAGGTCGAAGCCTTGGCTCTGATACCATAATTTTAACACCCCATTTTGATAATGGAAATGTCACATGCAATTATGGCGTGTCATCAAAGCATACAAGGAAAAATGTCTAAACATTACTTGACCATAAAAGGAAAATACCGGAATCAAACATCGGTAATCCAAAAGTAAATCTCATCACACACAAACATAGTATAATAAAGGAAAGGACTAAACAATGTCCAAAGCAAATGTATCATAAGAAAGGAAATGCATAAAGTAAAGAAGGCTAGTCAGCTTCCAGTCCATATGCACGTACTCTTAATGTCTACGAGCGTCCCTGAGTACCTGCCGTTTTTGGAACATAGAAAAGGAAAACGGCTGAGCAAATACGCTCAGTGCACGGATGTACAATAAAGCATGAATAGGATAAGCATATAACATATAACAGTGGAAGAAAACTAAGTCCCGAGTAACCTGGTTAAGTCTTGGTAAAACTGGTTTTATAGTTTGAAAATCTTTATGTTTATCTTGTAAAAACTGTTTATCATATTTTACCGTTAGCTAATATAGGTCATGAAAATCCAACGTGCATGAATACTTAGAGGGGTGACCTCATCATGCAAATTAGAGGGGCTGCCTCTAATTTAATATACTGGTTTTTGGGTAGGAGGGATCAGCTCCTTGTGAAGGATGCAAGGCACACACCACATTCACCATGAAATCCTGACTGAAAACATGTAACTAGGATGCACCCATACGCCCCACATGATAAATATAATATAAATGTCCAAAAGCTGAAGGGACGCCACGAGCAATCACTCTGCCGTGGTGAAGTCATAACATCAGTGCCTCTAATGTTATGGTTATGGTACCTCCATAACTAGGTGAAACTGGTCATGCATGTATATGGCTATAGGTATTCTTAATTAAACATAAGCAAATCAAACACATAACTTATACTACGGGAAAACATTTGGCTGCATACGGGGAATCCTAATAAGGAAAGAATGTCCATACTGAAAGGACGGGAATCTGTACCTTATGTCCAGTGAACGTAGAAGATGAACTGGGAGAAATCCTACTTCCGTATCACTAATGCTACATAAATACATACATGAATAAGTATCTGCTTACTAAGTACGTAGCTGGTTTTATGTCATGTCTTAGCTTATTTTATGTGTTCTTACCATGTTTTAATGTTTTAAAGCCTTAAACCGTGTTTATCTTATATTCTGTTTAATCTGATTAAGTATTTCTGGTATTTCATGTATTATTATACTTACTGTGTAATAATAAGTAACTTTCCAAAAATAGCAGGTTTCCTAAAATAGAAAGTTTCCAAAAATAGAAAGTTTCCAAAAATAGAAAGTTTCCAAAAATAGAAAGTTTCCAAAAATATAAAGTTACCAAAAATAGAAAGTTTGCAAAAATAGAAAGTTTCCAAAAATAGAAAGTTTCCAAAAATAGAATTACTGCTTAAAATAGATAATTTTCTAAAAATAGAAAGTTTCCATAAATAGTTCAACTGCCTTAAATAAAAAAGTTTCCATAAATAGATTAGCTGCCTGAAATAGATAAGTTTCTAAAAATAGAAGGTTTCCATAAATAGATTAGCTGCCTTATTTAATTAAGTTTCTAAAAATAGAAAGTTTCCATAATTAGAAATAAGCTGGTTAAATAAGCTAAGTATATAAGCCTAAGTGTTTTCATGATTATTTTCTAAGTCATATGATATAATGTATAGTTTAATAATTATTTCATGTAATTAAATTAAACTATAGGTTAAAATATTTAATTAAAGTATAACATGTTTTTAATTAAATAAAATTAAATACTTAGGTTAAAACATGTATCATTATTTATTAATAATATAACCTAAGTCATGTTAATTAATTAATTATAATCATGGTTTTTAAATAATTAATTAATTATAAGTCTAAAATATAAAAATACTTAGATTAATTAATTTCATGATTATTAATAATTAAAATAACCTAAGTCATGTTATTAAATTAATCATGTCATTTTATTAATTTAATTTTTAACATAAGATCATAAAAATAAAAACTAAACATACACCATGAACCGGATCTAGCCTAAAAACCATGAACCGGACATGAATTCAACACCGTACCCCGAACCGAATCGGGGTACCCCTTGTCTTGATGCTGCCGTGGGACCCACACCAACCAACCGGGACCATATGGTCTCGGTGGTGGTCGGATGGCCAAACCGAAACCCCCCTTGGGTTCGGTGTAGGCTGCGGCCAAAACAAACACCCCTTATAACATTACTTTTGATTTTATTAAATCCCAATTCATGTTAGATCCATGATTTTAATTAGGTTTTTGTAAAAACATAACATGTTCTTGATTAATAAAAGATCAAATCAAAAGAAAAAGGTTTAAAAAGGATTTACCGAATGCGTGGATCAAAAGGACGAAGAACAAACACGATCACCAACTAGAATTCCAAGATCCAAGATCAACAAACACCCCCTTGTGGTGTTTTGAGGGTGGCGGCCAAAAAAAAAAGAAGAGAGGAGGGTTTTAGGTTTTTGCTAAAATCTTTTGTAAAGTGATTTTGAGTAGTGTAAAAATCTCTTAACCCCCTTTAGTAAAATTTACAAATGGGCTTGGCCCATTTGCTCCTTGTAGCCATGGGTAGGGGGCCCGACATGGGGTACCCGTACCTTTTTCCGTGTCTCGATGTTAAGTTATTCGTTCGTGATTATTTGTGTTCGCGTTTTAAGTGTTCTCGTTACGTAATTATCGTGATCTAATATATTTATTTACGCTCGTAATAAATATATATACGTAATTAATAATAGTTCGTGTTTTAATTACGTTCATGATTTCATGATCGCATGTTCGTGATTAATTATTGTCAAATAATTATTACGTGCTCGTGCGTAGTAAATACTTATCGTGTTCTAACACGTACGTAATACGTAAAATCCTAACACGTAATCGTAATCATGCTATATTAGGAAAGTTTTAATCTAGTACGTACGATCTTAAGGGTACTATTCATGGTAAAAGCATGCGGGTTTTACAAAAGCAATCCCGCAATCCTTCTCCAGCAAGCTCCAGCAGCAATCCACTTCAAATACCTGAAATACATGCTTAAAATCATCAACACAACGGTTGAGCGAGTCTATAGGTTTTAACAAATCAACATTTGAACACAAGAGAAAAATCAATCAAGATCATTTAATAGAATTGTTGATCATACAATCTATTATTCTGGCAATCTGGCATATAGCAATAGCTATTGAATTGTATTAAGCTCATGACACCGACCCCTTAACTTAGTAACCCACGCCTAAAGCCGGCATGACTAGATGAAATTCCAGTGCCCCTACTAGGGTATCAATTGCAAGAATACCAATTCTCATTCTCGTAAAATTATCCTTCCCAGAGGTTACTCAGTGTAAAGCTCTGGTCTCAGATAGGGTCGTCAGCCCAATAGTACTATTATTAGAATAAGCGGCTATTCCCAACTCACAACATCAAGTCAGAAGATAGTTAATGGCTCATGAATTTAGGGACTTTTGCAATTTAGGTACTTGTACAATTCAAAACAACAAAGGCAACATTCAGGTCCAAACAATCAATCATGACTTGTGTTCATTTTACTTTCAAATAGCATGTATCCCCCTCGCGGATTTTAAAATCATTCAATACAATAACAAAAGCGAGGCTATAGACTCACCTGGAGTAATAGCAGTAGCAAGACGATCTTCGACGATAGTTGATGCCCGATAAAAACAAAAACCGCAACCTATCAAATGAGGCGCGTTCATCAATAATAACTCGAGTAAAATCCATACTTAGTAACATCAAACTCAAAATCATAAAATCACAACCAATCCAAAATGAAAACAATACAAGTGACCTTTTACTCCATTCTATATGTTTATTCTATTAGTTAATTCTTTCGATAAAAATCTGTCGGTACACACCAAATGTACAAGCTCATTTACCTCACTTAAACACGTCAATTTCTTATGATACTAATCAGAGATATCACTTAATATATATAGAAAGACCTGTTAAAAGCTTATTAAAATATTTTACATTTAAAGTTCCCTGCCCGACACATCTTTGAACTACAAAAACCGGATAGTTTTACGTCAACAACTCATATAGTCTTTTAACTCATTAATTTTTCTCCGTTTATAAAACCGACACTCAAATTTGAAAATAACTCAACATCCTCATACTTATCATTCAAAATCAGTACTTAACACATTTCAAAAATCCTTTTTATAGTCCCCGAGATTCAATCCAAATATCGACAACAATTATATATTGTGACGATACTCGTCTCCCGGTACACGAATAATCAAACTAACGTAACTTTTCGCTCGTTTGGAGCTAGAAGCCCTACCTTATACCAAAACGAAGTTAAAATCATCCTCTTCAACAATATCTAATTAGTTCATCTCAAACTCAAACTCATATTTTCAGAAAATTAAGTTTAATAATCTGTTTAAAAATATATATTTAAAAATCATTCAGAATTAATTTTTTACCATATTTTAACCCCATTTTTACCACTATAATCATCCTACTATTACTACTTTCAGTCATAACACCCAAAATCATCCTAGATGATCAAATCATAAAAACTCAACTCAAAAATTTCAACATGTAATCATCAAAATATATATATATAAACACATAAACACCTACATACAACAAGAAAATATGATCAAAACATATGATTTTCATTCAAAAATGGGATTTTCAAAAATGTTCTTGCATGTAAGAAATTTTTATACCTGTGTAGAGAATCAAGAATTAGGAATGGGTCTTTGATTAGATTTTGTTGAATCAAACTTGAAATCAAAATTTTTGGGGTGTTTGTGTTGCTTAGGGTGGACGGACAAAGAGAGGGAGGGAGAAAGAGAGAGAAAAATTTGGTGGTGGTGGGATTTTGTTTGTGTTTGTGTGTTATTTTTCCAATTTATATGGAAAAAGTTTAGGGTAGTTTTTACCAATGGTGATTCTTGTGGACCAAAATGCAAACAATTTGTTAAAAAGCGAGAAATGACTATTAGTCACTTTTGAAAATATTTACGGGTCTCGGGGTTCATAAAAATACTTCTCAAAACTTAAAATGCACACGAAATATGATATTATATAGTTCCGGCACGACTTAATACGACATTAAAATAAAAACGTCAAAATATTAAACATCGACATGTTTAAAATAAAACATAAAATTTCTTGGGCATCCTTTGATATCGTCATTACTAATAATCCTCGCAACTCGTCAAAATGTAAAAATAAAATTTTCAACATCATCCAAATCAAATCACCAATCGTCATGACAATCAACCTCGTCAAAAATTTCAAAAATATACGTAAAAATATAATTAAATAATGACCATGGTTTTGGGTTGTTACACTCAATTTTGCGCAATAGGAGGAAATGTAATTACTTTATAGTATTTAGCTTTGTGCAATGATACTGTCTGTGATGTTTGCGTTCCTAAACTTGATTTTATGCTGCTTAGTACAACATTGTATGGAAATATTAGAAACTCTGAACTTGATTTTTATATCAAACATTGTACAACACTATGTAGGACAATTTACAGTCCTAAACTATGATTTTATAAAACAGTATGAATTCACCAACTTTATGTTGATTGTTTTAAGCATGTTTTTCTCAGGAAATTAAGCTAGATTATTTGAGCATCGACTGAGCATCATTTAGGAGCATAAAAATGACTAGGGATCTATCTTTTTACTGGGATATTTGTAACAACTGATATTCAACGATTCAAATGATTGTACTAAATTAATATTTGTATCAATTGTATTTAAAAATCATATAATTATGATCGATGCTTTGTATGCCATTTGTTCTTCGATCCACCTAAGTGATACCTGATCAGGGGATGTCACACATAAACTTACACATAATCATGGAGAATAGCAGTACTGCCATCTACATCGTTCTTGTAGCAGCACTGGCTTTGGCACGGAGGACTTTCTTGAAATTATTTTAAAAGTAGTTATAGTCAAGATTTTAATTCTTGTTCTCTATAACCATGGCTCTGAGTATCAATCTATAACACCCCCATTTTACCTTTACGCAACGGAACATTGATCTAGGGTATTACTTCATAGAACAAAAGTCATAATAATAGAAAACAACTCAAAAGAATGACAAAATCAACTTTCTTTATATATCATTGAAAAATTCAGAGTTTTACAATATAAGGTTCCCAAAATCTAGAATAATAATTTTAGTCTTGTGCCTCTTCATGCCATCCTCATGTTGCTCCATACTAGCAATATTTTAAACCTGAGATATATGCTTAAAATCAACACAATGATTGAGTGAATTTATAGGTTTAAAATCATTTTGAATACAAGATCCTTTTTTCTTGAGCTACGTTATTATTCGCCCGTACAATTTATAAATTAATGCACTAAGCTTATGATACCGCGACTAGACACATCAGAAACCCATAATTGCCCTTATGAGGAAGTCTGTCAGACTATCCTTATTAGCAAAATAAAGTATGCATGTTTGACCACTAAGGTGCTAGCAAGTGCGACTTGCCCAGACAGGGGATGTCAGTCCCCAAATAGTACTATTTACAATATTGGCGCTCATTTCCGAGAAAATGATTAACGGATCATAATTAAAAAGGGACTTTCAAGGCAGCAGTAAACATAGTGTCAATAATTATATCTGAGAAGCATACCAAAAGCACGTGTATTCTAGTTTAACATATATCCCCCTCACGGGTTTTCAGTTACATCTAGTGAGGCTATGAACTCACCTGGGATGCATAGAGTCTGAGCTATATCAGATGTATTCATAGTTTAAACAGCTTGATCATACAAACCACACTTGATCTCATAAATAACAGTTTGATATCACACAAACCTGGATTAACATATTTTGTATAGTATCAAGTCTTTAATCTTTTGTTTAATCTTCTAAGTATTTAGTTATATATTCTTTTAATTTTTATTTGGTGGTAATTCTAGCACCATTGTTCGGGCCATTATACTCAGAAGCCATTCTATAAACGTTTGAGGAGCGAGGGCAATTTAAATCGTAAACCCAACCACTCAGTCAGAACGGAATATCGAGATGGAACATCTTTGTACAAAGCTACATACTAACATGATACTTTCATTACTTCCTAATATTTATAATTAATATTCTTTAGTTTTAAAATTGGCAAAAATAGCCCTTTTAGTTATACTTTGGTATAATTACACTTTTAACCCCTAAAGTATATATTTTTAGTATTTGCATTTTAAACCCTCTATATTCAACCTTAGGGTCTCAAACTTTCCAACATTTATTCTTATAGCTTATACTTTAATAAGATGACACTTTTGGCCCAAAATGTTAAATAGTTCAAAAATTATAGTTTTAGTCCCTATACTTGTATAAATCACATAACAGCCTCAAAAACGAACCAAATGATCTATGATTTCAGAAAAAAGTTTCAAAACATATTTATAAACTTAATAAAAATATTACTTCATAATTATAGCTTTTGAAATGGGTTTTTGCTTATTATTTCATGTAAATTACAAAACTAGGGTTTTAAGACATCTTTAACTTATAACTTCCATTTAAATTGATGAAATGACTTAGTTATTTTTAGATTAACATTATAACATAATTTTGGCATTATGAAAATTCTAATATATCATTATAACAAGATCAAAGCATAGCTAACATAGAAATTACCTAGGTCGCTCCAAAATAGCTCCTAATGGCTTCTTATGAGCACTACTTGCTATCAAAGCTTCAAGAGCTTCAATGGCTTCCTTCTAGACCTGGTTTCTGGTATTGGGGGATTTCCTAAGATGTTTATAGAAGTGGAAATGGAGAATGGGTAGGAGGTTAAGAGAAAACAGGGTGCAAGTTCTAACAATGGGAGTTTGCCCTTATTTATACTTTTTCCAACCCTTAGGCTCCAAGGAAATGCCTAAGACGTGTAAGATAGATATATTACTAACTAAGGAAGCCTAGTGAAGGTCTATGCAAGTTACTAGAGTCTAGGTTCATTCCAATCGTAACTTGTGGTCTAAAATGTACACAGTTAGGATTATGATAAGAAAAGTGATGTGTAACTACAAGTAGCTTATGCACCTACTTGCTTGGCACTCCAAAATATCTAGGGTCACATGTAAATATCTGTCTTTTGAACTTGGAATGGGATGGAAAGTGTTTAAATAAGTTTTGGAGGGAAAGGACAAAACGGGGTTTCAAATTAGGGCTTGTAACTTTATACTTTGTGATTTTGGTGATTAAGGGCTTAGGAATGTGATTAGTGATGGATTAGGGTTTAATTAGGGTATATAAATTGTAATTAATAAGTTTGGGTCTTTGGTTTGAAGTTTAACAAAGGTTTGATGTAAAAATGAGAAGAAAACTTAGGCGGGTTAGAGTTTCTAATGATTTATGGTTAAGTCTTATAAAATGTGATTATCCTTCAATTAGCTACTAATTTAAACTCAATTTATACAACCTACATTGTCCTTGATGTGTTCATGAAGTCCCTACATTGGTTTTACTTAGTTATTCTAAGTAAACATGTCTAAAGGGTGAAAATACTCATTTTGACCTAATTTACAAGTCATGCATTGAAATCTTGTACCTTGTGCATTAGGGTACTTGTACATTGTCTTAATATACTTTTATAACCTTAATGAAGTGTTATGGGTATTTGTAGACTTGTCCTAAAAGACTAGGTAGTGATTCTATGTAGATTTCTTAATATTAGGGTTTTTAGGTCATTAATCCTAATGACTTTCTATCTTGAGAAATTAGGGTTTATATGCTTATGTACACTTATTCTAGGGCTTATATAGTAATTTTATGACTTCTATGGTTTCTACATTACTGGTTTAAGGGTTTATATAGGTTTACCATATTCTAGGGATATAGGAGCTTAAGATCCTATACTTTGATAACTTGTACCTTATACTTGATTAACTTGTAACTTAACTTGAAATAAATGTATGACCACTTAGTTTATTTTTATAATTAGTGGCAAAATATTAGACTCTAATTCAATATGAAATGGATTTTGTACGCTAATCTTGGTTATAGGTCATTTACTTGTAATTAGCTTGAGATTAGTGAATATTAGTGTTTTTTGATCAATTAGCTTTTCTTTATATGATAGATTATAATTAGTATAGTGTATTTTATAATAGTATATAGATATTATGTAGTTATATTGCTTGAAACATTGCTTACCAAGGGTTTCTCGGTGATGATCTAGACTATTATGTACATTTACTTCTATTTAGCTTTGTATGGTTTGTTCTTATTATTCTTAGGCATTATTATGTCTTTAAAGTATAGTTTATAATCTGTTTATAATCCTTAGTGACTTATTCATATGTATTTTCCATTCATAGTTTATCATTCTTGAGTTTACAACTCACTTTTAGGGATTCTAGGGTTTCTAAGGGAATTTAGGGCATCATAGTTATACTTGAGATGTTATTATCAATATTGAACTTATAAGATTACTTTTAGATCTTAGACTTGACATATACATTGTGTTTACAACATTTAGGAATATGCTATAGTGGTAGTTCAGTTTGTGAGAAGCAGTTCATCTTACTAAGTAAGGTATAAAAAGCAAAAATTTCTAGCCAAATATTCATATTGAGACAATTATAGCACATAATACATATGTGAAATTTGAGGATTATCACATCAGGCCATACCCCGATCCTTAAAAAACCGATCCGATCAATTCATACAATATCCTATAATACAACGGATCCTTAAATCCTAAAATTCTAGCATCATTGTGGGGCTCACATCAGGAAAAGATGAATGCTATTTATGAGGCTTTGTTGGATACTTTGAGAAAGTGTTTTCAAAACACGTAGTGCCTGTTGTGGTTGAAGGGATATTCTAAAGTGGTTCTGTTTATGTTACTACTTTTTATTATTAATGTTATTTGATTTTTTTTATTAAAAATAAAAGGTAATAGTTTTATTACTAGCGTTTGTTTTTTTACTATCGAATCTAGGGTATCAATTCCCGAAGACGACTTGTGTTGGTGTCGAATCTAAGGTATCAATTCCCGAAGAAGACTTATGTTGGTGTCGAATCTAGGGTATCAATTCCTGAAGACGACTTGTGTTGGTGTCAAATCTAGGGTATAAGTCCCGAGACGACTTGTTCGCATCTAGGGTATCAAGTCCCTAGACGAATTTTGTCAAATCTATGGTATAAGTCTCAAGACGACTTTTATTGGTGTCGAATCTAGGGTATCAAGTCCTGAGACGACTTTTGTTCGTGTCGAATCTAGGGTATCAAGTCCCGAGACGACTCCTTTGTTTTTCTTTTGTTTTTTTGGTTTTGTTTTTTTTTCTTCCACGGATTTTCTAAAGATCAACTCCTAAAATCCTTCTCAAGATCCGTTGTAACTAAAGATCCGTTGCGAAGCTATTTTTTTATTAGGTTTTGTTTCTTTTCTAGTTTACTACTCTAGTCCGAGCTTTTGCGATTTCACAGCTCGGACTGCGAGAGAGTATTAGTGGATAAATATGACCCTGCCCGGTTTGTGGGTTAGGCCCATTAGGGTTTAATGTCTTGTACTCTATATTTTTGGTTAATCAACAATATCACATTGATGGAGTTTTCATAGTCTAACACAAAGTGCATTAGCGGTCTTATTTTCACTACTCTTTTTTGTACAAAATGTCATAATCAAACCCCATTAGTTTAGGTAGCCATTTAATTTCAGAGGGTGTAGTAATCCTTAGGTCCAATAGTACTTCAAATTGAAGTGATTTATTTTAATCTATAAATATCTATTAAGAAGATACCCTCTCCATGTACTTAGAACTGGAATCGCATAACAATTCCTTCTCATGTGTAGCAGTGTCATCTCATGGATTTTGGAGGCCCTGTGCCATTTTGAATAAATAGACATCTTGAATAACACGGAAAAAGAGAATATGTACCAAAAAAACAAAGTTTAACGATCATAATACAAAAAACTACAATTTTTCGTCTAGTCAAAGCGGGATACGAGTATGATATATGGTAACACATAAAGCATAATCGTGCATAACATATCTCTCTTTATTACATTAATATTATTGGGGCACCTTATTATTATATTGAAAATGTATAAACAAGATCTTTTAGGAAACTTGGGCTAAAAGTGTAATTTTTGTAAACCTATTTGTATTTAGGGCATCTACGATGTGGATATGTGGCATACACACAATGCCATGTTGTCATACGTATGAATGGATACAATGGATTGTGAAGATCATGCGTTCAAATTAAGTTCTTCTCCACTGGGCCCATCTTATAAATATATTAATTGAACAAAGGAAATTTCCCCATTCACTTCATACTTCATGTACTTTATAATTTATTGCATATGAAGATAAGTATAAATTAATTAAAAATTGTACACATACGTGTCACGCAAACTTAAGTTTATAAGTTTATGGATTGTAGTGTATTTTTGTAGTAAGGTGTAATGATTAGGTGTCAATCTATTACACTCATATAACACATATGAATTGAGGATGCTCTTAGCTAGTTAGGAACGTAACTAAAAATAGGGTACAAATGTATAAAACTATCAACCTTAGGGTTCAAAATGACAATTAAATAAGAGTATATCATCTTCCTAGTATGAGCTCTGCAACTTTTTTTTTCCAGGACTGACTTTGTCTTACTGATTTTTTCTTAAATAGGTCTCTTACATTTATATAGTTACTCGAACAGAAAAATATACTATCATCAAATTTACGTTAAACCATATATTTACCAACCCTGCATTTTTTAACATCGGAGGCCCCAAAAATCTGAGGCCCTATGCGGTTGTGCACTCTGCACACCCTCAGATCCGGCCCTACCGTGTAGATAAAGTGTGATGTCTTGGTGCCAAAGTCTTACTAGAATAGGCTATTTGATTTCCTCTTTGTTTTAGAACTACACCAATTCTAGCATGAGAAGCATCAGATTCAATACCAAAAAGCTCATTAAAGTTGGGTAATTTCATGACTTGGGCTTCCATCGTAGCTTGTTTAAGCCTATCAAAGGTTGATTTAGTTGTAGGAGACCAAACAAGCATATTCTTTTTTAATAGATGAGTCAAAGGGTAATTGATAGTTGCATAGTCCTTCACAAATCTTATGTAATAACTAGTCAACCCCAAGGCGCCTCTGAACTACTTTAAATTTATAGGATGGCAATAAGAATTCAATCATCTTTCTATCGAGAGACACATGTATAAAATTTTGGCGAACTTTTTTTTTGTCTGAGAAAATCATATGATTCGTGATACGAATCAAAATGATTTTCTAAGACAAAAAAAATTCGTTGAAAGTTTATACATGTGTCCCTCGTTAGAAAGATGATTTAAGGTGTGCTTGGTTTAAATAAAGGAATTGCAATAGAAAAGGTAATGAGAATACTAAAGAAGATAATGGGTATTTTATTAGTGACTGATTGTGTTTGATTATATATTTCATATATATATAATACATGATAAATCCATAAATAGTAGCAATATATTAAATAGCACTAGTCTTTTTATCTTACAAAAAATTATACAAGTTAAAATATATAAACTAACAAACTATCCAATGGTTGAGATCAAATATTAACAGTTGGATCCTCACATGAAGATGGCTGAGCTCACATGCTCAATTTTGACCAAAATTCGAATTTCAAAAGCAAGTGGCAAGATTGGTATTCAAGATGATAGGGTTTATATTGTTACTCAGCATACTAGAATTTTCTTAGGTGTACCATAAAAGGAGAAGCCAGCCTGTAAAAATTCCCTTTGTTCTAAATTTTTCTGAATTTTCTTTATAATGTTTTATACAAGTAAATGAAAGAATATTTGAGTTCCAAATTTTACTTTTAATTGTTTTTTATTAAATTACTTGTCTTTTATATTCCAAGCACTTATTTTTATGTAAGTTACAATTTATGTTTATCAAAGTTTTTCAAGAATTTTGTTAAACATTTGAGAACCTCTTTTTGATAAGTTGTTTGTGATTTACTTGACACCTAATTCGCAAACTAAATTAGCAAGAAGAGTTACTTACTATCCTTTTAAATTTCTTTGCAAACATTTTCATTTCAAGTTGTTTTTCAAAAATTAGTTTAGTCTATTGGTTGTTTACACTCACTGTAGCAAAAGCTACTTCAAGCTGGATTGACAATCAAGATTGAGAATAGCTTTTCGTTCTTGAAGTCGCTTGTCTCATGTGTGTAGGTACACATTTGGGTTGATAAGTAGATTGGTGATATATTACCTTCACAAGCTTACAACAACTTTTGAAAAGGCCATGTTCCATAGGAAGCTTGTGCTATAAGCATATCAGCTCTTTTTTTGGGAAGTGTGGATGTAAACCCCATAAGGTGTATCTTTGAGAGCTTTCTTAGAACCAGATTTCTACTTGTAATATGATTTTTGTGAATTGTTGTGAGATTTTGGTTTGCATGTCCTTAATGTAGTTAAAGTGTTTAAATTGGGATCGTTTTATGTTAAATGCATGTTATTCTTAGTTTAGATAAGTTTTAATTTGCTTTTCAAAGTCTTTGTTTGAAAAAGTATGAAATAAACTAGCTAAAGGGGTGTTTGGGACTGCCTTGTATAAGGGTTGGGGTGACAACAACTTGGAAACAAAGTTCCTTCACATGCTTACTAGGTTAGGGTAAGTTGGTTTTTGCAGATAGATCATAGGGTTTAGTGTTAAAAATTGATTTTGCTTGTTTTCTTAAAAATAGGTTAAACTTGGTTAAGTATATGTCTGGTATCATCTCTTGTTCGATTGACTGTTATAAAGTTTTATCTGGTGATTTAGGGTTGTCAAGTATTGAGAGTCACAAGGTTGTAACCCAATCTTGCTGAATTTGAGCACACAAACAAGCCAATCACATCAGATAATATTTAGGGTGTATTTTAGTGTTTTTGGCTTGATAAATTTAGGTAAATGGAAGTTCATTTGTTTATCTAGGATTATGTAGCATTAGTTTAGAGTTTGGATAACTTATTTGGTAGTTGTGATTGCTTAAATCTCACCTTTTTGCTAAAAAGTTCAGCAAAGTAGTTTTCTGTCTGCATCTGTTTGAGAACCAAGCTTGTAATTCTACCCAATATTTGACAAAGGACTTGTTAATCTGTCAGATATGGGGGGTGAGTAGGTACTTCACCTTGCTTATGTCATCACGCCATCTAATTTTCATCTTTTTGTTGCACAATAAGGCTAAAAATGGCCAAATTTTAAAATAACTCTCATTGTTCATAAGTGTTTAAGAAACGAATGTGGGTTTTCCGTTGGTGAGAATAAGAGTAATTTTTTACTTGATCGTGCGTGTTGAGCACTTAGCTTCGTTCCTTAACTAAATTAGGCTAAGTCTCATTAAATTAAGGACGAGAAATGATAGATTTAATTATAAGTTTCTATGCTAAACGTAGAGGACTCGTATTCTTTCAAAAACTCATGTCTTTAATTATTTTCTTTTTCTCCCATCGCTTGTATATATTTAAATTGTTAATAAATATTGACTTAGCGGTTTGATCTCTATTATTAGTTTTTAACTAATTCTAGTAGTTTCCATGTAATTAAATTGGGAAAACATTTAAGAATCGCCAACGTTACAGTTTTGAAGTATTGGCAAACCGAATAATCTAAAGCTTCCCCAATAATTATTTTTAAGTTCCTCTTCACCTAAATCAAACAAAAATTTGAAGCTCATAAGGCTGAAAAATCTATGCAAAATTGAAAGTGAATGTCTTAAAACTCGAAGCTTTAAAGATCCAAAATTCGCCTTTGCGTGAGGATATACGTCTTCGTCATAATAAACACCTCATGGCGAGGTTAAATAAAAGACAAGGCAAGACCGAAATCATAATAAAAGCTCCATGGCGGATTTGAATAAAGGATGGAGGTAAACCATGATAATCAAAGCCACCAATGATGAGGCGGGTAAAAAAATTCATGGTATAAGTCAAATATTCAAAACCGTTGTAAAACCACGTTTATCGAATCTTATTTGTTGACTAAAGTTTTTGACATCGTCAGAATTAGGAAAGGTTACTAGTTTAATGATTTTGGTTACACTATTACGACTCTATTTTTTGACGTAATCTCTATGTAGAACTTTGGTAATCTATGATCTCACAAGAGGGTTGATGTTTCTAGAGAGAGAAAGATGAGAGAAAATGTGTGTAATATATGAAATAAATGAAATAACCAACACTCCTTTCCATGAATGAAAGGGGTTTATATACCCAAGTCCCTTAGTGGACTTGGGCCTCCGGTCCATGAACATGCTCATGGGTCGGGTTAACATAAAATATAACAAAACTATACTACGAGCCCTTAACTATATTGTTGGAGTGACTGAGACTTTCTAAATACACAAAACATATTTCCAACAATCTCCCCCAAAGGGAGGTCACTCCAAATTACAGAGTCCTAATCTAGCATGTTAGATCTCCGTTCTTGTGCTCGTAGTCCACTTTCTCTTTACTTCTTTTTCTTTTCTTCATTCTTGTGAATATGTGTTGATTTCCATCAGGCTTTGGCTTAGAGCATGTTCTTTTGGCCTTTCACGTGCAGTCTTTGCCTCCTTGTGATGTTCACCTCTGCATAACTTCATGTCCCACATACCTATCCTTTGTTGAATTCTTGAAAGTTTCAGAGTTGATACAGTGGAAGACTTTTAGGTCAGACTTTCTTGAATTTGCTAAAATATTTGATGAAGAAGGAAAAAGTATGTGAGGACGACTTCAGCTGGTACACCGCAACGCCACCGTCTTCAAGTGTAGCAACATAATAAGACACGAGTAAAATGTCTTTGACATTTTATTCTGATTCGGTAGCATTTTACCTCCGGTCGGTGAAGACCGTTGGACGATAATAAATATTGTACTTATGACAGGTAGCTCTAATTAAAGATCTCGTTGACAAGATTTTGCGGCTAAACCCGTTCTCTTTATTCGATCGTCTAAAGCTGACTGCGAACATAAAGAGTGAATCATTTGGATAATAAATATCCTTATGATTGAATCCGTCAATTCATGAACCTAGAACAACTGAATTTCAATTAAGATTTTCACCATCATTGCTTTCCAGTTGTCACGAGCTTGATTCTAATAGAATCTTGCTTGTCACCTACCGTAGTGCTGTTTGATGTTGACAATGGAAGAATTTCAACTCTTCACTATGAACGCTAAAGAGTGCCACTCTGAGTGTTCTAGCAAGATCACTTGGATTTTGTGTAGAGGCCCTGGAACAAGTTTAATCTCAATTAAGAGTCAAACCATCTTTCTTTCCAGTTATCACAAGATTAGTTCTTAAAGAACCGTACGTGTCACCTACCCTGAGCTTGTTTGATGTTGGCTCAAGCAGGATTTCCATATTCATTGTAATACTTTCGTATCACTCAGACGTTCTGGCAATATTACAAGAATCTTACGTAGGACTCATAAAAATCTTTCTTGTTTTAAATTTGTGTCCTAATGAGACTTTTGATGATCTCGTGGCTCTAGACTCAATGGTGCATTTTGTTTTGGTGAGCGGAGGCTGGAGAGGATTGCCACCTTTTCAATATGAATTTATTCGGAATGAATAAACCAATAGATAAGGTGTTGAACTCCGTGACATTAAACAGATATCTTTTGAGAGATATTTGAGTTGGCTGGGAGGGGTTATGCATCGCATCGCAGGGTCCATGATACTTTCGTCTTCAAGATGAGTTGACCTGGTTTCTGCCTAACTTGTAAGGAGGGCTTCTTTCTTTACACCTTTTATCTTTACATTTCTTTTTCATTCTTCAACCCCTTCAACGCTTACAAATACATCATCACTAGCACTTTGTTGTGATTGTTCCAGTGCTAGCATCAGTACTTGGTCGGCATTCATCTACGTTCACAATCCATTCCCTATCTTTCCTAAGGACTTATATTTTCTAACTATGGAATTGTCCTTGGGAAGATTCCTTCGGTTCTAGAAGAATCATTGGACTAGTACCTAATCCTACCACCCTTTTGTCACCACAACCGTCGTGAGTTAAGTGTGTTTTGGGTAAGTATCCGTCAACATGAAAATTCCTTAAAATCACTGAGGTACTTATGATATAAATATCAAGAGTTTTTGTACCATCAGTGTTTTTGATAACAAAATGCTCCCCCTTAACATATGCATAGCATATATCAAGCTGGATTTTCTATTAATCCTTTTTTCATTTTTAGTCACGTATATTTACAAGTCTCCTTAATCTCATTTTCTCCCCTTATCCAAAATGTTAACCATCAATATTTTGGATCTTAATGGATTAACAGGTCTTTGGGTAACAAAATGAAATTGGTTGATGGCCACAGAACATAGTAATGCTCCCCCTCAATTTAATGAGGGTTAGTTGTAGTGCTTGAATACGATATATTTTGAAAGATTTAGAATCTCGTGAGAAATTTTTGAAAGATATCATACTTTCACACTACAACAAGCCACAAAATCCTAATGCACATATTATATATACATATTCACAAGTGAGTGTATGGAGTTGACCTGATGTAGTACGATCACCACGTTTAAATGGATCGTTCCATAAGCCTATGATGAGCTCCATATGGTCTGCCACCCACGAAACACTCCAAACTGCGTATCAACCGTTGTTCCCTTAACTTCTCCTCAATCTTCTGGATGGTGTAATTGGCACTCTTTTTATACCTGCCTGTCCATTGATACTTCACTTCTGGTAGGCCTTGGTTGGAAATGAGCATTAGCATCTTGTCACGAACATGCTTAAGAGTACCATCGCTGAATTTGTGCAGTTCTGATATTCTCATGTATTGCTTGACCTCTGCTTCATTTAGGTAGAATATTCCCATCTCCGGTTTGAGTGTACCCATATATGGCTTCTTGTCTTGGTGATAACGACTCAAAGGCGTTATGTGAGGTCGTTGCAGAGTTAGCCTGGATTGATAACTCTCTACACCTGTAAGTCTTCAACCCGATGGTTGATCACAACTCTTCGAGTATATTAGCGAATGTTGGAACATAAGGCAATGAGAACTTCGGGTTCTAGGTGACGGACCTTGCCTTGAGCCAAGATAAGTAGACAATCGTCAATATCTTCAAGACGTAAGAATTGGAGATCCCTTCACTTACACCATAAATCTTACCGTCATCTCGTTTGAATCTGATCTCTTGCAAGTAAGAATACCCAAATATATGTAGAAAAGTAAATCCCTGTAAGCTTGTGATTCGACGGTTTGAAGTTATGAGTGTACCTGATTTCTCATGATTAAAGAAGTTATAAGCCAAACTCTTCTTGCCCTGCCAATGTGAGATACCTAATTCCGCATATGGATCGTATGCCTTGAAAAGCTTTTTGCTCCATAGGTTTGGAACCTTATCTTCAATCCAAGGAACATTCTCCAAGTTTACTGCCTTGCCCATGGTTAATGATGTAGCGTACTTGTTCGCGCCATTTTCTAAGTAATCAAGGTCACGGTTGACAAAGTACTGCATTGGAAGGTGCTTGGCTGCAGCAAGGACAAAAGCTGTTAATGGAAGAAGTACTAGAGCTTGTTCACCTGACGTCGTTGATTTCATTGCTTTCATGAGCTCATTGAAGTGATATTGTCCCTCATCTTTGGCAATCTTCATTGAATCCTAAAAGTTTTTATCTTTAAGCGTCGTTTGAAGTGCATTTGGATCCATGGTAGGTACTCCATATCTATCCATTAGGAATCCAGAGAAATCGATTGGATTATTGAGAAATTGTATAAGATCCTGCTTTTCTTGGTCAGAGATTGTACGCGCAGTTGCTGCCTGTGTAAGCCATGGTTGCTCTAGAACATTCTCGTCAACATTGAATGTGTCAGCAAACTCAGGATCTGGTTGATTTAAGTCTTCAATATCCATATCGGTGTAAGGCTGAAAAGTTGTTGGTGGTGGAGAATGATGTACCACAGACGATATAGGTTCGTCTTCTTGCATAGGTTCTACAGGTGCTGTTGGTGAAACAGTAGTAGGAACCGGTTCAGAGGACATACATGTGTTTGTGTCTGTGTGATGTTGTAAAACCCGCATACTTTTACCATGAATAGTACCCTTAAGATCGTACGTACTAGATCAAAACTTTCCTTTTATAGCATGTTTACGTTCACGTATAAGAATTTTAAGTATTACGTACATGTTAGAACACGATAAGTTTTATTACGTATGAACACACGATAATTATTCAAATAATAATTATAATCACGAACATGCGATCATGAAATCATGAACGTAAATTAATCACGAGAGAACATTATTACATATATATATTTATCTCGAACACTAATAAATATATTAAGTCACGACCAATAATTAATTAGAACGCGTAAAACACGAACACGATAAAACATGAACACACACTATAATTTTTAGACTCGAGAAAGGTACGGGTTACCCCATGTGGGGCCCCCTACCCGCGGCTACACCAAGAAGAATGGGCCAAGCCCATTTTAATTTTTACTAAAACAAGGAATTAGGAAAACATGTTTTATTATTTAAAGAACAAGAAAAATAGTTAAAACCCTAAAATCTTTTCCTTCTTCCTTCTATCCCTTGGCCTCCGGATATACAACACCAAAGGGGGTGTTCGAGTTTATTTTGATCTTGAATATTGTGCAAGCATTCGTGTGTGTTCATCCTTAATTGATCCACGTAATCGGTATAACCTTTTTAACCCTTTCCTTTTATGTTTTGATTTAATGAATCACATAAAATCATGATGTTTTTAAAAACTAATTAAAAACAATTATTAAAACATGTCTATGATCATGGGTAAATCAAAACAAGGGTTTTTAGGGGTGTTTGGGTTGGCCGACGCCTAACCGAGCCCAAGGGGGGGGGGGTCTCGGCTTGGCTTATTAACCACCACCGAGACCATATGGTCTCGGTATGGTGATGGTGGTCCCACGGCAGCAACAAACAAGGGGAACCCCGACCTTGGTTCGGGGTATGGTGTTCATTACGGGTCCGGTTCATGGTTTCTAGTCACGGGTCCGGTTCATAGATTACTTTAAGGTTTATGATTTTAATAGTTATGTGTTAAAAATTAAATTTAAAAAAAAACCATGACAATAATTAATTAATTAACATGACTTAGGTTTTATTATTAGTAATTAATAATACATGTTTTAACCTAAGTATTTTACCTTATTTAATTAAAATCATGATATATTTAATTAAATACTTTTAACCTATAGTTTATTTAATTTACATGTAATAATTAATAAACTATACTTTATAACAACATGACTTAGAATAATAATCAGAAAACACTTAAGCTTATATAATTAGCTTATTTTACCAGCTTATGTCTATTTATGGAAACTTTCTATTTTTAGAAACTTATTTATTTAAGGCAGCTAATCTATTTTTGGAAACTTTCTATTTTTAGAAACTTATCTATTTTAAGCATTAATTCTATTTTTGGAAACTTTCTATTTTTGGAAAATTTCTATTTATGGAAACTTTCTATTTCTGGTAACTTTCTATTTTTGGAAACTTTCTATTTTAGGAAACCTGCTATTTTTAGAAAGTTACTTATTATTACACAACAAGTATAATAATACATGAAATACAAGAAATACTTAATCAGAATAGACAGAATATAAGATAAACACGGTATAAAGCTTAAAATAGTAAAACATGACATGAACGTATAAAATAAGCTAAGACATGACATAAAACCAGTTACGTATTCAGTAATCAGATACTTATACACGTATGTATTTATGTAGAATTAGTGATACCGAAGTAGGACTCTCTTCCGTTCGTCTTCTTCGTTCACTAGACATAAGGTACGGATTCCCGTCCTTTCAGTATGGACATTCTTTCCTTATTAGGACTCCCCGTATGCATCCAACTGTTTTCCTATAGTATAAGTTTGTATGTTTGATTGATTATGTTTAATTAGAATACCTAAGGCCATATACATGCATGACCAGTTTCACCTAGTTATAGAGGTACCATAACCATAACACTAGAGGCACGGGTGTTATGACTTCCCCACGGAGGAGTGATTGCTCGTGGCGTCCCTTCAGCTTTTGTCCATATTATTATATTTATCATGTGGGCATATGGGTGCATCCTAGTTACATGTTTTTCAGTAGATTACTCAGTGTGAATGTGGTGTGTGCCTTGCATCCTTCACAAGGAGCGTATCCCTCCTACCCAAAAACCAGTATATTAAATTAGAGGCAGCCCCTCTAATTTTCATGATGAGGTCACCCCTCCAAGTATTCATGCATGGTGGATTTTCATGACCTATATTGGCTAATGGTAAAATATGTTAAACAGTTTTTACAAGATAAACATAAGGCTTTTCAAACTATAAAACCAGTTTTACTAAGACTTAACCGGGTTATTCGGGACTTAGTTTCTTCCGCTGTTATATGCTTATACGCTTATATTATTCATGCTTTATTGTACATCCGTGCACTGAGCGTATTGCTCAGCCGTTTTCCTTTTCATGTTCCCAAAACGGCAGGTACTCAGGGACGCTCGTAGACTTAAAGCGTACGTGCATATGGACTGGAAGCTTTCTAGCCTTTCTTTACTTTATGCATTATCTATACTTTGATACTCTTTCCATGGAAATTGTTTAGTCCTTTCATTTACAGTACTTATGTTTGTGGGTGATGAGCATTACTTTTGGACAACCGATGTTTGATTCCGGTATTTCCTTTTATGGTCATGTAATGTTTTAGACATTTATCCTTGTATGCTTTGATGACACGCCATAATTACGCGTGACATTCCATTTATCAAAATGGGGTGTTACAATTATGGTATCAGAGCCAAGGCTTCGACCTGTAGGCTCTCAAAACATGATCTGTGGTTAGTGGGTAGTCACTATGGTCTTCCTATAACTGACAGTCGTTTTTCATGCATTCATCATTTCTATGCATACATATATATGTCATTGTCGCAGGTTTATGACTAAGTAATGGTTAGTACAGGACTGGCCCTATTTAGTCGCATGTGTTTTTTATCGAAACTTTTAAATTTGGGACCGACCCATAGGCTTCCCCTCGCCATGTCTTTTATTTTGGGTGAACTGACCATAGGCGTTCACTCTCGAGCATACAAAAGTTTTCATAAAACTGCATCATGCATTCATATGCAAATTTTCGTGCATAAAATTTTTCTCTTGATTTATTGGTATAATTTTTTTTTTCATGTATATATATATTTTATGTTTTGATCTGTTTAATCATATGTTTTATGTTATACTGTTAGATGGTTCTCACACGCGAGCAGGAACAACTCAATGCAGCGATCCAAGCTGCAATGCAAGCTTTGCTTCCTCAACTGAGGAATGACATCAGGGCTGAGGTTCAAGCTGCCAACAATCAGCAGCAAAACCAAGCACCTCCTCCTCCTCCTCCTCCGGTGACATTGGCAATATGGCTGGAGAGATTCAACAAGCTTCGTCCTCGAGCTTTCGAGAGAACAGATAGACCAGTGAAGCTGAAAGCTGGTTGGCTCACATCGAGAAGATCTTCGATGCTATGGGTTGTGACCCCGTGTTCAAGGCGAGGTTGGCATGTTACCGGTTCGAAGACGATGTGTTAAATTGGTGGTTAGCATTGAAGCAGTCTGAGGGAGGTGATAATTGGGTGGATGGTTTGACATGGGCTCAGTTCAGAGATAGGGTGATGGAGCAGTTCTTTCCCAAGGCTGAGCAAGATAAGCTTAAGAGGGAGTACCATGGGATCCGACAGAGAGCTGGGGAGAATAGCAACGAGTTCATGCAGCGCTTTCTTTGCTTAGCTGGTTTCCTTGGTGCAGCGGCAGGTACTCCTGAAGAGCAGGGACACCACTTTAGGTGGGCTCTTCGCACATCGGTCGCAAACAATCTGGTGTGTGCTACGTTCAACACAGTAGTACAAGTGGCCGATGCGGCACGTAAGCTGGAGATGCTGCATGAGAGAAATGAGTTCGGGGAAGCAGAGAGACCCGAGAAGAGGTAAACATTCGTATTCAAGCGGTGACCAATCCGTATTCTTTCTATATATGTCAAATTATTCATCTCTTAAATTGTATCTTCCAGGCAGAAAACTAGGGACCGGTCTCAGCCAGCTACTCAGCAGCAGCCTAGTCAGCCCAAGGGAAACGGTCAGACTAACAACCGTTCTGCTACGGATAGGCGTGGCGGTAATGATAATTACCGTAACAACACTGGACACTCCAACGACAGCAGGTCCTAATACTTACGCATTTTTCTTATGATTTAATGTTATAACTCATAATTCTGACACTTTAGCAAATCTTCTACCAGGAACCATGGAAATGGTAGGGACCAGAACCAGAGAGGTTCACAGCCTAGCCGTCCAACTATCACTGGTATTCAATCTTACGATTATTCGCATTTTCCTGTGTACCCTATTATCATGTCTCATGTAAAATGTTTTATCAGGTCCTCAGCCAGCCAGAGCACCTACTGGAGGATATACTCATCCTCTTTTCTCTACTTTCCATTGTAGGCACCCAGGGCCATGTCGTTGTAACATTGACGCATGCTTCAAGTGTGGTCTTCCTGGCCATCGCATGAAGGACTGCCGTAAGGGCGAGATGGAGGGCACATCGGGACATGTTGATACCAAGCCGCCTCCTACCACTGGACGTGTTTACACGACATCTCGAGATCAGGCCAACAAGTATATAGGTACCATCATTGGAATCTTGTATATGTATGGTCAGGCTGCGTGTGTTCTATTTGATACGGGTGCTACTCACTCGGTCATTTCTACTGCTTATGCCAAGAACATTAGGATGATACCCATGCCACTAGATAATATACTAAGTATTTCCACGCCTTTGAGAGACTCTGTACGCATAACCCATGTATACAAGAGTCTTCCCCTAGAATTTAACGATAAGGTCCGTCCTGTTGACGCACTTCCGCTTGACATGAATGACTTTGACATGATTTTGGGCATGGATTGGCTATCCAAGCATCATGCTACCATAGACTGCCATTCATATCAAGTCATCTTCGGTGATGTTAATGCACCAGAGTACATTCACAACGTGTTCGTACCCGGACGGTCTGTACAAATCATATCTACCCTGCAAGCACGTGGACTACTGTCACACGGCTGCGAGGGTTACCTAGCTACGGTTCACGACATGGATGCTGAATCTCCATCAATTCAGGATCAACCTATAGTGTCGGAATTCCAAGATGTATTTCTAGAAGAACTTTCGGGCATACCACCTGCACGAGAAGTGGAATTCAATATCGAGCTTATCCCAGGAGCTGAACCGATTTCCAAAGCTCCTTATCGCATGGCTCCCATAGAGTTAAAGGAGCTAAACGATCAACTGCAAGAACTTCTTGAACGAGGTTTTATTCGAACGAGCGCATCTCCATGGGGCGCACCGGTCTTATTTGTTAAGAAGAAGGACGGCAGTATGCGTCTTTGCATAGACTATCGCGAGTTCAATAAGATTACTATCTGGAATAGGTATCCACTGCCGCGAATAGACGATCTGTTTGACCAAATCCAAGGGGCCAAACACTTCTCCAAGATTGATCTTAGGTCAGGCTATCGTCAACTACGGGTTAAGGAGCAGGACATCGCCAAGACTGCTTTTCGTACCCGCTATGGCCACTAAGAATTTGTAGTCATGCCATTCGGCCTGACCAATGCTCCAGCAGTATTCATGGATTTGATGAACATAATCTTCCATGAATTTCTGGACAAGTTCATCATTGTCTTCATCGATGACATCCTGATTTTCTCAAAGTCCAAGGAGGAACACGAAGACCATCTTCGTACAGTACTACAGATTCTTCGCCAGAAGCAGTTGTATGATAAATTCTCCAAGTGTGAGTTCTGGTTAGACAAGGTGGCATTCTTAGGTCACATTGTATCAGCAGAAGGAATCACTATGGATCCAGCGAAGGTTGAGGCTATTACTAAGTGGCCGAGGCCGACATCAGCGACTGAAGTCCGCAGTTTCTTAGGCTTAGTTGGCTATTACCGTAGGTTCGTGGAGAACTTTTCCCGCTTAGCACTACCATTGACCAAACTGATGTGGAAAGGGGAGAAATTCGTCTGGACTGAAGAACGAGAGAAGAGCTTTGAAGACCTGAAGCAGAAGCTAGTATCTGCACCCATTCTTACTCTCCCATCTGGTATGGGTGGATTGCAAATCTACAGTGATGCATCGGGGAAGGGACTTGGCTGTGTTCTCATGCAACATGGGAAAGTGATCGCGTACACTTCACGACAGCTTAAGCCTTATGAAGAAAATTACCCTACGCATGACTTGGAACTTGTTGCAGTAGTGTTTGCATTGAAGATATGGAGGCACTACTTATATGGAGAATCATGTGACATTTTCACGGACCACAAGAGCTTGAAGTATATCTTCACTCAACGTGAATTGAGCATGAGGCAGAGGAGATGGTTAGAGCTGTTGAAGGATTATGACATTAATCTGCAGTATCATCCCGGAAAGGCGAATGTAGTAGCAGATGCACTTAGCAGGAAGTCCAGAATGATCAACGGCATTAAAATTGAGGAGGAAATCATAAGAGACTTGGAGCGACTAGACATCGAGATCATGGTACGTGGACAGCACGGTTATTGGGCTAATCTTATAGTAGAACCTGCGTTACTCTCTAAGATAAAGGAAGCTCAGAAAGATGATGGAGAAATATGGGCGATAGTTCATAATTTAGAGAAGCAGATGGAATTCAGAGTAGATGCAGATGGTATCGTATGGCAGGGCATGAGACTTTGTGTTCCTGATGATTAAGAACTCTAGGAAGCCTTGTTAGCTGAAGCTCATAGCTCCCCATTCTCTATACATCCTGCTTCGACTAAGATGTACAATGACATCAAGCAGTACTTTTGGTGGAGTGGTATGAAACAGGATGTTGCCACTTACGTCTCCAAATGTCTTACCTGCCAACAGGTTAAGATCGAGCATCAGCGATCTGGCAGTCTCCTTTAACCGTTAGATATTCCAGAGTGGAAGTGGGAAAAAATCACCATGGATTTTGTTACTGGTCTTCCGCCAACCAAGAGGAAGCACGATGCAACTTGGGTTATCGTAGATCGACTTACCAAATCAGCTCATTTCTTACCGATCCGCAAGGAAGATTCGATTAGTAAACTCGCCGATACGTATAGAAGAGAGATCATGAGACTCCACGGTGCTCCATCCAGCATCGTCTCAGACAGAGATCCTCGATTCACTTCGCGATTTTGGAAGAGTCTGCAGAAAGCTTGGGGTACACTACTTATGCTTAGCACGGCTTTTCATCCTTAAACAGACGGGCAGTCGGAGCGAACAATTCAGACATTGGAAGATATGTTGAGGTCATGTGCGTTGGAATGGACGGGTGATTGGGACGATTATATCTGTTTGGTGGAGTTTGCATACAACAACAGTTGGCACGCAAGTATCAAGTGTGCTCCTTTCGAGATGTTGTATGGCAGAAAGTATCGCGCCCTAATCTGCTGGGATCAGGTTGGCGAGCGAACACTTGAAGGACCAGAGATCATAGAGATGACTAATGAGAGAGTCGCAGTAGCTAAGCAGAAACTTCAGGAAGCACGGTCACGTCAGAAGAGTTACGCCGATAAGCATCGTAGGGACATACATTTTAACGTAAGAGATCACGTCTTTCTTAAGGTTTCGCTGGCACGTGGTGTTAGACGCTTCGGAATTAAAGGGAAGCTCAGTCCTCATTTCATCGGACCGTTTGATATCATTGAACGAGTCGGTGAAGTATCTTACCGGTTAGCGTTACCTCCGCAGCTTTCGCATGTACACAATGTGTTTCACGTGTCCTTGCTAAGAGGGTACCAGTATCATCCCCTTCACATGGTTCAGTATCCACTGGAACAGATACGTGAAGATTTCACTTTCATAGAAGAACCCGAACGAGTTCTTGACAGACAAGAACGAGTCATGAGAAGGAAGACGATTCCATTCGTCAAAATCCTTTGGAGGGATCATACCGAGCGGGAAGCCACTTGGGAAACAGAGGAGTCTATCCAGGCTACTTACCCTCATTTCATATTTTGAATTCGGGTATGTTCTTCTTTTCCAGTTTACTTTATCTATAATTCGGGGACGAATTATTCTTTTTAGGGGGGAAGAGTTGTAAAACCCGCATGCTTTTACCATGAATAGTACCCTTAAGATCGTACGTACTAGATTAAAACTTTCCTTTTATAGCATATTTACGTTCACGTATAAGAATTTTAAGTATTACGTACGTGTTAGAACACGATAAGTATTTATTACGTATGAACACACGATAATTATTCAAATAGTAATTATAATCACGAACATGCGATCATGAAATCATGAACTTAAATTAATCACGAGAGAACATTATTATGTATATATATTTATCTCGAACACGAATAAATATATTAAGTCACGACCAATAATTAATTAGAACGCGTAAAACACGAACACGATAAAACACGAACACACACTATAATTTTTAGACTCGAGAAATGTACGGGTTACCCCATGTGGTGCCCCTACCCGCGTCTACACCAAGAAGAATGGGCCAAACCCATTTTAATTTTTACTAAAACAAGGAATTAGGAAAACATGTTTTATTATTTACAGAACAAGAAAAATAGTTAAAACCCTAAAATCATTTCCTTCTTCCTTCTCTCCCTTGGCCGCCGGATATACAAAACCAAAAGGGCGTGTTCGAGTTGATTTTGATCTTGAATATTGTGCAAGCATTCGTGTGTGTTCATCCTTAATTGATCCACGTAATCGGTATAACATTTTTAACCCTTTTCTTTTATGTTTTGATTTAATGAATCACATAAAATCATGATGTTTTTAAAAACTAATTAAAAACAATTATTAAAACATGTCTATGATCATGGGGTAAATCAAAACAAGGGTTTTTAGGGGTGTTTGTGTTGGCCGACGCCTAATCGAGCCCAAGGGGGGGGGGGGGGGTCTCGGCTTGGCTTATTAACCACCACCGAGACCATATGGTCTCGGTATGGTGATGGTGGTCCCACGGCAGCAGCAAACAAGGGGAACCTCGACCTCGGTTCGGGGTATGGTGTTGATTACGGGTCCGGTTCATGGTTTCTAGTCACGGGTCCGGTTCATAGATTATTTTAAGGTTTATGATTTTAATAGTTATGTGTTAAAAATTAAATTAAAAAAAAACCATGACTATAATTAATTAATTAACATGACTTAGGTTATTTTATTAGTAATTAATAATACATGTTTTAACCTAAATATTTTACCTTATTTAATTAAAATCATGATATATTTAATTAAATACTTTTAACCTATAGTTTATTTAATTTACATGTAATAAATAATAAACTATACTTTATAACAACATGACTTAGAATAATAATCAGAAAACACTTAAGCTTATATAATTAGCTTATTTTACCAGCTTATGTCTATTTATGGAAACTTTCTATTTTTAGAAACTTATTTAATTAAGGCAGCTAATCTATTTATGGAAACTTTATATTTTTAGAAACTTATCTATTTTAAGCAGCAATTCTATTTTTGTAAACTTTCTATTTTTGGAAACTTTCTATTTTTGTAAACTTTCTATTTTTGGAAACTTTCTATTTTTGGTAACTTTCTATTTTTTGAAACTTTCTATTTTAGGAAACCTGCTATTTTTAGAAAGTTACTTATTATTACACAACAAGTATAATAATACATGAAATACAAGAAATACTTAATCAGAATAGACAGAATATAATAAACACGGTATAAAGCTTAAAATAGTAAAACATGACATGAACGTATAAAATAAGCTACGACATGACATAAAACCAGTTACGTATTCAGTAATCAGATACTTATACACGTATGTATTTATGTAGCATTAGTGATACCGAAGTAGGACTCTCTTCCGTTCGTCTTCTTCGTTCACTAGACATAAGGTACGGATTCCCGTCCTTTCAGTATGGACAATCTTTCCTTATTAGGATTCCCCGTATGCAGCCAACTGTTTTCCCATAGTATAAGTTTGTATGTTTGATTGCTTATGTTTAATTAGAATACCTAAAGCCATATACATGCATGACCAGTTTCACCTAGTTATGGAGGTACCATAACCATAACACTAGAGGCACTAGTGTTATGACTTCCCCACGGCGGAGTGATTGCTCGTGGCATCCCTTCAGCTTTTGGCCATATTATTATATTTATCATGTGGGGCGTATGGGTGCATCCTAGTTACACGTTTTTCAGTAGATTACTTAGTGTGAATGTGGTGTGTACCTTGCATCCTTCACAAGGAGCTGATCCCTCCTACCCAAAAAACAGTATATTAAATTAGAGGCAGCCCTTCTAATTTACATGATGAGGTCACCCTTCTAAGTATTCATGCACGATGGATTTTCATGACCTATATTGGCTAATGGTAAAATATGTTAAACAGTTTTTACAAGGTAAACATAAGGCTTTTCAAACTATAAAACCAGTTTTACTAAGACTTAACCGGGTTATTCGGGACTTAGTTCTTCCGATGTTATATGCTTATACGCTTATATTATTCATGCTTTATTGTACATCCGTGCACTGAGCGTATTGCTCAGCCGTTTTCCTTTTCATGTTCCCAAAACGGCAGGTACTCAGGGACGCTCGTAGACTTAAAGCGTACGTGCATATGGACTGGAAGCTTTCTAGCCTTTCTTTATTTTATGCATTATCTATACTTTGATACTCTTTCCATGGACATTGTTTAGTCCTTTCATTTACAGTACTTACGTTTGTATGTGATGAGCTTTAATTTTGGACTACGGATGTTTGATTCCGGTATTTCCTTTTATGGTCATGTAATGTTTTAGACATTTATCCTTGTATGCTTTGATGACACGCCATAATTATGCGTGACATTCCATTTATCAAAATGGGGTGTTACAGATGTTGAACAGGTGTTGGAGGTGGAGAGTGATGTTCCATAGATGGTATCGGTTCGTCATCAAGCATGGGTTCGTCTTCGTGCACTGGTTCTATAGGTTCTACTGGTGAAAACTTAGTAAGAACCGGTTCAATGGACTTACCTGTGTCCTTAGATGAAGATTCTCTGGAGATGAATTTGCCATGTAGATTCTTTGTACGGTTTTCTCTATTGTCATCATCACTAGTTACTGATATGCATGGTGAATCCTCCTAGTTTCTGTTAAATGTTTCATCGTCCCCGTCATCATCTTTGTTTTCACTCTCCTTTTGTTCTTTATCACCAACCTTTTCTTTAGTACCGGCATCACTTTCTTCTTCATCCTCATCACCTTTTTCAAATTCCTCATCATCTTCACCTTTTTCTGATTCTTCGCCATTCTTACCCGAATCCTCACCTTTGCCATCATCACCATCCCCTTCTCCCTTACCATTACCATTCCCATTACTGTCATCATCATAATCATCTTCATCGCCATTACTATCCCCATCCTCGTCCTCCCCGTCATCCTCGTCCTCATCCTCTTCCTCATCATCATCCTCTTCCTCTTCCTCCTCCTCATCCTCTTCCTCATCTTCATCATTGACATCCTTATCCTCATTTTCAGGCTCCTGACGTTTCCTTTTCTTTGAGGATTAAGGAAATTCAGTTTCTTCCAATGGTGATGTGTTAGAAGCTTCCAGTATTGCTTTAGCAAGAGTTCTTTGCAGCTTGTGTTGATCCTTTGTTTTTGGTAACTCGATCTTGGTTAATCGAGTCTCCAAAGTCTTCATTAACTTAAGGTTGGTAAGGCCTTTAGTTAGTAGTGCTGGAAGCTCCTGATGAACACATGACTTTACTTCACTCTGAATGATGTTAGTCATAGTATCATTGATGGATTCGATGAATGCATGGTTTTCTTTGTCACGTTCTTCCTTTTCGGCAATGAACTCCTCATGCTGCTCTGTAAGTGTCTTGACACTGACATATATCTCTTGAAGTTTGGAGTCGTCACGTTGTTGTGCTCTGTGGGCGCGTGTGTCATGATTAGTTATTCTTCCATTCAGATTTTCAATTTGTTTTGCCTTAACCTCCAATTATTTTTTAAGGTTCTGAATGAGTGAATCATTGACCGTGAGAAATAGATTAGAGGTGGATGGTACTTGTTGTACGATGGATGGTGGAGGTGTAACCATAAGTGGTAGAGAGGTGGTAGATAGTACAAGTTGTGGGGTGGTGGTTAGTACAGGTTGTTGGATGATCGGTGGTGGTGTCGGGACAGTCATTTGGGCGGTGGTTGGTATGGGTTGTTGGATGATCGGTGGCAGTGTTGGGATAATCGTTTGGGCGATGGTTGGTACGGGTTATTGGATTTCGATTGTGGGTTCAATCAGGGGAACCGTTGTCACAAGAGTGCTGAACAATGGTGGCGGAGGAGGTGTTTGTTGTTTGGTAGGAATCACCGTCAGATGAGCGTCGTCTGATACAATCATTGCTGAAGGATTAGGAAGTGGTTTGCTAAGGTTGACGTCATCGTACAAAATTGTTTCCATATCTTCTTCTCCCCCACCTCTTAAACTTTGGTCTTCATAATCATAGTTGATAAAATCATCTAGGATATCATCATCTTGGATTGATTTGTCTTTTGTGCCTTCTTCTTTTCTGGTCTCTTGGTCTTCTTCATCGGTTGAGCTGTCTGGATTTCCAAAAGCTTCCAGGGCTAATTCTGCAGGAGTCTTTGATCCAGATTCACTACCTTTTTTCTTAGCCAGTGCATCCAACTTGCTCTTCTAAAGTGCTATTCTTATCCTTTTGGCTTCAGACAAGGATGCTATAGTATCTTCTTCCTCTTCATCTTCATCAAAGATTTTTTTTCTTTACCCTTATCCTTGGCTTTAGATTTTGAGGAAGAAGTCTTTTGGCATTTGACAACGATTTTCTTCCTTTTACCCTTTTGCTTAGCAGATGGATCTTCG
The DNA here is from genome assembly GCA_025667525.1 of Glebionis coronaria. Lineage (NCBI taxonomy): Eukaryota > Viridiplantae > Streptophyta > Magnoliopsida > Asterales > Asteraceae > Glebionis > Glebionis coronaria. Next base: position 273,641,327 of record CM046876.1, read on the forward strand.
TTTGATCTTTTTATCTGTGCTCCAATATCCCTAAGCATTTGTTTGTATGGTTCACTCTCCTTGATCCCTTCATTAATCATTACATCGGTCACTAGAGCTGGACGCAATGAGTACTTAGTAGAACAACCGTCTTCATTCATATGCTCCATCACGTAGTCTCTATCTGGTGTATGGTAGAAAAAGTTCTTATCAATGGATGGGAAACTCTGCATGTAATGATTGATGATGAGTTTTGTGAACCGTGGAAATGGAAGATGCATAGGCTTCTTCTTGGTACAGGTGAACTGGTAGCAAAATTCGTCCCAAAGTAGTAGGGCGTAATCCACTTTAGTTGCAGTGTAGATACCCCAAAATATCTTAGCCTGATGGGGTCTCATTGTGTCTGATCCACGAACCTTTAAAGTGAAGCACTTGATGAGGATAGTGAAGATTGCTTTCCACGGTTGCCTGATTTGTAAAGTGTGAAACTGAGACAAATTAAGAATCTCGCCCTCATAGTTCAGATCTCGAATTACTCTAAGTAATTTAACTGTTTCTAGGTTAGGCACATGCTTTTCATCTTTGGCTAACTTAGGGAATTTGAACATCTTCTTGAACCGACTTAAGTCAAGAGTCATTGTCTTCTTGTTGATCTTGAAGGTGATAATCTTGTTTGATAATTGTTCTCCTTGTGAGATTGACGCTATGGCCCAAAACTCGTGCATATAAACTTGAGTAACTGATGTAGTGGCTCTCAGGGCATCCTTCAGTATTGACATGTCCAGAATATCCATTGCGACTTTGAAGGATGCAAAAGTTGGATCAAAGTCATCTTTCAGACGACAGTTGTTCTCTGCAGGTGGCAGTCTGGCACTGAGTGGAACGAGTGCGAGGTCTAGTTGTTGATGTTGTTCTTTGGTGATTGACATGGTTCCTGCTTAAGATAACACAGACACAATTGATATATATATATATATATATATATATATATATATATATATATATACATCTTATTATCCATGTAAATCCGTAGCATGGTGAGTATATCACAACAAATGTCATCACATATTGTTAAACACATTAAGATAATACAAACAACGTTCGTATGAAGTAAAATCATACATTCAGATTAAAACCTAAACACATGGTAGTATAACACAATCATTTTATTCTAATACATAAAGACCTAGATTGAATTCCCCGAGGATTTGGGTTTCCGGGTTGTCATAACCACTACTTCTGTGGGAGAACTTGTGAAACGAGAGCGTTAAAGTTCAATCACCACCTCTGTAGGCCTTGGCATAACTACGACCTCAGTATGCCTTGTCATAACTACGACCTTAGTAGGTGTTGGTATATCCACAACCTCAGTAGGTCTTGGTATAACCAAAACCTCAGCAGGTTTGAACGCAGGATTTTGCAAGTGTGATGCATTATCGTCCATGGCCTGAATACAAGACACAAGATATGGAATAAATAATTTTATCTCTTTTGTTTACAGAAATATCAACTTATTAGATAAGATGAATTTTTGTAATAAGAAACCTTTCAAGTATCCTTATGAGAAAAATTAATTAATTCCAATAAAACTTGGTTTCGTTTTAATGGCCCTAATTTGTTATACCACAAACCAGTATTGTCATCTAAGTCGAATCATTAGTTGGAAATTTGTTATCTTAACAGTTATATGTAATGTATTCCTTAACAACAACAAACATACGCAATATCTCTAGTTCCACTTATCGCAATGTCTATGAGTCTTAGTTGTCGCTTGTAGTTATATGATATTTATCGCAATGATTCATAACTATCGCAATGTCAAACTGTCGTAATATCGATATAACATATGTGTCGCAATGACAGTCACTGTCATCGCAATATCCATCATAATCATTTCCATCGCAATAACATACAAGCATTTCCATCGCAATATCAGTCAACCATTTCCATCGCAATAACAGTTGCAAAAATAATCTATCACAATATTTCATTGCATTCCATAACAGCCTGTCGCAATACAATATCACAATACACTGTCGCAATATCTATCCATCGCAATACAGTTACTATCGCAATGTCATTATTCATGGCAATACAGTCACCATCGCAATGTCACTAGTGACATGTCGCAATGTGCCATCGCATAGTGCCATCACAGTGATCATCGCAATATGAGGCGAACATGACAATGCAAATCTGTTAAGCTCGATTACAGGTTCAATATTATGAATTAAGCAAAACCATTCTAAACCTATGTTTATAAGGTTTATAAGAACGAAACCCCTGAATCAATTTCTTCTTTCATAACACATGAAACTTCAAAACCCTAATCTGAATAGAACGAGATATATGGGTTCGTTTGTATGAAACACAAGTAAGATATAGAAAGGCTTAAAACTGATTAATACCTAGAAGATAGCACAACAAGAATCACAAGAAAAATGAAGTATGGGGATATATGTCAACGGCGGCTGGAGAGGATATGTGTGTGTGAGTCTTTTGAGATGAGGGGAAAGGAACAGGGTGGAGGGTTGACTTATGTCAAAACCTAAACACCATTTTGCAAGTTTGAATTTCGGTCCCCCCCCCCCCCCTTTTGCAAGTATTTTTCTTTTAGAAACTTGAATAAACAAGACAACAAAAGAACGCATTACCTGTAACCTCTTTTCTTTCATAAAAACAGATCACACAACTAACGTACTTAAGACATGAGATTTTACCTAAGGTCAATTCAATTCCACATATATAAGGCACACATAGCACATAAGGCACACATAAGGCATTTTTCTGAAGATTATTTTGAAGACCAATTTGAAATCCAAGATGAAAATATATTTTCTCCCCCTTAAACTTTGACCTGTTTTCTATTTAAAGAGCTGTAGTCATTGTTTAAAGAGTCAAACGTCGATGAAGACATTTTCCGAAAAGTGATTTTAAGAAACGATTCTGGTGGCAATAAGATTTCTCTTATTTTTACAAAATAAGTGCACTGAAGCGTACATAGATTTGTGTTAGACCAAGTTATAAAGTAAACTAGATTCCTTACAAGGTTCTTAAGTAAACCTTGCCCGAGAAAATTAATTCCCGTAGCCAACATTTTCAAAAGAAATACGTGACTTTAATGCGAAAAGCGGGTTGCAGTCAGAAATAACTACAAGCCATATGGGCATGTTTTAAAATATGTACAACTTTTATACGGACTCTATTTATGGTGCCATGTCAATTTTAATCGACATTTCTAAGGTCGTAAATATTACCGTACTAAAAGACATGCCCGATTTAAAAATGAAAAATATTTTTGGATTTTCTTAATTTTATATTTTTTATGGTTTTTGTAGGTTTTATATTTTTTATTTTTCTTTTGGAGGTTTATATATACGATAATATACATGATCATGATAAAAAGGATACTCTAGAATAGTTTACCACCACTATTCTACAGATTCTTCTGCTAACTCCTTAAGAGTCGCCGATGAGAATGATTTCATGCCCTACTTGTCGATCAAAAACTCGATACGTCCTCGATCTAAAGCCTTTATGAACATGTCAGCCAGCCGATACTCAGTGTTGACAAAATACATTCGATTACTCCATTATCCACTTGCTCTTTGATAAAGTGGTAGCGTATGTCAATATGTTTCGCCTGGGAGTGTTGAACGTAGTTGCAGCAAAGGGAAATGGCGCTTTTGTTGTCACAGTACATTAGAATTTTGTTGAATCCAAGACCGTAGTCAGTCAATTGTGATCTCATCAATAGGACTTGAGCACAACAACCAGAGATAGCAATGTATTCAGCCTCTGTACTTGATATCGCAATGCTTTTCTGCCTTTTGGATGCCCAACTAATCAGTCTATCTCCAAGAAGTTGCACACTGCCAGAAGTGCTACGTCTAGTATCTTGACACCCAGCATGATCCGCATCTGCATAAGATATTAGTGCAATAGAGGAGTCCTTCGGATACCATAGACCACGATGAAGTGTTCCTTTAAGGTACCGAAAGATCCTTTTCACAACATGTAAATGCTTTTCGGTAGGCCGAGCCTGATACCGGGCACACATGCATATAGCAAATTACAAATCAGGCCTGCTAGCAGTCAGATAGAGAAGGGTGCCGATCATTCCATGATAAAGTTTATGATCGACAGCAATCCCATCCCTATCCTCATCCAACTTGGATCTCTCCACCATTGGAGTATCCACGGGGTCAAAGTTTTCAAAGTGATACTTTTTCAAAGATTCAAGAGCATATTTGGACTGATTAATGAAGATGCCTCTGGGTGTTTGAGAAATTTGTAACCCTAAGAAAAATGAAAATTTTCCCATCATCGACATCTTAAAGCGTGTGGACATGATTTCTCAAAATGGTCAGACAGTCTTTGAGTAGTGGCTGCAAATATTATATCATCAACATAAATTTGTACTAGTATCATGTCGTTTCCTTCCTTGAGAATGAACAATGTCGGGTCCACTTTGCCTTTGGAGAAGCCTTCTGAGATGAGATAAGACGATAGGAGATTGTACCACGCGCGTGGAGCTTCTTTCAACCCATAAAGAGCCTTCTTGAACTTGTACACATGGTTAGGATACTCCGAGTTGACAAATCCATTCGGCTGGCTTACATAGACGTCTTCCCTTAATTCACCATTGATAAATGTCGTCTTAACATCCATTTGGTAGAGTATCATGTTCATGTGAGCAGCATAAGCAATGAATAGTCTAATAGCCTCCAATCTAGCAACAGGAGCAAAGGATTCTTCAAAGTCAATACCTAAAGCTTGTTTTTTTGGTAAAGGGGATTGTCCCTGGTAAAAGATATATTGCACCAAAAAAACATTAAAGTACAAAGGATAAGGGTGACTCCCTTATCTCAGCCCGTTACATGGGCAAGAAACACGCCAAAATCGGCTAAAACCAAACACCTACATAAGATAGACATGCCCATCTTATGACTAACCAAACTAGCTACTTTTTATGCTTATTATTGAGACTAAAGTCAAACTTATCAACGTAGCTATCATTAGGATCAAATACCTCATCCTCATCAGATTCATTTATCACACTAAAAGAACCTTAGCCGTTTGTGTTGTGACCTTTCGTCACAGTCATTTTCCTCTTTCCCTGATCTGGAGCCAAATTCTCATCTTCCTCAATTGAGTTCAACACATCAAACAAATTAGAAGTAGAAGTAGATGCGACATTAGACACATCATATTTTGTTGCTTGCTTTTTTTCCATATCTGTTTTTTTCGGAGGCTTATAATAAACTTTTGGTTTTGTAAGTCGTAACCCAGCACCCGGTTTGGGTTTCCATTGTTGATCAGATGGTTTACCATTGTTCTTCCTATTTCTCACCTTAATAAACTCATCCTTTTGACTAGGAGGCACAATACGTGCTTGAGAGGTCTTAGGAACTGGTTTTACATGTTTCGGACATTGAACATTCGCATGGCAAAAATTTTACACTCCATACAATGCAGGGGCTGCCATTCATATTCCACCTCGATCTTTTCCATAGAGGACCCTAAATCATCATCTAATGGAATAGCTACTACTAACGAATCCACATCACTTTATCAGATGATACCTCAATTAGAGCACGAGCATAAGTACTACGACCCCAAGGATTAAGACACATATCGTACGTATAACTATCCATCATAATAGGCTTCCCCAATTTTGAAGTAATGATACTAAGACCCACTTTAGAATATGCGACAATAGGTATATTGTGGAGTTTAATCCACACCGGAAGAGGTAACCTCCTCTTTAACCAGTTTCGTATTTGGCTTCCAAATATTAAGGATAATATGAACTAACCTGATCATCCATGGACCATTTTCAAGCACTTGTTCCATCCCTTCCTTAGTTTTAAATTTAAATAAATAAAAACCATTTCGCACAATCACACGCTCAATACCATATTTAGCCCATGTATTCATAACATACCGTTCTACCAATGTAAATGCAATATGTTTCCCAAGAAAATATCCATAAAGAGTATTGGTAAAGTGAGCCCGGACCTCATCAACCACTACTTTAGGTAGAGCCACATCCGCACCCGACACATTCACAAACTCAGTAACATGCAATACATTAACAATCTTCTTTGGATGTATAGGTTTCGACTTATGGAATAAATCAGCAAACAAACCTGGTCGCTCCTGAGTATCACAAGTTGTATGCCTTTCACTTTGAACTTCACCCATGCTTCAAATATAAAACCCTAGACCCCATATTGTCCGTTGGACTCGAACCATGTGTACCACTGAATGGAACATCATAAAAACCATCCTTAGTATGCATCTGCCCCGAATTGGTTTGACCATCCACATGATTGAAAACCTTTCCCCCGTCACTCCCATCATTCAGGAAGCCATCATTACCCACTAATTCTGGTGTTTTGGACAACGTAACGTCGTCATTATTTGAAGGAAATACCCCACTAGTGTCATCTTCTAAACTGGCAGAAGTCATAGTGTTTAAAACCTCATCTTTTTCCATGGCTGATCGATATATATGCATTTTATCTTTTTCAACAAACGATACCTTCGAGGGTGAAAAAAAGACTTCTCATGTACCTCTTATAGGTAGACGAGGTTTAGCACCACTTTGTAATATCTTACCGTCAATGTTTCTGATTCTTTTTGCCAAATCAACAAATAAGAATCCCTTCACCTCATTAGGGTAACCATTAAACTTTATTCCACCATCAGCCTTAATCCTGGAATCCAAGAATCCTTTCTCCAACATTGCATCAACAATAACACTTGTATTCTCCTCCATTACAACAGCCTCCTTATATGCAAAACCCTAAAAACACCCTAATAAAACACGTCTTTGATTAACCACCAGAAATAACAAACCCTGGTTTAATGAGCATGGATCAGGAACATCCAAAGCATAACAAACAGATCCTGGGACGAGTTTCCTTGATAAAAGGAACAGCAAGAAAGAAACCCTAGACGACCGTCAAGAAGAAACCCTAAAAACGAAAATTAGTCTAAAATCTTCAAGTAAACCAAATAGAATTAATGTTATGATACATGAATCAAAGATTCAGTAACAAAACAAAAACTTTATAAGCAACTAAAGAAGAAATCAGATTAAGAAATGAATTAAAAAGGTTTAATCAGTGGCGGCTAGGGAGAGTTTGAGATTGGCCAAAGGCATATTTTCATGCAACATCCATGCGCTGGAGGAATCCACCAACCTTGTTCATGGTCACAAATGAGACTGTGTTCTCATCATTGTACTTGTAAGTGCAGAACCATAGAGAGTAGCCCTATACCCAAAGTTTGTTTGTAACCTCGAGCAACCAATCTAGCCTTGTTCTTTAAAACACTACCCAACTCATCGAGTTTGATCTTATATACCAACAAAAATGTAAGGATGTCGACGTTGTTGGGTAAAGGAACTAATTCCCATACTTCAAGTCGTTGAAATTCATTAAGTTCCTCTTGCATGGCTTCAATCCATGAAGATTGTGTCATGGCTTGTTGCCAAGTTTTAGGTTCAACCTCAGAGAGAAATGCATCAAAGTAACAGTATAATGCACTTTCTTGTAATTGATGGCGTCTTAAGACTGGTCGGTCGATGTCACCAATAATATTTCGGATTGGGTGATCCTTTGTCCATTTGGTGTTGTGATTTTCAATCCGGGGTGGTCTGGAGTAAACGATTGCAGGAGATTCCTCTGTGGTAGACGCACCGTTAGGGTTTTCGGGTATAGGTGACCAAAGAATCGAAGCTCTTGATTGTGAGCAATTTCCAAATCATGATCATCATAATCTTCTTCAACATCATCAGGAACGAGTGAGGGTATTGATTCAGGTGTAGTTTGAGAATTGTTGGGGGATGGTGCATCCGGTTCAGTAGTGACTGTAGATGCATCGGATTGATTTCCATTATCTTGAGCAACAACTTCGGGAATCGGAGCTACTACTACAGGTGTTGGAGAATCATCACTTGGAGGATCAAAAAATTGATCAAACATAGGTTGAAACAACTCATCCCACTCGGGCCTTGTAGGTGGTGTAAATGATAGAGAAGTAGGATTGTTTGGAGTTAATCCGGAACTAATAGTATCGGTTCCCATCTCATGAAGTGCGGGTTCAGAGCTGCGTTGCTCAGAAGCCATCGCTGTCAGCTCATCAAAATCGGCATCCAAAGTTTCTACTATCTTGCCAAGACGACAATTATAAATCCGGTAAGCTTTCTTTGTGGGTGAGTAACCAATGAAAATTCTAATATCAGCCTTCGGTTGAAGTTTTCCCAAATTCTCACTATTAGTATTTGGATAGCACAGTGCACCAAACACATGAAGAAAGGAAATATCGGGTTTGTGTCCATGAAGAAGCTCATATGGAGTTTTTCTATGGTGCTTACGAATGATATAGCGGTTTTGGGTATAACATGCGGTTGCCACTGCTTCAATCCATAAGAATAAAGGAGCATTCGCATAAATCAACATAGTTCTAGCAGCTTCCATAAGTGTACGATTACGTCTTTCCACGACACCGTTTTGTTGTGGAGTGCGAGCAACTGAAGTTTCATGTGAAATACCGACCTCTTCATAGTAGTCTCGTAGAGTCTGATTAACGAACTCGGTTCCATTATCAGCTCGAATGCGGTGAACAGTAGCATTAAGACGCACCTGGATCATCTTAAGAAAAGTAATAATATATGTTGGTGCTTGATCCTTGGTTGCTAAGAACTTAACCCATGTAAACATTGAAAAATCATCCACTATGACGAGGATGAATTTTTGACCACTCACACTAGCCGTACGCATTGGCCCGCAAAGATCCATATGCAAAAGATATAGTGGTTCTTGGTTGGTGTCTTCAGCTTTGGGTTTGTAGGATTTCTTGGTGCTTTCCCCAATGAACACGCGGAACATAAATGATCCTTGTTGAACTTGAGTTTTAGAAGACCACGAACAAGCTCGTTTTTAGCCAAATGGTTAATAGCATCAAAGTTAAGATGAGATAACCAACGATGCCACAACCATGACTTGGTCTTAGATGCTTTAGAGAGAAGGAATACAGGAGAGGCGGCCATCATGTTTTGAATGGACAGTGTATAGAGATTATCCCCTCGAGAACCTTTTAACAAGTCATTTCCTGCAAGATCACGAATGAAGCAAGTATGTTGTCGGAGCAACCTCAAGGTTGGAATCACAAAATTGTCCCACTGAGAATAAGTTATGACTGAGTCCCTACATGTAATACACCCTTGAAATCATAACATTCCCAATTTGATATTCAATATGACCCATGATCATTACAATATGGTCGTTACCAAATTTCACCGTCCCTGGAAACTTGCTGACGAAATGTTTGAGCATCGAGCGATCTCCGGTCATATGCTTGGAGCATCCAGAGTCCAAGTACCAGCGGATGAGTTGGACCACCTGAAAATATCACCAGACAAAGATGATGTATCAGAATCTAATTGTTCCTCTGTGTTAGCAGGTACATATATATTTATCTTAGCTTTTCTATCAGAAGAATTCTTAGGCTTCCAAATTTTCTTCCTAGATGTCGGCTTAGGTTTGAGTTGTCTAATATCCTGAGGTACTTCGTCACTGGTAGGTACAATAGTGGACGCAGACCTAGTTAAAGGGCGCTTTTTCCATTTCTTAGTGCTAGAGTTTCTATGTAAAGGACGCGGTGACCTAACTTCAGTAGATGTGATCCTAGTTATAGGGCACTTAGTTCCATTTGCTGTAAAGGTCCTACCAGTGGGTTTCCATTGCCAACCAACTTGAGTGAATTTCTTCCCCGTTGGAGTCCATTCAAGATTGTTCCTAATGGCATACATTTCATTAACATGGTCAACAAGGCATAAATCATGACGTTGAGAAAACATGCATTCATTACAATCCAACATCTCAAATTAGAATTCACATTTTGCTTAGGCTTCTGCATAGAGGCAGAACCTTTTGTCTTAGCTACATGATTCTTTTTATTCAAATATAAAATAACATTCCTACGATTAACTTCTACTTTTTTCTTCATAGTGCTACTATTGGAAGGCTTGATCATATTTTTCTTTACTTGAGATCCTTTAGCCTTAGTAGACGCAGTTACTCCTATAGAAGGCAAGGGAACATTAGTGGCAAATTTTGATTTAGCCTTGATGGTGTGTTTAAAGTAGGCTTAGCTCCTGGGGTCTTATTGAATGGAGTCATGGCAATGGTTGGGGGTTGTTGTTTAAGTGATGTTGAACTCGGTGGGCCTATGAAATTAAGATATGATAGGTAACATTGAACTCGCTTAATATAGAAATGAGAAGCATTGTACTCGTTGTTTGTGGGATCAGATTCATATAAGTCATCTAAAATGTCGCTTGTAAGAAGCACATGCCTAATTGCCTTTTTCATATAATCCATGTAAACCGTTGAATTCTTAAGGTCTGGGTTCCTATAAAGCACCACTTCTTTTGTTTTTGGAGCACTAGAGGTCGGGGCGGAGATAGTAGCTGCATTATCAGCAACTTCTTTTCCTTTGAGTTGAAGTGTCTCCTTTAATTCAGCTATAACCATGTTTTTATCTATGAGCTGAATATTTAGGTCAGAAATTTCCTCACACTTCTTGTTCAGTTGGTCAATAATTGACTTTTGCTCTGCCGCATTAAAAGCGAAGCGTTCTTCTATTGAACTAGAAACTTATGAAACACCATACCTTACTTTTTCAAACTCCCCTGGCATAGAATTAATTCTCTTTTCTAGGGCATTGTTTTTATTCTCTGCAGCCTCTAGTTCCACTTTCTCTGCTAGTGACTCTCTCTTAAGTCTCATGATTTCTTCCTCTAATGCCTGAACCACCTAAATCATCTTGTCACTTGTCTCAACGTTGTTTTCACAATCAGTTGTTTTTTAAAGAGTTTCAGTTTTAGATTGTTGTTCAATTTCAAGAGATATACAATGTTGTTGAAGCTCATCAAAACGTTATGAAAGTGAGTTATAAGAATCTTGAAGCTTTAAAAATTCAGCGTTAGATTCATGACAAGAATGATTATCTACATTATTCACAGGCTCAATAATATTCACACAGAGATCATGCACATCATCACATTTATTCACAACAGATGTAATCTCAATATCATATTCAATAGTCACAACTTGCATCACATCGATAGACACCACTTGTTCCAAGAATCGGTCATATTCAGACAAAATCTTTTATTTCTCTATTAAATGTTCCTCATAAGCATCATCCATTTCATGGAAAAAATTTTGAACTTCAGCCATTTCGAAAAAAAAAATTGGGTAAAAGGGACAATGTCCCTGGTAAATATATTACACCAAAAAGCGTTTAAGTACAAGGAATGTGGCTGAAGTACAACATTAACCGCAAGCTAAAAGCTTGTAACCAAGTGTGTATGACATGCCATAACCACACAAACAAAACTAAAACTACACTGATATAAGAAACTTTAAAGTAAGTAACATCAGCTCTTCTAGCTCTCCAGCAGCAACATAGAGGAAGCAGACGACCCAGATAAGGTTGCCTCCTTAAAAAAACCTTCCGAAGAAAAACCCAAAGGGAAAAACCTTAGAGAAGAAAAAAAGATTACAACATTTACCTAGAGATCCATACATGATTCAAACAAATATTGGGAATCTTCCATTTATCAAGTAAAGTACGCGAATAATGAGAAACCTTCCTGAATTTAAACGTAACAAGCTTCAGCCGCACCATAGATAGAATAATATCAGCAATTTGAGGCACCGTAGAAGTCTATTTGTTAAACAATCTAGCATTTCTCTCACGCCATAAGTAATAAGATGTAGCTCCAACAAGCAAGAGCGCGATAATACTAGTAATAGTCTTTCTTTGAGACAACACAATAAGATGATTTGAGACATCACCAAGATGATGCGACACACCCTCCATACCAGTCATATCACGAACACGACACCAAACTTGTGTAGAAATAGGACATTCAAAAAATAAATGTGAATGTGAGTCACGAACCATACTACACATAGGGAAAACCAGGAGGTCTAAATCAACATTTAAACCAACATCCCATTAAAATTAAGATTATCCCCGAGATCTAGAAAGCCATCTTTAAGATTGTTTACAAACAGAACGATCTCTTTCTCAAACACCGATTTCAGGTGTTCGAAAGCCTATTCTCCAGCGGTTTGAGCCGTTGAAGTCGTACATTCCTTAATGACCTTGTCAAAACAGGTAAAGTATCGTCTAATCTCTTTCAAGCTTTCCAATACTGTACTTACCGGTGGAAGACCCTTAGGAATTTCCATAGGTTCATTCGGGTTGACAAGTGTTGGAAATATACTAGGGTTTTCTATAGTGGACACAGAATTTGGTTTATGGATAAATTCCCTTTGTATATTAAAGCGAGTTCTAAAATCTGTTTTTGCATTCTCTTGATTTTGTTTATCATAATCAAACTTAGGATATTCCAAAAGCATTTTTGACCGATTCTCATCAATTTGTTATATATACTCAGAATCATTCGAATTACCAATCGGGTCTAAGATTAGACCTAGCTTTGTTGTATCATAAAGTCGTGGGTTGTGGATAAGAGCTTTTTTTGTATAACCCGGGTTAGGTGGCAAGTCTGTTAGACACGATAGAGTAAATTCCTAAAAAGATGAATTAAACAAGTGTACTAAATGTGAAGCGGAGTATTGTTTTAAAAGCAAAACTTCAGTCTTTTTAATTTTCTCTGACGCCTTAATATCCGTTTCAACCCTTTTAGACTCGAGAGTTTCGAAATCTGTTAGTAGTTTTGAAAATTTGTAACAACTGACTCTTTTTCTTTAAGTTCTTTTAAAAGATTTGCTCTTAAATGTTCAATTTCTAGCAAGTTATCCATTTGGACTTTCCTAAACCTATCAAACTCTGGATTGGTTAAGGTATTGGTCAGCGGAGTTAATTCCAAGGTTTGAACCTTTTCTTTGTACAAAGCAAGCTCGGTAGATAATGTCTGATTAACATTGAGGGTTTCAAGGACCACAGTATTCATTTAGCCAAGCATAGATGTCGGCACCATAACCAAATCTTGTTGAGCAGACGAATTTGTAGACATAATAGCTCTCGGTTGTGTTTCACTCAAAGTTTGGGGACTTGCATTGATATCGCTATCATTGTTTGTCTCCTTGTCTGAATTACTAACTACCGGAGGCTATTCCGGATACTCAAACACTTGCTCAACTTGATAAGGTACAATACTAGTATCATTGGCAGTATTTGGTACCTCAAAGATTTGGTAAGACCCATAGAGTGAAAGATTTGCCATGAGAGCTGCCTTGGCGGTGTTGAAGTCATTACAGTCTGAATCATATGCATCAGGATCATCGCATTGATATGCTGCATTTTGAGTGAAAGACGTTGTGAGTCCCTTATTTTCCACAACTCCTGGATCTGCAAGAAATGATAACTCCTCCTCATCGAGCTCTCGACCTTGTGCTTAAGCATTAACCAAGTAAATATTTTTCTAGAAACCATGTACCATCCCTCTTCCTTTTTGGTTGCTTACACTCCCGAGCCATATGTCCTTCCCCTTTGCAGTTGTAGCAGATGATCATCTTCACTTTGCCAGTGTTGTTTCCTCTTGGAGCAGTGTGAAATAGGCGTGCACCGGTATTGGTTGAACTTGGTCTCCCCTGAAGTGGTTGCATAGTAACTCTACCATCTTGAATTGTTTCTTGTTGATAAGAGTTAGAATAATTTCTCAACTGATTATTTGTTGGAGATGGTCCTTTGTAACCTCTTTTGTTTAACGTTTGAGTTATGTAGGTAGACATTTGTGCTAGTACATCAGTAGGATTATCCCCTTGTTTGAACTTAGGAACTGGAACCTCATCATCGTAGTAGAAAACTAGTGCTGGTGGAGATACATACACACTTGAACGAGTACTGACATGTTGTGAATAGTGGGGTTGAGGAACTTCTTGTTGCTGGTAGGTGATAGCAGGATTTGTTGGTGGTTGATATGGATAGTATGGTTGTTGAGCATAGGGTGATTGATGTGAGTCACGTTGTGGTGATGATGTTGGTTGCTGATATTGTTGCTGATAAGATGTAGGTGGTTGTGGTAATATCGAATACTATGGAAAGCATGGAGTCTGAAACATGGGCCTGTGATAAGATTGTTGTCCCATAGCATACGAAGTGTTGTTATATGACAATGTTGGATGATTTGTCATTAACGCCAATGGTTAGGAATAAGATCCTTGAGACATGCGTTTCTGGAGCACATGCTTCTCGTGTTGCTGCAAGAAAGCATAGAGTTGATCTAAATTTGATTTGTGCAAATCCCGAATCAATTTAACGTTAGTGGCGTATTGGCTCCACTCTGGGGGTAACGTGTTCAAAAACTTGGTGTTGAGTTGAAACTGAGCAATCGTGAGATTATACACATTCAAATCATTCATCAATGTAGTGAAGCGCCAGTAGTAGTCATGAAGTGTTTCCCCTGGAATGTATGAGAACCTATCGAACAAGTCATAGAGTTGACACTCACGTTCCTGGTTGGAAAGTGAAGTCCCTTGTAACAAAACCGTTAAGCGATCCTAAAGTTCCTTTACTGCCTTGTGTTTGCTTACCATACGATAAATATCGGGTGGAAGAGCTTGAAGTATGGTCTGAACGACCTTGTCATCCGCATCGGCAATGATTTGATTGGCAACCGTTAATTCATGAAATAGCATTGGTTGAGTTACATTGTCTACAGTAACTTCACCCCAATCGAATGGACCTTGCTCAATGGATTGAACCATAAGTCTCCCACTAGGTTTACCCATAATATAAGACATCATGCGACCTTGCCATGCTTCAAATAGCTCTTTGATAAGAAACGGTGGACGGGTATCGGTACCCGAGATGATAGAAAGGTCAGTAAGTGATGTCATTGTAGGCATGAATGAATGTGAATTCATTTTTGATCACTTGAAGAAAGATTACCAAAATGACCGAGCAATGAAATAAGGTTAAGTGTTTTAGTGTTGTTTAAACAAGATGTTGTTATCTTTTAGTTGTGTGTTTTTGTGAAAGTATACAAATAAATGCAAAGTCAAAAAATCCTCTAAGTTATGCAAATTCTTCACAATACCCAAAAGTATTCAATCTGTCGCAATGCCAAAAATCAAACTGTCGCAATGTCTCAAAAGTAACTCTGTCGCAATACCCAAACAAGCAAGATAATGTCGCAATACACAAACAAGTTTTGTCGCAATACCTCAAACAAATTCTATCGCAATACCTCAAACTCGAATCTGTCGCAATACCACAAAACAAGTTCTATCGCAATACCTCAAACCCGAAATTGTTGCAATACCACAAAACAAGTTCTATCGCAATACCTCAAACCAGAATCTGTCGTAATACCACAAAACAAGTTCTATCGCAATACTGGTCGCAATACTGATCGCAATACATAAACCCTAGCCTTTGCAATGGAAATCAAGGCAATGTTGTCGCAATAAGTGTACTGTTCTGAAACTTTAGGTAAAAAATTGAGATTTCTGACTAGAAATCCGTGATTTTAACCAAACCAAAGAACCAAAATCTCTACCACAACTATGTAGAAGATAAATAGATTACTTGGAATAACAAAAACCCGAAATTTTTTTGAAACTTGGGTAAAAATCAATCAAAAACACATGAACACACTAAAATAAGCATGAACAACACAAAACCAACCTTTATTTCATGCCATGGCTCTTGATACCAATTTTAGAACCTTGGTAATCTATGATCTAACAAGAGGGTTGATGTTTCTAGAGAGAGAAAGTAGAGAGAGAAAGATGAGAGAAAATGCATGTAATATATGAAATAAATGAAACAACCAACACCCCTTTCCATGAAGGGAAGGGGTTTATATACCCAAGTCCCTTAGTGGACTTGGGCCTCCGGCCCATGAACATGCTCATGGGTCGGGTTAACATAAAATATAACTAAACTATACTACGAGCCCTTAACTATATTGTCGGAGTGACCGAGACTTTCTAAATACGAAAAACATATTTCCAACACTCTATTTACGCATGAGTCAAACATGTATCCTCGAGATCATTAAGACAAAAATAAAATATAAGAAATACACCTTAGGAATAAGGGAGTCTAAGTACGTGATTAAGGCATATGAGTAGCGTTAGCATTACTAACTTATAATGAAAATGATTTGTTTCACACTTAGCATGGAATTATGTGAAATCAAGGATGACGAAATTATCTCTATGAGGCATTCACGTGTTATTTTGAAAGGATCCATCTCGAATGAAAAAGAAAAAGCGTGAGGAGAATTATCAACTCGAGATGTTAGAAGGTGCAGCCGGCTTCCGTGGAAAATTTAGACTTTCTTTTTGATGCTGCGATCCATGGTCCAAGCCCGGTACGAGGATGACTTGTGCCTAGGGGTGCAATGAATTCTTTCCTTTTTTCGGTATGCCGCTCCGCGAGCTAGGTTCTACGATCCTAAAAGTCCCATTTTGCGATGAACACAATACATTATGTCTAAAACGCATTAAGTAGTTAAATTAAATTTGCGTTTTAATAAATGTCGAATAAAAATGAATTGTGGAAGTGCTACGATGCTTAATTCTAGCATTATGTGAGGGCACGACAATGGGTTATTATGGGGGAGTGATGAGACCACAATTATACATGGTCTCGTCATTCAAATCGGGCTTAAAATGTATAAAAATATCATAAAAACCATGCAAAACTCTTTGTATTTGTTCATCGTGTGTTTATAGGTTCAGACATCGTGAATTTACCAAAAGGTAACAAGAATCAAGCAAAAACGAACACGGGAAACGAAGCCGCACAAAGAACCAGACCCGAGCATTGATTTTCCAAGAAAAGTCCTTGAAGTTTGAAGATCATACAAGATTGGTCCCTATACTTTGAAGACTTGCCACTTTAGGCCCTTGTAAATCTCCTAAATTACAGTTGGGTCCTTAAAGTTTCAAGAAGTTACATTTTTAGCCTTTGAAGAATTCAAATATTGCCAAAATATTCCTTGTTCAAAGTTTATTAATACACAAGGACTAAATCTGCCAAGAGGTGAAAGTTGTTTACAAAGGGAAATGGATATTAACAGCCAGAACTTGTAATAAAGACTTTTGTATAGTTGCGGGACCAAACCTGCCAATATCATAACTCATATACTTAACCCTTACCATACCCGTCCAGATACCCATTTAGCCCACCCATGAGCCCAAAGTGCCAACCTGGTTTATTGAGTTAATATTAATTTTCAAATTAGTATTAGTTTAATGAACTGGCGCCTAACACTTAATAAAACCCCAAATCTAGATCAAAACCCTCACTATTTACCCCAAGAACCCTAATTATCCAATTCACCTAAACCTAAAATTAATCTGCCATCTTTTCTAGATCCATAATTTACCATAACATAACCAAATTCTCACCCCTAAATCTTTCCCCAACAAATCCATGTGTCCCATTGGGACATCCCCTACACACCTCCTTCTCACCCCTTTCCCAAAAAGAGACCAAATCAATGGCCATCAACAATTACTTCCTCCTCACATGCTATCCAATGGTTGAGATCAAATATTAACAGGTGGATCCTCACATGAAGATGGTAGAGCTCACATGCTTAATTTTGACCAAAATTCGAATTTCAAAATCAAGGGACAAGATTGGTATTCAAGATGCTAGGGTTTACATTATTATTCAGCATACTAGAATCTTCTTAGGTGTATAATAAAAAGGAGAAGCCAATCTGTGGCAATTCCCTTTGTTCCAAATTTCTCTGCATTTTCTTTGTTATGTTTTATACAAGTTAATGAAAGAATATTTGAGTTCCAAAATTTACTTTTCATTGTTTTTTCTAAAATTACTTGTCTTTTAATTTTCAAGCACTTATTTTTTGGCAAGTTACAATTTCTTTCTATCAAATTTTTTCAAGAATTTTGTTAAATCTTTAAGAACCTCTTTTTGATAAGTTATTTGTGATTTAATTGACACCTAATTTGCAAATTAAGTTAGCAAGAAGAGTTACTTACTGTCCTTTTAAATTTCTTTGCAAACATTTTCATTTCAAGTTGTTTTTCAAAAATCTGTTTAGTCTATTGGTTGTTTACACTCACTATAGCAAAAGTTACTTCAAGCTTGATTGATAATCAAGCTTGAGAATAGCTATTGGCGCTTGAAGTTGCTTGTCTCATGTGTGTAGGTACACATTTGGGTTGATTAGTAGATGGTGATAGATTACCTTCACAAGCTTACAACAACTTTTCAAAAGGCCATGTTCCATAGGAAGCTTGTGTTATAAGCACATCATCTCATTTTTGTGAAGTGTGGATGTACACCCCATAAAGTGTATCTTTGAGAACTTTTTTAGAACTAGCTTTCTACTTGTAATGTGATTTTTGTGAATTGTTGTGAGATTTTGGTTTGTCTGTCCTTAATGTAGTTAAAGTTTTTAAATTGCGATCTTGTTATTTTAAATGCATGTTATTCTTAGTTTAGATAAGTTTTAATTGGTTTTTCAAAGTCTTTGTTTGAAAAAGTGTGAAATCAACTAGCTAAAGGGGTGTTTCGGACTGCCTTGTATAAGGTTTGGTGACAACAACTTGGAAACAAAGTGCATGCATATGCTTACTAGGTTAGGGTAAGTTGGGTTTTGCAAATAGATCATAGGGTTTAGTGTTAAAAATTGATTTTTTTTGTTTTCTTAAAAATTTGTTAAACTTGGTTATTTATCTGTCTGTTACCGTCTCTTGTTTGATTGACTGATATAAAGTGTTATCTGGTGAGTTAGGGTTGTCAAGTATTCAGAGTCACAAGGTTGTAACCCAATCTTGCTGAATTTGAGCACACAAACAAGCCAATCACATTAGATAATATTTAGGGTGTATTTTAGTGTTTTTAGCTTGATAAATTTAAGAAAATGGAAGTTCATTTGTTTATCTAGGATTTTGTAGCATTAGTTTAGAGTTTGGATAAATTATTGATAGTTGTGATTGCTTAAATCTCACCTTTTTGCTAAAAAGTTCAGCAAAGTAGTTTTCTGTCTACATTTGTTTGAGTACCAAGCTTGTAGTTCTACCCAATATTTGACAAAGGACTTGTCAATCTGTCAAATATCGGGTGGTACGAAAAAAGCTATATGTGTCTTATTTTGTGGACTGCGTGCTTTTTGGTTCATTTTTAGCTTATTCCTTGTTGTTTTCAGATTATCTCACCTCCCTGATAAGCCACAGCTTATTAGAGTTGTAATTACCAAAAGAAAAAAAAATAAAAGGCAAAAACTAGAGATGGCATGGTTTGAACCCTCGACCTGTTACGCAGGAGTAAAGGGTGGTACCATTGTACCAGTTGGTTTTTCTTGTCAAACTTTCCCTTTTCTTTCTCTTATACTCTTTTTCATTTCTTCTTTGTAATATAAGTCGTGGCTTATTGCTAGCTTATGAGATTAGTTTGTGAATCTTTTTCATTCCTTTTATTTTTCTGCCATTCTTAGTCACATTAAGGATTTTAGAAAGCATTTTTAGATTTTTCCAATGTGTCATTTATTTTTAATTAATTTTTCTTTTTTTGTTTTGGTTAATTAGATTAAAAATAGATAAACCTAGTTTATATTTTTTGAAAAATATTTTTTTGACTTAGAGAAATATAATTGATGTTTACATTTAATAAAATCTTTGTTTGGGCTTTTTCTTGATTATTTTGAATTTTAGGTCTTTAATTAGATTTTAAAGTTTAATAATAATTATATAAAAATCTATCAAGAAGTTCTCTTAATTTTTCTACCTTAATTATATTATTTATGATTTATTTAAAACTTTTATTAACTTTTAGTCAACATTTATTTTTATGTCTCGTTTTGCGTGAAAACGCGTTTTTCGTCTTAGTTTAATTGTAGCGTAGTCCGTCTTAATTTTTCTCTCTTTTTACCACCAAAAATGAACTAATCCAAATAACGTTTATAATTTTGTCACACAACACATATACCTTCCTTGGAGAACGAATTCCCTTTGGATTTTACGTTTTCTTAAACGTAACGTCTAACACTTGTCGGTGTTTGCTTTCTTACGATTTTACTACATCAGTACCCTTGATCCAAAGTATCAAAACTGGTTTGAAAAGGATAATATTCGTGAGGATACTCCTGATCCTGAATGGGCAACAAGGGTGGATGTGGATAGAACTACAACTGGACAACCTTGGGTTTCAGAAGCTGGACTTGCTAGTACCATTGCCGATAAAGATCAAGAAGAGCTCACACTCATCAATAATCCAATCGACTTCTCAGGCTTTATCATGTGCAAATATAGAGTTCCACACATCACACTGGATAATTATATTGAATGCTTCTCAAGATCCAAACTCCTTTGCTAGTACTTCAGCCACCAAGCCTGAATTTGAGTATCACTCCAACGAACTTCTCAAGGCTATGAGTGCACCACTTGAATGGGAGAATCCTAAGAATGAAGCCTACCCTCATAAGCTTTACAAACCTATTCTACTGGATTTAGACATATCAGGAAATCCCTACATCCCTATTAGGTTCTTCGTCAGCAATGACTTCAAGTAATTGCAGGACGGCGGTGATGGTGCAAAGAAGTATGCTACCTCATTAACCATAACTACAACTGCACTATGGGATACAATCCCTTGGATTGAAGAAAAGGTCCCCACGTTATGAAGTACACGGGTTTATTCATATGATCCTTATGCTGAAATGAGAGTGTACCATTGGTGGTCAGAAAGACGAGGTTCTACAACTATGTTTTCCGTATTAAATCCACTCACCATGTCCGCTCTACGATTCGCATTAAAGGTGTTACCGGAGTAAAAATTGAAAGTCATCATAATTGTCCTTGAAATAAATCAAACTCTGACGCCTTGATGACAAGGTCTATACTATCTACGAAGGATACTTCTCGCAACTTCGTCTAGAAGATATAGAAGACTTTTTGCTACTGTTAACTCAAAACAAACTTGGCAACTTAGAAGCAGCTGACAATATCGCGTTAAACGGAGCAGTAAGGATGTTTTCTCGTAGTGTGGTCATTAACAAACGGATTAAAGATCTTCAACTTGGCGTCGAAAGCTATTAAAGAAGGCTGAATATGAGAAGACCTGATGTGAAGCGTGGTATATCTCAGAATAAGTCCCCCTATACAAGCACGACCACTCCACATCCCGAGGTTTTTTTATCTAAACGAATCCGATGAATTACGATTCATGAGAGTCAATGAACTTCATAAATTCAGTGACGACACTCTTAACCACGTGAGAAAAAAGTTAGCTCATCTCAATTCTAGGAAGAAGCTCCAAGAAGTTCGTGTCAGGTGGAACGAAGAATATCAGAATGTGCTACTTACATGATCAAGAGGATAGATGCATAGTTGCAGGAAAGGCGGTTGATAAGGAGTCTTGAAAAATTCGTTGGTGGAAGATCGTATGGATGTCACCACATGCTGATGCAATGATCCACTTAACGTGGCGCTCGACATATCTCGGGTCACTTCTATACAAACTTTGTGAATGAATATGTATATATGTGAATACCAAGATTTTGTGGCATGGTGTAGTGCAATAGTATGAAATTTTCAAGAATTTCTCACAAGATTATAAATCATACTTAATCACTACAACTAACCCTCATTAAATTGAGGGGGAGCATTAAAATGTTCTATGGCTAAACATAATTTCATATTTTGACCCAAGACCGGTTATTCCATTAGTATCCAAAACATCAAAGGTTAACATTTTGGATAAGGGGAGAAAATAGGATTAAGGAGATTTGTAGTTATATGTGATTAAGGCAAAACGGACTTAATGTAACAACCCAAATTAATATGTGTGAAGCACGTGTTAAATGGGAGCGTTTTTTATGCAAAAACACTTTGGGTACAAAAACTTTGATATTTATATCACAAGTATCCTTAGTGATTTTTCAAGGAATTTCATGGCGGATTATACCTACCGAAAACACACTTAATTCATGATGGTTGTGGTGACAAAAGTATGGTAGGAATAGGTACAAGTCTAATGATTCTTCCAGAACCAGAGGAATCTTCCCAAGGACAATCCATAGCTAGAAATAGTAAGTCCTTAGGAAAGATGGGGAAAGATTGTGAACGTAGCTGAATGCCGACCAAATACTTATTCTAACACTGGAACAATCACAACAAGGTGCTAGTTATGACATTTTGGTAAGCATTGAAGGGGTTGAAGAATGAAAAAGAAATGTAAAGATAAAGGGTGTAAAGAAAGAAGCCCTCCTTACAACTTAGGCAAAAACCGGGTCAATAAATATGCTATCGGGATCATTTTTAATGATGCTCGATATTGAAGACGGTGTCATGGACCCAGTGATTCAATGCACAACCCTTCCCAACTAACTCAAATATCTCTAAAAAGATATTTGTTTTAATGTCACAGAGTTCAACACGTTATATGTCGGTTTATTCATTCCGAATAAATTGATATTGAAAAGGTGGCAATCCTCTCCAGCCTTTGATCACTAAATCAAAATGCACAATTGAGTCTATAGCCCCGAGATCATCAAATATCTCATTAGGACATTGTCCAATTATTCCTTTCTTTTTCATACACTATGAAAAGTAGGAGATTTTTATGAGTCCTATGCAATATTCTTGTAATATTCCCAGAAAACCTTAGTAATATAAAAGTATTACAATGAAGATGGAAATCTCGGTTGAGCCAATATCAAACAAGCTCATGGTAGGTGACAAGTGCAGTTCTTTAAGAACTAAACCTGTGATAACTAGAAAGAAACGATGGTTTGATTCTTAAATGAATTCAAACTTGGGTTTGATTCTTAAATGAATTCAAACTTATTCCAAGGCCTCAACAAAAAATCCAAGTGATCTTGCTAGTATACTCAGTGTGATACTATTTAGTGTTCACAATGATGAGTGGAAATCCTTCCAGTGTCAACATCAAACAGCACTACGGTAGGTGACAAGCAAGATTCTATATGAATTAAGCTCATGACAACTGGAAAGCAATGATGGTGTCATTCTTATTTGAGTCAAGCTTGTTCCAGGTTCTTGTATTGACGGCTTTAGTCATAAGGATTACTTTATTCAAATGATTCACTCTTTATGTTTTCAGTCAACTTTGAGACGGTCGAATAAAGAGAACGGGTTCACCCGCGAAACCCTGTAAAGGAGGTTCATAACTTAAACTACCTGCCATAGGTACGATATTTAATATCGTTCAATGGTCTTCATCGACCGGAGGTAAAACGCTACCTAATTAGGTTGAAATTTTGAAAGCCATTTCATATATGTCTATGTTTTGTTGCTAACTGTCTTATGCAGCATAACAAGAAGGTGCGTTGCAGCGTGCAATTCAAAGAAGAAGTCGTCCTCACATGCTTATGCTTTCTGCACAAACTCTAAAACTTTCAAGAATTCAAAAGGCATAAATGTGTGGGACATAAAGTCACGATGAGGAAACTATCATAAGAGGTAAAAGGTCGCACGTGAAGATGATCTCAAGAAGCTCGTAGTATCACATACAAGCCAAAGTTAAAAACATGCTTCAAGCCTTAAGCCTAAAGATTATCAACACATATTCACAAAGAAGAAAAAGAAAAGAAGAAAAGAACATGGAATACAAGCACAAGAAGGAATATCTAATATGCTAGATTTAGGACTTTGTAATTTGGAGTGACCTCCATTAGGGGGAGATTGTTGGAAATAAGTTTTTCCCGTTAGAAGACTCGGTCACTCCAACAATATTGTTACGGGCTCGTAGTTAGGTTATTTATATAATATTAAACAAACCCGACCCATGAGCATGTTCATGGGCTGGCGGCCCAAGTTCATTTAAGGACTTGAGTATATAAACCCTCTCCTTTGATGGAGAGGGTGTTGGTTGGTTCACTTTTATAATATATTTCAAATATTTTCTCTCACTAACTTTCTCTCTCTAGAAACCATCAACCAATATCTAGATCTTGGATTACCAATATTCTACATGTACATTAGTGGTTCCTCTCCTTTCATTTGACCACGTCATGCTCGTTTCTCTATAATGCAAATCATATAAGTTACAATCCATAAAAAGGAGTAGCAAATTCTTCTAATTCACACATATTGTACCTACGAGCTCTCAATTTCTCGAAACTACATCACTTCGTTAAAATCCCCAAAATAAACCCAAGGTAAGGGTGAAGATCTGTTTATTATACGAAGCAACATCCATGTACGGTACTTGTCCTGATTTATAGGCCAACCATAAATGCCGAAACACCTCCACTTGGTACCATTATCTCTTGTGACACTAAAGTTTATGTGATGTTTAGAAAAACTCACGATTTACACATTCAATTTTTTGTCCCAACATAATATAAGACCACCAGCTCTCCTCACAGGGTTGACAACTAGAAAATTAAAATCTAAAAAACAACGACAAATACCCTATATTTTGTATCATGTATGTTAGCCCTATATTTTATATAGTCGAACAAGAATGTAATAGGTCATCTTAGTCGATAACGGTCTTGTATTGTAATAGGTTAGTCGGGTTAACCGGGCTTGGACTTAAGCTAATATTGTATAAGTTAGGAGCTCTAAGCCCAAGTAAGGCCAAGCCCGTCCCAAGGAAACAAGCCACGAGCCCACCAAGTTCGTGGGTATATAAACCCTCTTCCATGTGTGGAAGAGGGTGTTGGTTTATTATACTTTCTCTCTCTAGTAAACACTAACCTTCCAACCATTCTCTCTACTTTCTCTTTCTAACTTTCTTCTCTTTCTCTCTCGAAATCTACTCTAAATCTTGTGTTATGGATTAAAGTGGGATTAACATTTGGTATCAGAGCCTGTAGTGGATAGGTAATTGAAGATTAGTGGTGTGTTTTTGTGACAAATCTAACATTTTTAGGTAGTGAAATATTTTCTCGTATAATATTTTGAAACTTATTTTTGTGTTGGTTGACGAACTCACAATTTACGAATTTAAATTTGGGCTTACGTGCATAATTTGGCGTCTTTTACGACTAAACCGGAAACCTTAGGATTACGTATTTACGTTTTTGAACTCCGTTTTTGATGAGACAATTTTTATTGGATTCGTTTTGTGACGGTGATTCATAATTTATAAAAACGTTTTTCGTAAAACGACCCGAGGGCACGCAAATCGAGAAAACTAGAATCGAGAAATACCCGTAAACTAGTGAGATGGGACAAAACACTTTGCCCCATCCCACTAGCTTATATGGGACGGCAATGTGACACCACCACACATAGGTGGCATCAAGCTAACAACAACTTACACAAGTGTAAGCTTGTGCTTACACACCAAGCTAACCATTACCACTTAACCTTCAAAACTAACAACTAGTTTCATTCTTACCATTTCATCCATGCAAACCACTATAGAAATTCTCTCTACTCCTCCCTTTGTGCCGTCCCAAATAAGCTAACAAACATCCCATTTGATCTTTTCTAGCTACAAACCACATGTTTACTAGTCCTATTAAGGTGTTTCCTTGAAGCCTTGATCATTTGGTGGCCATATAACCAACTTTGGAGGTGATTTGCTTGTGTCCTAGGGCTGATTTTCCAACATATGATCTTGATATTTGATGGTCTTGGAGATACTTGTTGTGTTCATCAAGTTCTTGCCTTCCTAAACCAAGAAATCCACTTGGAATGGTAAAGAAGATCATCCTCTACATTTTTCTCTTATTATTTTTTAAAGAACAAATGTATTTTATTTCATTTTGTATATGTATATGATGTATATATGATGATAAAAATGTTGTGTGGGGATCAAGTGTTGATAAACATGCTTAAAAATGATGATAACCATAAGAAATGAAGCTAAAATCATGACTAATTAGTTGGCTGTATAAAAACAGTAGATAACTAAATGATGAACTGATAAAAATGCATGGTTTGATCTATTTACAGTAAGTAGATGATGTTATACACATGTGAGAGTTGGTCATGCAATGGAATCAAAATAATGAGTGAGATATGATCAAAACAAGTTAGGTGGTACAATCTGAATAAGCAGTTTTGTAGGGACTGTTAAGGCAACTTAGACTCAAAATGGGCAGTAGCTATAACTAAGTTATATGTAGCACATATTATGTAGAAGTTGTCATCCAAAAATGAGCTTCTAAGTCATTGTAGAACTCTAGATATGATAAAAATGGTGAATATGAAGTTAAAAATCAGATTTTGGAAATAATGTTTATTATTATTATATAAGCACTCACTTTATAATTTATAAAATGTAAAAATGTAAACCCACTAACTTATAGAACTTAATTATATAAATGTATAAAAGGTTAATTAAATGGGTAAATTATATAAATGGAGGTAAAATAATATTTATATGTAATAAAAACTATAAACTTGATTTTTACGACTTTTTCGGCTATCGCCGTGAAATTAACGTTTTTCATCAAATAAAACTTAGATGACCAAACCCGTCTAATGTAAAGTTTATAAAAGTTATATACTGATGTATAAGTAACTAATACAAGTAAAAACTGATAAAACCCGAACTATAAGAATTACGGACATTTACGAGCTAACTAAACCTATTAGACTAATAATTGGACTTAATAAGATAAAAACTTGTAAAAAGAATTATTTGGGCTTAACCCATTAGGGCCCAACATGAAAAGTATATATACTGATCATATAGGTATAAAATGGGTAAAAACAAGTTAAAGAACTTATAAAAGACTTAATGGACTTAAAATAGGTAAAATCGGTAAAACTAGTGAACTAGTAAGACGTTACCAAAACGTAAACACTAAAATGAGTAAACAAGGATTTATAAACCCACTTGATCATCATCATAAGTACAAAATCATCATATGTATATTGTTATTTTGATAAAAGTCATTGGACCGAGTCTAAGACCGATTATTATTTATATAGGTACCCGTGACCGAAGCACGCCCGTAGCCGATAATCCGCCTTTCATTAACAACGTGAGTTCATAGCCTCGCACTCTTTTAAATGTTTTATAAAATGATTTGTAAACCCGCGAGGGAGATAACATGCTAGATTTTTATAAAATAGAACACAAGTAGTCCCGATTGTATGCTAAATGATATGGACCCGAATGATGCTATGACCCTATATTCGAGACTAAAAGGATTATTAGTAGTTAGGTTATGTCACTTAAAGTCCCATTAGCATGAATTGTGAACTACCGGGTTTTGGTAGACGCTTATGCATTTGATAGTACTATTTGGGGATGATCACCCCAGTTCGCGCCTTGACGGTTGATCCCCGTCGTACCACATTGATTGGTAAGCGAATTTATGTATGAGAAGATTCCATAGCGTGATTTTTGTGACGACACGCTAACTTAGATGGGCAAATTGTTTGTCGGGTTCGCGGCCCGCTGTTTTCACAGTAAGGTAACAATGTCATGCGGCTAATAATAATCCTACAATCTATACGACCTGTATAATCTAAATATCCGATATGATACGACGCTATTAACGATGAATATATTACCTATCATGGTAATATAGAGACTACAGTCTCATGGACGGTTTCAGATGTATGCTTGATTTATATATTGCCTGACTAGCAATATGTGGACTTACTTCCAATATTATACTTGTGTTCTGATTTTAAATGATTGTAAATGATTGTTTTATATAACGGTTTTCATTAAACTCTATGAATTTACTCGGCATTTGCTGATATGATTTTTGCATGTTTTCTATCTCAGGTGCTTGAAGGTAATCCGGATGGAGATCGACTCTAATGGCCCACACTTAATATTAAAAATGTTCATTCGATCTATGTTTTGTAAACTTAATGACCTGTATAATTTGGGACCTGTTGTACACTTTTAAACCTTTTTATCGAATGAATGTTTGTTAAACCTTGTACGACCATTTTTATGTGTTGTCTATGATTGGAGTTATTGTGCTATCCCGTAACACTCTGAAAGACCCTTCCGTTGTACCGATACGAAAAATGAGAGTGTTACAGTTTGGTACCAGAGCTCTCGTTGTAGAGAACAAAAGATTTCAAAAACCAAGGTTTTGAACAAAATTTTTCAAAATCTTTTGACAATGAACATTTAAGAAAATATTTGAAAAATCTTTTGACTATAACGGTGCCAGAGATCTCCGACGTTACCAACAAGCCCTATTGAGAAGATATATATTTTGATATATATAATATAATTTATATATATGTATATATCGTGATTTCATTATGTAATTGTTTAACTAGTATGTTATCCTAATACGAGATATATATATAAATGCAGATTGTCATGGCTGACCCTAATATTCCTGTAGAAAACACTGCTATTCCCGAACCTAATATAGAAGATGATCCTTATTTAGACTTAGTAGATTTTGATATTGATGATGAGGAGGAACCATTTGAGGATCCCGAGCCCGAGTTAGGACTAGGAGATCAGATTGCCCCTCAGGAAGACTTAGTAGAGAATGAGATTGAGAATGTGGGTAATGAGAATGTGGATATTGAGAATGATAGTGAGATTGGGTTAGATAATTTAGATGATGAGATTGACGACGAGGATGTCGAGGTGGATGTAGGTATAGATGTTGAGGTTGATGACGATGAGGAAGCTGAGCTTATTTATCCGTATGATGTTCCAGAGGGCGAGCCTTTGCCCTCACCATTTTGTTTCTCTGATTCTGAGGATGAGTTACCTAGGGATGAAATGTCTGAATCGTCTGAATCTGATTCTGAATCAGAGGAGGATGAGGATGATGATGCACCTGACGGTACGGATGGTATTGCTACTCGTAGACGTGAGATAGAAGAGTCGTCTAGTACTCGAGAGGCTACTCATATTGATGGTCTTGCACCATGGGCCTTGAGACGTGATCTAGATGCTTCCCGTGTTAAGAGTTGTGTGACAGAGGTTGGATTAGGTGTTGTTCAGACTCAGGTTGCTTATTTGGAGTCGAAGACTAAGATTGGCGAGAAAGAGCGAGAATTGCTTAGTTTGGATTTGAGCGATATAAAGCGTGGATTGAATGAGGCATTTAGGAGGTTATCAGTGTTGGAAAGTGGTGAGTATGCTGCCATGAAGAGAAAGGTGAATTCTATGGAGATTCAGTTGAGTGTGGCTCGTGCGATGCGTGAGAAAGCTGAAAAGGAGTTGAATATATCAGTGGGTTGGAACAGTAGATTTTATGCCGACATGGTTGAAAGAGAAGTAATCCGTAAGCGCCCAGCTGAAGATGTGTCTAGTGATCATCCGGCGAAGATCCAGAAGACGATGGATGATGGACCATCTGGCGGTTCTCAGTAGACCAGTCTGTGTTTAGTAGTGACCTTTATATCTTTTGTGCTTGTAGCTTTGACTGAACCGACTTGCTAGTTGTAGGCTTGGCACGAATTTTGAGTGTATATAGTGTTAGAACTTTGATATGGATGTACTAAGACAATACTTTTGTTTCAGATCAAATGAAATATGTATCTTGTCTTGAATTCCATATTGTGCCTTATTTGTATCTTGATTATGAATTCGATCCATATTATATGAATCCTTTGTTGGATGAATGCTTAATACTTTGAAATTGTGGAATTATAGAACTATGCCGCCCAAGAAGGCTGTGACTGAGGATGATGTACGTAGGATTATTACGGAGCAAGTTACCGCATCTATGACTGAATTTATGGCAAATGCTAGAAATGAAGCTGGCGGTAGTGGAGCTGGCGGTAGTGGAGCTGGCGGTAGTGGAGCTGGCGGTAGTGGAGCTGTTGGTAGTGGAGCTGGCGGTAGTGGAGCTGGCGGTAGTAGAATTGGCGGTACTAATGTGAATGTGAATGCTAATAATGTGAATGCTAATACTGGAGGAAATGTAGGAGGACTTGGAACGAATGCACCTGAAGTTGGTGGCTGTACTTATGTGACGTTCATGAAGTGTGAACCTCTACCTTTTAATGGAACTGAAGGTGCTGTAGGATTAAGCCAATGGATTGAGAAGATTGAATCGGTGTTTAGGATTAGTAAGTGTAAGGAGGAAGATAAGGTGACTTTTGCTATGGCTACTCTTAAAGGTCGTGTGTTGACTTGGTGGAACGGGAGAATTGCTTTCATGGGTCTTGATGCTGCTAATGCTACTCCTTGGGCTGAAATCAAGAAGTGGATGACTTTGGAGTTTTGTCCTCGTAGTGTGATTATTAGGTTAGAACAAGAGTTGATTCATCTGAGAATGAAAGGTGTGGACATTGATAGTTACACGAATCGATTCCATGAGTTGGCCTTGCTATGTCCTCGATTGGTTGAACCCGAAGAGATCCGAATTGAGCAATATGTGAAAGGGTTGACCAGGAATATCCGGGGGGACGTGACATCATCGAAACCACTGACCATTGATGATGCTGTTCGAATGGCTTACCAACTCATTGGACAGATAATTCAGGATAAGGAAGATGAAGCCCGTGTAGGTGAGAAAAGAAAGGGAGACGGTGATCGTGTAGATAGAGGTGATTATAGGAAGAATTTCAATCGCCGTCATAACAAGAGAAAGGTGAATGCAAATGCTCTTACCTACAATGCACCGCGCAACGATGATAGATGTCCTAAGTGTGGAAACAAGAGGCATCCTGGCGACTGCTGGAAGTGCCGAAATTGCGGAAAGCTTGGACACAAGGTTGAAAGGTGTAAGAAGGGAACGATTTGCTTCAACTGTAATGAAGAAGGTCATAGGAAATCGGAATGCCCCAAGTTGAAAGCGATTGTACCTGGAAGAAACCCCCAGGGTGGTATCTACCAACTTGGAACAATTGAGGTGAAGAAAGAGGATCCGAATGTCATTACCGGTACGTTTTTACTCAACAATCATTATGCTGTTGCTTTATTCGATTCGGGTGCCGATAGGAGCTTTGTATCCACTAAATTTAGTGCCCTTATTGATATTGAACCTGTTGAGATAAGTACCAGTTACGAGGTGGAATTGGCTGATGGTAAATTAGTGAAAACTAATAGGCTATTAGAAGGATGCTCTCTAAATCTCTTGAACCATTCCTTTCCGATTGATTTGATGTTGATAGAATTAGGTAGTTTCGATATTATTATTGGTATGGATTGGTTGTCGTTGAATAATGCTACTATTTTATGTGGAGAGAAGAAGGTTAAGATTCCTCTTAGGAATAGGACGTTAGTAATTGATGGTAGTCGAGGTGAATCCCGTTTGAAAATCGTTTCATGTATTAAAGTCCAAAAGTACATCGGGAACGGTTGTGAGTTATTCTTAGCTCAAGTGACCGGGAATGAGTCTAGGGAGAAACGATTGGAAGATGTACCTATTATTTGTGAATTTCCTGAGGTATTTCCTAAAGATTTACCCGGACTTCCACCGATAAGGCAAGTAGAGTTTCGAATCGATTTAATTCCTGGTGCTGCACCGGTGGCACGTGCGCCTTACCGATTAGCCCCTTCTGAATTAAAGGAGTTATCTGAGCAACTTAAGGAGTTGTCTGATAAAGGTTTTATTCGACCGAGCTCGTCGCCTTGGGGAGCTCCAGTCTTGTTTGTTAAGAAGAAGGATGGATCTTTTCGTATGTGCATTGATTATAGGGAACTGAATAAGTTGACAATTAAAAATCGATATCCTTTACCTAGGATTGATGATTTGTTTGATCAACTGCAAGGATCTAGTGTGTATTCTAAGATAGATTTGCGGTCAGGATATCACCAACTTCGCGTCCGTGAAGAAGATATTCCTATAACTGCATTTAGAACTCGTTATGGACACTATGAATTTCAAGTAATGCCATTTGGGTTAACTAACGCACCTGCGGTTTTCATGGATTTAATGAATCGAGTGTGCAAGCCCTACTTGGATAAATTTGTGATTGTGTTTATTGACGATATTCTAATCTATTCAAAGAATGAAGATGAGCATAGAGAACATTTGAGGATTGTTTTGAAGTTGTTGAAGGATGAAAGGTTGTATGCTAAGTTTTCGAAGTGTGATTTCTGGTTAGATTCTGTGCAATTTCTTGGTCATGTGATTAACAAAGATGGAATTCATGTTGATCCTGCAAAGGTTGAAGCTATTAAGAATTGGTCTGCACCGACAACGCCAACGGAAGTGCGACAGTTCTTAGGATTGGCTGGCTATTATAGGCGATTCATTAAAGAATTTTCTTTGATAGCTAAACCCTTGACTAAGCTTACTCAGAAGAATAAACCTTTCGTTTGGGGAAGTGATGAAGATGGAGCATTTCAGATATTGAAGCAAAAATTATGTAGTGCGCCAATCTTATCATTACCCGAAGGGAGTGAAGATTTTGTAGTGTATTGTGATACATCTCTTAGAGGTTATGGAGCTGTTTTGATGCAGAGAGAGAAAGTGATAGCTTATGCTTCTAGGCAATTAAGGAAGAATGAGGAGAATTATACTACTCATGATCTTGAGTTAGGAGCTGTGGTCTTTGCTCTTAGGTTGTGGAGACATTATCTGTATGGCACCAAGTGTACGGTATTCACCGATCACAAAAGCCTACAGTATATTCTCGACCAGAAGGAATTGAACATGAGGCAACGAAGATGGATAGAATTGTTAAGTGATTATGACTGTGATATAAAATATCACCCAGGAAAAGCCAATGTAGTTGCTGATGCGTTGAGTAGGAAAGATAGAGAGCCTATCAGGGTGCGTTCTCTAGTCTTGACCGTGCACAATAATTTGCCTGAGCAAATTAGAAATGCACAAATAGAAGCTTGTAAGAAGGAGAATTTTGTTAATGAAGGGTTCCGAGGAGAAGGAGATCCTTTAGAGGTTAGAGCTGATGGAGTGAAATGTTTAAGAGGTCGTATGTGGATACCTAAGTTTGGAGGCTTAAGAGATTTGGTTATGTTAGAATCCCATAAATCTAAGTATTCCATTCATCCGGGATCTGATAAGATGTACCATGATTTGAAGAAGTTGTATTGGTGGCCGAATATGAAAGCTGACATAGCTATGTATGTTCTTCAATGCTTGACTTGTGCTAGAGTTAAAGCTGAACATCAAAAGCCATCAGGACTACTTCAACAACCAAAGATTCCTGAATGGAAGTGGGAGCGAATTGCAATGGACTTTATCACCAAGCTTCCTAGAATATCATCTGGAAACAATTCGATTTGGGTTATTGTCGATAGACTGACCAAATCAGCACACTTCATTCCGGTTAAGGAGCAGTTCTCACTGGAGAAGCTGACTCGAATATACCTTGATAATGTTGTATGCAAGCATGGAGTGCCTGTATCGATCATTTCAGATCGAGATCCTAGATTCGCATCGAATTTTTGGAAATCTCTCCAAAGATCTTTGGGAACGAATCTCGACATGAGCACTGCTTATCACCCCCAGACTGATGGGCAGAGTGAAAGGACGATACAAACATTGGAAGATATGTTGAGAGCTTGTGTGTTAGACTTTGGTAAGAATTGGGATAAACATTTGTCGTTAGCAGAGTTTTCGTATAACAATAGTTACCATTCTAGTATTAAGGCTGCACCGTTTGAAGCTTTGTATGGTAGGAAGTGTGGATCTCCTGTATGTTGGAGTGAAGTTGGGGATACCCAGCTCACGGGACCGGAATTAATCCGGGAGACTACGGAGATGATAGTTCAAATTAAGAAGAGGTTGTTGACTGCCCGTAGTAGACAGAAAAGTTACGCGGATGTGCGGCGGAAGCCAATGGAGTTTGAAGTGGGTGACCGAGTAATGTTGAAGGTATCGCCATGGAAAGGCGTTATCAGATTTGGAAAACGAGGAAAATTGAATCCCCGTTATATTGGACCCTTTAAGATTTTATCTAGAGTAGGTCCGGTGGCTTACAAACTAGAGTTACCCCCAGAACTTCATGGTGTTCACAACACATTCCATGTATCTAATCTGAAGAAATGTCTAGCAATGAGTGATGAGAAAATTCCGTTAGGTAAGGTTCGAATAGATAGGAAGTTGCATTTTATCGAAGAGCCCGTAGAAGTTATGGACCGTGAGGTAAAGCAACTGAAACAAAGTCGGATACCTATTGTCAAGATTCGATGGAATTCAAAGCATGGACCGGAGTATACTTGGGAACGAGAGGATGAAATGTGGAAGAAATATCCGCACCTCTTCGATTTCAATAAGAAACGGACATCCAAATGAAATGGATCACGAGGACGTTGATCCCTTTTAGGAGGAAAAGCTGTGACAAATCTAACATTTTCAGGTAGTGAAATATTTTCTCGTATAATATTTTGAAACTTATTTTTGTGTTGGTTGACGAACTCATAATTTACGGATTTAAATTTGGGCTTACGTGCATAATTTGGCGTCTTTTACGACTAAACCGGAAACCTTAGGATTACGTATTTACGTTTTTGAACTCCGTTTTTGATGAGACAATTTTTATTGGATTCGTTTTGTGACGGTGATTCATAATTTATAAAAACGTTTTTCGTAAAACGACCCGAGGGCACGCAAATCGATAAAACTAGAATCGAGAAATACCCGTAAACTAGTGAGATGGGACAAAACACTTTGCCACATCCCACTAGCTTATATGGGACGGCAATGTGACACCACCACACATAGGTGGCATCAAGCTAACAACAACTTACACAAGTGTAAGCTTGTGCTTACACACCAAGCTAACCATTACCACTTAACCTTCAAAACTAACAACTAGTTTCATTCTTACCATTTCATCCATGCAAACCACTATAGAAATTCTCTCTACTCCTCCCTTTGTGCCGTCCCAAATAAGCTAACAAACATCCCATTTGATCTTTTCTAGCTACAAACCACATGTTTACTAGTCCTATTAAGGTGTTTCCTTGAAGCCTTGATCATTTGGTGGCCATATAACCAACTTTGGAGGTGATTTGCTTGTGTCCTAGGGCTGATTTTCCAACATATGATCTTGATATTTGATGGTCTTGGAGATACTTGTTGTGTTCATCAAGTTCTTGCCTTCCTAAACCAAGAAATCCACTTGGAATGGTAAAGAAGATCATCCTCTACATTTTTCTCTTATTATTTTGTAAAGAACAAATGTATTTTCTTTCGTTTTGTATATGTATATGATGTATATATGATGATAAAAATGTTGTGTGGGGATCAAGTGTTGATAAACATGCTTAAAAATGATGATAACCATAAGAAATGAAGCTAAAATCATGACTAATTAGTTGGCTGTATAAAAACAGTAGATAACTAAATGATGAACTGATAAAAATGCATGGTTTGATCTATTTACAGTAAGTAGATGATGTTATACACATGTGAGAGTTGGCCATGCAATGGAATCAAAATAATGAGTGAGATATGATCAAAACAAGTTAGGTGGTACAATCTGAATAAGCAGTTTTGTAGGGACTGTTAAGGCAACTTAGACTCAAAATGGGCAGTAGCTATAACTAAGTTATATGTAGCACATATTATGAAGAAGTTGTCATCCATAAATGAGCTTCTAAGTCATTGTAGAACTCTAGATATGATAAAAATGGTGAATATGAAGTTAAAAATCAGATTTTAGAAATAATGTTTATTATTATTATATAAGCACTCACTTTATAATTTATAAAATGTAAAAATGTAAACCCACTAACTTATAGAACTTAATTATATAAATGTATAAAAGGTTAATTAAATGGGTAAATTATATAAATGGAGGTAAAATAATATTTATAAGTAATAAAAACTATAAACTTGATTTTTACGACTTTTTCGGCTATCGCCGTGAAATTAACGTTTTTCATCAAATAAAACTTAGACGACCAAACCCGTCTAATGTAAAGTTTATAAAAGTTATATACTGATGTATAAGTAACTAATACAAGTAAAAACCGATAAAACCCGAACTATAAGAATTACGGACATTTACGAGCTAACTAAACCTATTAGACTAATAATTGGACTTAATAAGATAAAAACTTGTAAAAAGAATTATTTGGGCTTAACCCATTAGGGCCCAACATGAAAAGTATATATACTGATCATATAGGTATAAAATGGGTAAAAAAAAGTTAAAGAACTTATAAAAGACTTAATGGACTTAAAATAGGTAAAATCGGTAAAACTAGTGAACTAGTAAGACGTTACCAAAACGTAAACACTAAATTAGTAAACAAGGATTTATAAACCCACTTGATCATCATCATATGTACAAAATCATCATATGTATATTGTTATTTTGATAAAAGTCATTGGACCGAGTCTAAGACCGATTATTATTTATATAGGTACCCGTGACCGAAGCACGCCCGTAGCCGATAATCCGCCTTTCATTAACAACGTGAGTTCATAGCCTCGCACTCTTTTAAATGTTTTATAAAATGATTTGTAAACCCGCGAGGGAGATAACATGCTAGATTTTTATAAAATAGAACACAAGTAGTCCCGATTGTATGCTAAATGATATGGACCCGAATGATGCTATGACCCTATATTCGAGACTAAAAGGATTATTAGTAGTTAGGTTATGTCACTTAAAGTCCCATTAGCATGAATTGTGAACTACCGGGTTTTGGTAGACGCTTATGCATTTGATAGTACTATTTGGGGATGATCACCCCAGTTCGCGCCTTGACGGTTGATCCCCGTCGTACCACATTGATTGGTAAGCGAATTTATGTATGAGAAGATTCCATAGCGTGATTTTTGTGACGACACGCTAACTTAGATGGGCAAATTGTTTGTCGGGTTCGCGGCCCGCTGTTTTTACAGTAAGGTAACAATGTCATGCGGCTAATAATAATCCTACAATCTATAGGACTTGTATAATCTAAATATCCGATATGATACGACGCTATTAACGATGAATATATTACCTATCATGGTAATATAGAGACTACAGTCTCATGGACGGTTTCAGATGTATGCTTGATTTATATATTGCCTGACTAGCAATATGTGGACTTACTTCCGATATTATACTTGTGTTCTGATTTTAAATGATTGTAAATGATTGTTTTATATAATGGTTTTCATTAAACTCTATGAATTCACTCGGCATTCGCTGATATGATTTTTGCATGTTTTCTATCTCAGGTGCTTGAAGGTAATCCGGATGGAGATCGACTCTGATGGCCCACACTTAATATTAAAAATGTTCATTCTATCTGTGTTTTGTAAACTTAATGACCTGTATAATTTGGGACCTGTTGTACACTTTTAAACCTTTTTATCGAATGAATGTTTGTTAAACCTTGTACGACCATTTTTATGTGTTGTCTATGATTGGAGTTATTGTGCTATCCCGTAACACTCTGAAAGGCCCTTCCGCTGTACCGATACGAAAAATGAGAGTGTTACATTTTTCATTGATCTCGTGAGTTTTTGATTGATTTATACCCAAGCTTCACATTTTTTCGTTTTTTTGTTGTTCCAAGTGATCCACATATCTTCTACATAGTTGTGGTAGAGGTTTTGGTGCTTTGGATTGGTTAAGATCACGGATTTCTAAGCAAAAATCTCATTTTTTATTCAAAAGTACGGAATAGTAACTCTCATTGCGAAATCTTTACTTCGCAATAAGCTAGGGTTTTCATATTGCGAGACTTGTCTTTTCTCAATACGTGAGGGTTTCTGTATTGCGAAGCTCATGTCTTCGCAATACATTAGGGTTTATATATTGCGAAGATTGATACTTGATATTGCAAAGATACTGGTTTTAGACATTTCGAAGAATCCATTTTTTGGTATTGCAAAGGTTGAGATTTTGAGTCTTGCGAAGGTTAAGATTTTGGGTATTGTGAAGATTAGTATAGTGAGTCATTGCGAAGATTACACATTTTCAGGATTGCGAAGACTTTAACCAGTTTATTGCGAAGAAGCTTATTGCGAAGGTCCTTATTGCGAAGGTCATTTTATTGCGAAGGTCAAATATTTCGAAGTTCATAAGCCAATTACTCCGAGAATAACTTGCAAATTTATCCCGAAAATTTTTGTGAATTTTTTGTTTGTCTTGGAATTTTTTGGTTTATTGTGAACACTTTGTTAGGGGATTTCACACAATTTTTCGGAATTGACAACCACACCTCATCACAACACATCCACTAAGATCCTAATCCATTCACAAGTATTCACCATGTCTACCAACAACAATAACATTGCGATTGCTAGTCAAATTCGTTTGGAACAAGGTGGCAATGGTAATCCACCTGTGCTGACAGTCGTTTGCTACGTTCAGTGGAGATCTCGTTTCCTGAGATTTCTTGACGGAAAAGAGAACAGAAACGCTCTTCGTCATTGCCTTGAGAATCCACCTCTAGTTTTTTGAATTCAGACCAATTACCACACAAGCAGAGGATGGTACTTCATCAACTACATGAGCTATGGAGAATTTCGACACATGTCCTGCTGAGAAAAAGAAAATCCTCCAAGCTGAAGCTGATGCTGTAAACTACATACTCACTGGGATTGAAAACGATATCTATTCCACAGTTGATGCATGTCCTAATGCTATGGAAATGTGGAATACAATTCATCGATTAAAGCAAGGTGAGTCGATCAATGTTCAAGATCTCGAGACTAATCTACTTTGGGAGTTCGGAAAATTCACATCCAAAGATGGTGAGTCCATTGACTCATATTACTGCGAGATTCTAAAAAATGATGAATGAGCTTGTCAGAAATCAGTACACCATCTCCAATCATCATGTCAATGTTCAATTTTTACTTCAACTCAAACCAGAATGGCAAAGGTTTGTGACTTTGGTTAAACAAAGGGAATATATCAAGACTATATATTATCATAAACTTTATGATATCTTGAAAGAACATCAGAATGAAGTGAATGAACTTAGGGCTGAAAAGGTAGAACGGTCTGCTAACTCTATTGCTTTTGTGGCTGATACTTCAACACAACCCGTTCATTGTCAACAAGCACCTTCTCATTCCTCAAGGTCCTCAAGGTCCTCAAGGTCATCAAGCTCATCCACTAAACCTCTAGCTACTGCTAGAAACAAAGAAAAAGAAATTGTCCCCACTCCACCTCCAAAGTATGACACCGAGTCAGATGGAGACAGGGATGATTAACAAACTTCAAGGGACAAGAAGATTGAGGAACTCATGTCTTTACTCACCACAACATATAAGAAGATCTACAAACCTACCAACAAAAACCTCAGATCATCCTCCAATGCTCGATATAAGGAAGTCAACAATACTCCAAGGTATGATCGTGATGCAAGGTATGATAATCAGAGGTTGCCTAATCCAGTTAGGGCTAGAGATACTATAGGCACTCCGGTTGTGCAGAAGACTAGGATTCAATGCTTTAATTGCAATGGATTTCGGCACACGGCTTGAGAATGTAAGAAGCCAAAACGGGTTAAATATTCTGCATATCACAAGGAAAAGATGTTGATGTGTAAGAAAGAAGAAGCAGGGATTCCACTCACAGGAGATGAAGTTGATTGGCGTGACGACACTGATGATGAAGCCGATGATCAAGAGTTGGAGGCACATTACGTGTACATGGCAAAGATTCAAGAAGTGATTCCAGAGACTGCTGACAATTCTGGACCTATCTTTGATACTGGGTCAATTGAAAAGGTACCATCATACGATAACTATAATGTGTTTGCTAATGAACGACGGCATCCTTAGCAACCCGAAAGCATCAATGACACATACGTAATGGACACGGAGGATAGTAATATATCTACGGATTCACAGCATATGTGTAATGATGACGGTAATGCTGCTCAAGATACCGAATCAGACGAGGACCGTGATTTGCTTGCATCTATTATTGAAACTTTGAAACATGAAATTGATGAAAACAAAGAGGCTAATAAACGTTTAAAGCAAGCAAACACATCCTTACCCTAGGAGATAGACAGTCTTAAAGAGTGTGATTATGTAAAAGAATCTGATCGACGAGTTGCAATAGCTAATGGTTTGGTATATGAACGTAAGGTGCTCAACGAACAATATTGTTCTGCAGTAACACAGGAAATTCATATGTCAAAACAAAAGATATCGGAACTTGAAGAATAACTGCTGTTGCATACACTCCAAATTTCTGAATTAGGGTCGGTTAACAAAGAACAAACTGAGCTTTATAAAACACGTGAAGAAAAAGACATTGAAAAAATTCTTGCTTTGGAAAAGAGAGTCGACACGTTAAACAACATTGTTTACAAAACGGGTCAATCTATTCAAACTGTGAACATGCTCAATAGAAATATGAAAACGAGTTTTGTTAAGCCTGACTATCTCAAGAATATTAAAAGTATCAAACCTGCTCTTTATGATATTGGTTGTTATAATGATTATCTTGCCCTTATGCTTTCCCCTGGCTGTGACGAAATCATTCGTCATCATGAAGAAAGTCGATCAAACTTAAGTGATTTGATAAACCTTTCTGATTCTTAATACAAGCGATTATCTCTCGTATGAAAGTTCGTTGATTCCAGCCTTTTCGAATTGATTACTAGTTAAAAGTGCGATTCAGTCGTTCTTGGTGGAAAATAAATTGGTTTGGTTATCTATTCTAAACTAAAAGCAAATATGAAAATGTCGTTGAGTAAAAATAAAAGCTTTGAAAATTAAACTAAAAATTACGAGTTAAAAATAAATGATTAAAAACTTTAAAACTTAAAAGGTGAATTTAAAACTTGAAAAGTTTGTAAAAACAAAAACTTAAAACCGTCGGAATGATCTTGATCGGAATCCCATCGGAATGTACCCGTCGGAATAATCCGTCAGAAAGTAACAAAATGAATGTTGTCAGAATAATGATTAGTAAAGCTATCGGAATCAACCCTGTCGGAATATCAAAGTATCGGAATAATTCTATCGGAATACAAGAAATTCTGTCAGAATATGGCTGATGAAATTTTGGCAGCGTTTCGTCGCAATAAGTCTTATACCCGATCACAAAGTACGATGCCAGGAGCAATCGCAACCCACGATCGGAATAAGTGATCGGAATACACTATCTGAATAATCGATCGCAGAGTAAAACCCTAAGGGTTATTACGATCGCAAAGCTGAATCGGAATGACTGTCGCAATATGTAAACCCTAATGATATTGTGATGGAAAAACAAAAGGTATTCGGATGGAATACAATAAGCTTAAACCCGAATAAGCACTAATAAGCAAAGACGAATAAGCACTTATTTAAATCTCAACCAAATGAAAACGAGCATAAATTTAAAAACTTTTAAAACACGAAATAAGCAAACTTTATGAATCAAACTTTAAAAAGACTAAACTTTTTAAGAAAACTAAAAAGTAAATAAGTTAAACACAAAAAAGCCAATAAGCATGATAAGCCCAAAGCTTAATCCATATAAAACTTAGATGGAAACCAAAAGATAAACTCTTTGATCTCATAAACATCAAGATGAAACAAGATCGAGCTTATCTTGAATCAAAAATAAGTAAAAATCAAGAAAGGTAGAAAGAGATTGAAGATGAAAAACTTAACTTGAACTTGTAGATTAATGATTCCAAAATACAAGAGTGAATTAAAGCTTAAACATGAAATAAAGAAAAGATGAAATTTTAGTGAGAGAAAGTTAAACACTTTCTCTCTCTAAAATGAAAACTAAAGAAAGAAAAATAAAACTAGCTAACAATTAACTAGAACCCTCCTAATGTGTCATTAGGAGGGTATATATAGGAGGTGGGGAGTGCATGTGTTGCTTCCTTCTTTCTTTTCGTCTCGACTCTATTTAAATTCTTTGTCTTTCTCGACGTCGTCCCGGGATTTGTCGATATAAATTGAACTTGTCTTATAAATTTCTTCTTCTAATAGACTTGAGTTCTTCGACTTCATTAAACTTCCGTCTTTAGACTTTTTCTTCGATAAATCTTCAGAATAGGCCTTGGACTTCCGTTCTTTTTACACTCTTGATCTTTTGACTTCGTCTTTTCCCGTTTTCTTTGATAAAAGCCCGTGATAGCCTATGTTTTCTTCCTTTTTCATATTTTTATCTTGAAACACAATAAAAACACAAACCACGCATAATTCCGACTTTTATGACAT
The DNA here is from genome assembly GCA_025667525.1 of Glebionis coronaria. Taxonomy (NCBI): domain Eukaryota; kingdom Viridiplantae; phylum Streptophyta; class Magnoliopsida; order Asterales; family Asteraceae; genus Glebionis; species Glebionis coronaria. Next base: position 273,683,253 of record CM046876.1, read on the forward strand.
AAAATACACGTTTTGATCTTGTTATTATTGGAGATAAGTGGTAATAGGATAAGTGTTTTCACACTTATTAAATCCCCTACACTTGACCATTGCAATGCCCTCATGCAATGCAATAATTTCAAAGCACATATTACATTTCACATCATAGATAACCCACCTTGGCCTTTATTAAATACTAAACATTAAGGAAATTAAAAAGATAGAAATATGTACAAAATAAGTAAAGAAATCAAAGACTTACATTGGGGTTTTGGTTGTCATGAATGTTCATCATCCTCAAGTTTTACGTTCCCCATACCAAGCTTAAAAACGAGATCATTGTTATTATAAGTTAGCAAACTATCACGAATCCATGTAGCCCAATTATTCACTTAGACTCCCTTATTCCTAGGTGTATCTCTTATATTTTAATATTGTCTTGAATGATCACGAGGATGCTGTAGAAACTAGAAGGAGGGGTTGAATAGTTTCTTATATTTACTTGTTAGTATGTGGTTTCCAAAAATCCTTTTTAAAAAACTTAGGCTTGAGGAAATATGTGAAATCTTCTTATGCACAATATCAACAATGATAGTGTAACTAATACTAACAAATATATATGCACAAAGAATAAAGAATGATAGTGTAACTAAGCTAATATTAACAATTCTATATGCATAAAGAATAAAGAATGTAAAGAGTTAAGGGTAAAGAAAGATCAAACAGAACACCAAGGATTTATAGTGGTTCGGCAACGAAGCTCACTCCTCGTTCCTACTCCACTCCTCGAGTACTCCTTACTCGAGAGTTCACTACACAACAAGCTCCTTATGGTGGAGAAAACCGTACACGTCGCTTAACCAATTTCCGACTCTAAGCTAAAAGTCGAGCCCTAATCGTAGCTAGGACCAATCTACACAACTATACTTAGTACATACACAACTTCCAAATAGACACAACTACTTGGATCTTTACAACTATGACACAACTACAAGTGTATAAAATTAGATCTTCAATGGATCTTTGGTGGTGGACTCAACACTTCACAAGGATAGTGTTCTTCTCTTTGCACTTGGAGAGGAAGAGATGGAAGGACAAGATTCACTTCTTAAACAAGTAGTAATCAAACAAATGATCAAAGATTTGAGTGATTAAAGAAGGGGTTTTGAATCTGGAAATAAATGTGCAAAAGAGGTGAGTTGAAAAGCTGAGAATGGTCCACTATTTATAGGACAAAGGAGCCAACGGCTATATTTGCCCGCGGTTCCTTATCGATAAGGAACCGCCTAGGCGCTAAGGTACCGCTGGACTAGACTCCGCTCCTTTTTGTCCTTTAGTGGTGGAGGTCATATCTGGCTTAAAAAAATATCATGATAGAATATTCCTAACCAAATAAGAATATGCCATTTTCAAATTTTCAAATAATTAAGTTAATAAAACATTTTCTTAAAAAGAAAGTTTAATAAAAAACTTGTCACACTTAATAAAAAGTGAGTTTTAAGAAAAGATTAAATAACTTGATCACTTGATTAAGGTTAGTACTTGTTTATCCATACCTTAAGTGAAAATGGGTAAAATGAAAAATACTTGAACTCAAGAATTCGTTTTTCGTTGTTTTCGTAAATGCTTGTTTTTACATATTGTCGTAATCAAAACAAAGCGAGACCGAAAAATGCAAGTAACGTTTTTAGGCATTATTGCATTAACAATCTCCCCCTTTTTGATTCCGACAATAAATAAACTCAATCACACAAAAAACAAGATTTTCGAAGACGAGTTTATTCATTTCTCCCCCTTTGTCGAAGCAAAAAGGTTGCACAAGTCGGTGTTGAAGAAACGGACTTTGCAAAGACTCCCCCTTAGTGCTTACTCCCCCTAGCTTGGGGCACCGAGGAATCGAGATATGGTGACAAGCTACATAGAAGGGTTAGTTTAACAAAAGAAACAACCAACAATATATAGCAATAGGTCACAAAAAATATAAAAGAGAAGAAAACAAAAAGACAAAGATCCAAGATAGGTTACTAAAAAACATCATACAAAGAAGTATGGAAAAAGAAACAAGCCAAAAAGCATAAATCTAATCCTAGTTATTCTAGAATTCTATGATTTGCTTGAATTTGGTGTCTTGTGGATAAGCAACCAATGCTTATATGAAAGACAAGGTAATTGCGGAGGGTGGTGGTGGTGGCTTGTTGGAGATCTCATAATCATAGTGAAGAGGAGGCTTGATTAAGAGACTCTTGATGTAACTCAACTCCTCATAGATGTGTGCCATAGCAAGATGTTGATATTGACAACATTGACAATATGTTCCATGGTGCATGACATTATCATGAGAAGGAGGAAGAACACTAAAGGGTGGTGGTGGAAGAAAAGATGTTCCACAATCAACATTCTTGGTAGGAGAGATGTGATTAAGAGTGTTCTTGGGTGGGTTTGGATTGTAATGGTTTTTGGATGAGTTGGGATTGAAAGCAATTGGAGAAAATGAAGGAGATTCAAGGCTTTCATTGGGAGAATAAGACATTTTGGATGTGAAGTAATGCAAAATGCTTATGGTTTAAATAGGGAAGGTTTAGGGTATTTATGGGGTGGTCAAAGGGTTTGAAACAAAGATTCTCAAAAATGTTGGAGCAAATCTGGAGTTTCAGACAAAAACCCGAAAAAGGAAGGCACTGTAGGCGGTTCCTTATCTAGGCTGGCGGTACCTTATCAATAAGGTACCGAGGTTCACATATGGAACCGCCTGCAGAGGCAGTGTTTGGTGTTTGGAGGAAGATTTTTTAGCAAATCTTATTTTTCTAGTCTAACTTATCATAGGGATATGCTTAAAAGCAAAGATAGACAAAGAGAACATATGCAAACTTACCAAATAGAGATTTGACCAAAATACATGGATAAAAAAATCGATGTAGGAGGTGTGTAAGACAAGACCTTAAGTCATGACACAATGATCCTCCATGATTCTATCTTGTTCTTGCTATGTTTGAGAGAATCATACATATGAATTATGTAAGCTCTAGATTAATAGCGAGAATCTATGAAAAATCGTTTTTAGATTGAATTAACAATGTCAAACTAATTTCTTAACCATTTTCGAAAGAGACTTTGAGAGTTTTGAAAAGGGGAAGAGAATGTTTTTCAAAAAGAGTTTGGAAGACTCAATGACTCAAAGTGGTAAAAGAAACCCACAAAGAGAAAGGAAATTAAGGAAGATGTTCCATTAATCCTAGACCTAGACGCAAGTAATTAAAAGTTCCCTCTTAAGTGGCTTAGTGAAGATATCGGCTAAGTTGTCCTCGGAGGGCACCTTTTAAATAGAAATGTTCCCCTTTTGAACATTATCCCTAAGGAAATGGTGTCTAATTTCTATGTGTTTGGTTCACGAATGTTGCACGGGATTCTTGCTAAGGTCTATAGCGCCTTTATTATCTCACATGATGGGAACATCATCAAGAGAAATCCCATAATCGACAAGCGCTTGCTTCATCCATAGAGCTTGTTGACATGCTTTTCCGGCACTCACATACTCGGCTTCCGTGGTGGATATTGCAAGAGCGGTTTGTTTCTTGGAGAACCAAGAAGTTAAACAACAACCCATGAAGGTACAAACTCCACTAGTGCTTTTCCGGTCCACATAGTCTCCCGCATGATCCGAGTCCGCGTAGACAATGGTTTCTACGCCGGTCCCTTTAGGATACCATAATCCTAAATGTATAGTGCCTTTAATGTATCGGAAGATACGCTTAACCGCTTCAAGGTGAGAGGTTTTGGGAGCCTCTTGGAAGTGAGCACAAAGGCAAACACTAAACATGATATCCGGTCGACTTGTCGTTAGGTACAACAAACTACCAATCATACCTCTATATTTGGTGTTGTCTACCGACTCACAATCATCATCTACGTTGAGTTTAGTATCCGAGGCCATTGGGGTCTTCATTGGTCTAGATTCTTCTAATCTAAATTTCTTTAGCATTTCTTTAGCGTACTTAGATTGACTAAAGAAAATACCATCGTCCATTTGTTTAATTTGGAGTCCTAAAAAGAAGTTAAGTTCTCCCATCATACTCATTTCAAACTCATCATGCATGATTTTGGCAAAGTCATCACACAATCCTTGACAAGTTGAGCCAAATATAATGTAATCAACATATATTTGTACGATTATGAGGTGAGGACCTTTCTTCTTTGTAAAGAGTGTATTGTCTACCATTCCCATGGTATACTCATGTTTAACAAGAAACGCTTTAAGTCTATCATACCAAGCTTTGGGTGGTTGTTTGAGTCCATAAATTGCTTTCTTAAGCTTGTAAACATGGTCCGGTTTCTCAAAATCAATGAAGCCGGGAGGTTGAGCCACATATACCTCCTCATTGATCAAACCGTTAAGAAATGCACTCTTTACATCCATTTGTTGAAACTTAAAATCTAAGGCACAAGCGTAGGCTAAAAGGATTCTAATAGATTCTAACCTAGCTACCGGTGCATATGTCTCGTCATAATCAATCCATTCTTGTTGATTATAGCCTTGTGCTACAAGTCTAGCTTTGTTACGAGACACAACACCATTCTCATCTAACTTATTCCTATATACCCATTTGGTTACTATAATGGTAGAACTTCTAGGTGGAGGAACAAGTTCCCAAACATCATTGGCAATGAATTGATCCAATTCTTCTTGCATCGCAATGACCCAACTCTCGTCCGTCAAAGCTTCTTTAACATTCTTTGGTTCAATCAAGGAGACTAAACAAAAGAAGTTGCTTTGGTTTTGGACTTGAGATCTTAGGGTCCTTTGATTTAAGTCACCGATGACATTATTGAGAGTATGATCCCTAGACTCCTTAATGTTTACTTCCTTTTCAACACTAAGGTCTTCAACTCCTATATTTCTAACCTCTTTGGCTTTAACTACTTCTAATTCATCCAAGTCATCATCAACCAATGGTGGTGTCTTGGCTGAAGGAGGGGTTTCATCAAAGGTTACATTGAGAGATTCTTCAATAACCCCCGAGGTTCTATTTAGGACTATGTAGGCTTTGCTAGTTTGGGAATAACCTAAAAGAATACCTTCGTAAGACTTTGGGTCAAACTTGGTAAGGTAGTCTTTGGTGTTGAGGATAAAGAACTTTCTACCAAACACCCTAAAGTATTCCAATGAGGGTTTCTTACCTTTAAGAATCTCATAAGGGGTCTTTCCTAGGAAAGGTCGAATAAGAATTCGGTTGAGAATATAAGTCGATGTGTCCACGGCATTGCACCAAAAATTTTGAGGCAAAGATTTCTCGTTTAACATCGTCCTACTCATCTCTTGGAGAGTCCTATTCTTCCTTTCAACTACCCCATTTGATTGTGGAGTGCGAGGAGCCGAGAAGTTATGGGTAATACCATGAGCTTCACAAAAGGCACCAAATTGCACTTCATTATCAAATTCCCTACCATGATCCGTCCTAATAGAAACAATTGAACTTCCTAGTTGATTTTGAATTCTTCGACTAAAGATTTCGAAGTGATCGAAAGCTTCATTCTTAGATGCCAAAAATCTAGTCCAAGTGAATCTAGAATAGTCATCAACTATAACTAGGGTATAAAGGTTACCTCCATAACTCCGTATGGCGGAAGGTCCAAAAAGATCCATATGTAGGATCTCTAAGCACCGAGAGGTCGAAACCAAATTCTTGGCTTTGTGACTTGAGTGAACTTGCTTTCCAACTTTGCAAGCATCACAAAAGTGACTATCAAAACCACCATCAAGTGGCCTAGTGGTAAGGTCCTTGACTCTCAAAGGAGAGGTCAAGGGTTCAAACCTCACTAGGTGTGTACACTTGGGGTGGCCACGGAGGTTCACCTGCGACGACTCCGGGCTATCCAAAAGGGTAGTCGCCCTGGGATTAGTCGGCTCGCAATGTCGAGTCGGAAACCTAGGTATACCAAAAAAAAAAAAAGTGACTATCAAACTTAATCTTGGGGAGGTGTCTTACCAACTCCTTAGAGACTAAAGATTGAATTAAACGCATATTAGTGTGACCTAATCTCCTATGCCAAAGAGTAGAACTATCATCTATAGTCGCAAGACATATGTTGTCTTTTGACTTCTTATTAACCTTCATAACATAAAGCCCATGCTTTCTAATACCTTTTCCAATGACCTTTCCATCTTTTACGATTTCACTGTCATGTTCCGAAAAGATAACCTTACACTTATTATCACAAATTTGACCTATACTTAAAAGGTTAAACCCTATGTTATCTACGTGCTCAACATTTTCAATGGTCATGAAGTCAAGAGAAACCGTACTTTTGCCAATGATATTACCACGTAGACTACTAGCGAATGTGACGTTACCTCTATCATATGCTTTGTAAAGCGAGAACAAACTTCGATTACCCGTCATGTGTTTAGAACATCCACTATCCTTAATCCACTCGTCGGGCTCCAAATCAATTCCCAAGCATATCTAGGTAACAACACACAAGATCAAACATTTGGTCCCCAATATCTCATGGGTCCAAAATTGTTAGTTCCAAACATCCCTTGCATTTGGTTGGGATGCATGAATGAAGGAGGGGTTCCCCATGGAGAACAAAATAGAGGAGGGTAGTAATTCATGTAACCATTTTGTTGTTCATTATTTCTCCTAGGTGTATTTGATCTAGGTTTAGAGTTATGATTATTCCTTCTAGGTGTTGGAGTTTTACTTCTAGATCATGAATTGTTTTGATTATCTCTTCTAGGCGTTGTTGGTCTACTTCTAGGCTTAGACTCATTCCGTATTCTAGGTGGAGTAGAAGATGGTCTTAATAAACTTCTATTTCCCATGAGAGGTTTACTTAATGGCTTGTATAACTTATCTATAGCATTGTCATCAAGTATGGGTAATTTTACCTTATTAACAATAAGATGCTTTGGTTTTTCATCTAACTTAGACTTTTCAGAAAGTTCAGAATTTTCACCAAAATCATCCTCTGCCCGCGGTACCTTATCTATGGCGGCGGTTCCATAGTGATAAGGAACCGCGCCATACGATTTGGAACCGCGTCCAGTGGACGTTTTTTTGTGAAAATCTCACTTGTTTTGGTTCACTAGTTGAGGCTTCATTTGGGTTAAAACCTAGACCAAGTCTTTCCTTGGAATGAACTTGTTTGTTTAACATATCATCAAGAGCACTAGTACCTTTCATGAACTTTTCCAATTTAATGGAGGTGCTCTTGAGATCTTCATTCTCTAATCTAAGTTTCTCACAACTTAAGCAACTTAAATCAACCTCTTTATTTTTCTCAAGTTTAGCCAATTTCTCCCTAAGTTCATTGATCTCATTTTCAAGCTTAGTTTTGGTTGAGTTTAAGGTTTTATTCTTTTCTATGAATTTAAGACTAAGTTTGTGTAAACTATCATATTTGCCTTCAAATTCAATATCATCAAAAGTGGAACTATCATTGCTATAATATTCGGTTTCGAAATGTACCTCTTTAGAAGTGTGAGCCATAAGACATTTCTCCTCTTTGGGATTGTCATCATCATCTTCACCGTTATCGCTCCAAGCGCCACTAACGAACGCCGTGTGGTTCTTATCACGAGCGGGCTTTGGACAATCACCAATGAAGTGATTTGGATCACCACATCTAAATCAATTCCTATCACCTTTTTCGTTCTTGACAAACCGATTCTTTGACAATGGTTTCTTGTCATAGTTGGGTTGCCTAACGTGTTGACCTCGTCTCTTGAAAGAACTTCTTGAAATCTCTCACCGCCAATGCATACTCCTCGTCATCGCTTTCCGAGGAACTATCATGGTCACTTTGTGCCTTCTTGGCTTTAAGTGCAAGAGATTTCCTTTCACTCTTGGTTTTCACTAATTCCGAGTCCTTCAAAATTATCATCTCATGAACCTTCAAGTTGCCTATGAGTTCATCGAGTGATAAAGTTGAGAGATCTTTTGATTCTTCAATCGCCGTGACTTTTGCTCTCCACTTTGGATGTAAAGCCCTTAGAAACTTCCTAACATTGTTCTTGCTAGAAAAACCTTCATCAAGTGCTTTTAGACTAGTAATAATGGTGTTAAACCTAGCAAATGCACTATCAATAGTTTCATCTTCTAAGATGAAAAATTGTTCATATTGTTGGACAAGAAGATCGATTTTACTTTCTTTGACTTGGCTATTACCTTGGTGAGTTACTAAAAGAGTGTTCCAAATATCTTTAGCGGTTTCACACATAAAAATTCTTTCATACTCTTTCTTAGGTAAAGCATTATAAATCACCATTTTAGCCTCATTATTTTTTGAAAGTTTCTTTTTAGTATCGTCATTATCTTTGTCAAAAGTGACCAATTCTTTTGTTTTAGAAACTTCATTAAATTGAAAGGGTAAAAAATCACCATTGGTAATAACATGCCAAAGATCTAAATCTTTTGATTTCACATAAGTTTCAAATCTATTTTTCCAATATATAAAACTATCGGTTTCAAAAAGTGGTGGTCTTTACATAAATTGCCCTTCTAGGTATTTGTTAGAATCCATAGATCAATTCAAGTTTTAAAATACAATATACTTCAAAAATTCTTGAGCAACCCGCTCTGATACCAATTGTAGAAACTAGAAGGGGGGGTTGAATAGTTTCTTATATTTACTTGTTAAAATGTGGTTTCCAAAAATCTTTTTTCAAAAATTTAGGCTTGAGGAAATATGTGAAATCTTCTTATGCACAATATGAACAATGATAGTGTAACTAATACTAACAAATATATATGCACAAAGAATAAAGAATGATAGTGTAACTAAGCTAATATTAACAATTCTATATGCATAAGAATAAAGAATGTAAAGAGTTAAGGGTAAAGAAAGATCAAACCAAACACCAAGGATTTATAGTGGTTCGGCAACGAAGCTCACTCCTCGTTCCTACTCCACTCCTCGAGTACTCCTTACTCGAGAGTTCACTACACAACAAGCTCCTTATGATGGAGAAAACCGTACACGTCGCTTAACCAATTTCCGAATCTAAGCTAAAAGTCGAGCCCTAATCGTAGCTAGGACCAATCTACACAACTATACTTAGTACATACATAACTTCCAATAGACATAACTACTTGGATCTTCACAACTATGACACAACTACAAGTGTATAAAATTAGATCTTCAATGGATCTTTGGTGGTGGACTCAACACTTCACAAGGATAGTGTTCTTCTCTTTGCACTTGGAGAGGAAGAGATGGAAGGACAAGATTCACTTCTTAAACAAGTAGTAATCAAACAAATGATCAAAGATTTGAGTGATTAAAGAAGGGGTTTTGAATCTGGAAATAAATGTGCAAAAGAGGTGAGTTGAAAAGCTGAGAATGGTCCACTATTTATAGGACAAAGGAGCCAACGGCTATATCTGCCCGCGGTACCTTATCTTAGCCCGCGGTTCCTTATCGATAAGGAACCGCCTAGGCGCTAAGGTACCGCCGGACTAGACTCCGCTCCTTTTTGTCCTTTAGTGGTGGAGGTCATATCTGGTTTGAAAATATCCTGATAGAATATTCCTAACCAAATAAGAATATGCCATTTTCAAATTTTTAAATAATTAATTTAATAAAACATTTTCTTAAAAAGAAAGTTTAATAAAAAACTTGTCACACTTAATAAAAAGTGAGTTTTAAGAAAAGATTAAATCACTTGATCACTTGATTAAGGTTAGTACTTGTTTATCCATACCTTAAGTGAAAATGGGTAAAATGAAAAATACTTGAACTCAAGAATTCGTTTTTCGTTGTTTTCGTAAATGCTTGTTTTTACATATTGTCGTAATCAAAACAAAGCGAGACCGAAAAATACAAGTAACGTTTTTAGGCATTATTGTATTAACAGATGCATTGTTTGACTTATTTTGATAGTTATTTAGGCTGAAATAAAGTGGGACGATTTAATCAATAGTTAGCTAAAGGACAAAATCTTTTAAAACTACTTCTCAGGACCTCTGAATGTTTATATCTTGGCATAACTCGCTTCATGATTTGAGACCTTTCTCGGACCGTATTTGGCAGCGACTTCATACTTCGAATCTTGAGAGACGTTCTTGAAATTATGGTCTTCTCTTCATAATAGGATATTCTTCACTTGAAATATTTGAGAGATTCTTCATACTTGGACCACGACTTCTTCATTTTTCTCCAATCTTTATTTTGGATTTTGATATACAACGATCCGCCTCCTTTTAGGACTTGGATCTATTTATCCTCATACCTTGCTAGGGTCTTTTCGGATAGACTTCTCCATGATCTTTTGGGGAGTATTTGCTTTTCGTCGTGTGTCTCGATCCTTCATATTGATTTTTGATAAATGATTCTTCACACCACTTGGGATCTTTAGCAACAAAATGTAGCCCTCATTCCTCGTTAGGGCCTTTTCGGACTCGCCAATCTTCGCATCCCGCTTCAATAAGTTATGCCTTGGCTATGAACTCTAATTACTATCGAGCAACTTTTAAACGATCTTGCGCTAGAAGCTAAGTAACTTTTCAAATCGTACAACCTTATTTATTGCAATTAAATTTATTAGCAAGCGATGGGAGAAAAAGCTTATAATCAACTCACATAAATTCATAAGGAATGAGTGTAACACCCCATTTTGATAATGGAAATGTCACGCGTAATTATGGCGTGTCATCAAAGCATACAAGGATAAATATATAAAACATTACATGACCATAGGGATAACCGGAATCAAACATCGGTTCCCAAACATAAGCCCAAAACATAATAAAGCAAAGGAAAATGAATGAAAGACTACACAAGCATAAATATATGAAGGCAAAAGGAAAAGAAGTCTCTAGCAGCTTCCATCCTATGCACGTCCTCCAAATGCTCGAGTCTCTCCTAGGGTACCTGCCGTTTTGGGACATGGAAAGGAAAGTAACGGCTGAGCAAAACGCTCAGTGCACGGATATAGACATAGTATAAGTGACTAAAACATAATAGAGACTTAATAGCAGCGGAAATGTGTAAGTCCTGGAAAACCTGGAACATGTTCATAAAACTGGTTTTATAGTTTGAAAAGCCTTATGTTTATCTTATGAAAACTGTTTAACATATTTTACCATTAGCCAATATAGGTCATGAAAATCCACCGTGCATGAATACTTGGAGGGGTGACCTCATCATGCAAATTAGAGGGGCTGCCTCTAATTTAATATACTGGTTTTTGGGTAGGATGGATCAGCTCCTTGTGAAGGATGCAAGGCACACACCACATTCACCATGAAATCCTGACTGAAAACATGTAACTAGGATGCACCCATACGCCCCACATGATAAATATAAATAAATGGCCAAAAGCTGAAGGGACGCCACGAGCAATCACTCTGCCGTGGTGAAGTCATAACATCAGTGCCTCTAATGTTATGGTTATGGTACCTCCATAACTAGGTGAAATTGGTCATGCATGTATATGGCTATAGGTAATCTTAAATAAACATAAGCAATCAAACACGTAACTTATACTAAGGGAAAACAGTTGGCTGCATACGGGGAATCCTAATAAGGAAAGAATGTCCATACTGAAAGGACGGGAATCCGTACCTTATGTCCAGTGAACGAAGAAGACGAACGGAAGAGAGTCCTATTCGGTATAACTAACGCTACATAAATACATACGTGTATAAGTATCTGATCACTGAGTACGTAACTGGTTTAATGTTATGTCTTAGCTTATTTTATAAGTTCATGTCATGTTTAACGGATTTTAACGTTATACTGTATTTATCGTGTATTTTGTATATTCTGTTTAAGTATTTCTTATATTTCTTGTATTATTATACTTGCTGTGTAATAATAAGTAACTTTCTAAAAATAGCAGGTTTCCTAAAATAGAAAGTTTCCAAAAATATAAAGTTACCAAAAATAGAAAGTTTCCAAAAATAGAATTACTGCTTAAAATAGATAAGTTTCTAAAAATAGAAAGTTTCCATAAATAGAAATAAGTTGGATTATTAAGCTAATAATATAAGCTAAAGTGTTTTCTGATTAATATTCTAAGTCATGAGGTTATAATGTATAGTTTATTAATTATTTCATGTAATTTAAATAAACTATAGGTTAAAAGTATTTAATTAAATATAACATGATTTAATTAAAAATAAGTGTATGATATACTTAGGTTGAAAACATGTATTAATATTAATATTAATATAACCTAAGTCATGAAAATTAATTAATTATAAGGCATGTTTAATAATTAATTAATTACTATAGTGTAAATTGAATAATAAAATACTTAGGTTAAATCATGTATTATCAATTTATAATAATAAACCTAAGTCATGAGAATTAATTAATTATAGGTCATGGTTTAATAATTAATTAATTACTTAGTCAAAATTTTCCATGATTAAAATACTTAGGTTTAGCTATGTATTATTAGTAAAATAATTAACCTAAGTCATGGTTTAAATCAAATTAATTATATGCATGTTTAATTAATTTAATTACTCTCGTACTAATAAGTCATAATATTAGTCCCATTGTCTCGTAAATAATATACATGTTAAGTTAATTAACCTCGTAAAATAATACCCCGAACCCGTGTATTATTTTATGAAGACGCGTTGAAAACCAAACCGTGAAAACCCGTGTTATTATAACTATAAACCAAACCAAACAGCCCTTAAATTGTGTCTTATAAACCTGACTGCCAAACGCACCCTTAAGTGACCATAAACCCAAAACCAAACAGCCCCCACACTGCCAGTTTCCACTGGCAGTGGTGATGGTGCCACCGGCAGTAGCCGGTTCCCACTGTTGGCATAAAAACCCACCGAGACCTGGTGGTCTCGGTTCCCACTGTTAGTACATAAACGCCCCTGCTGGGCTTCCGTTCCCACTAATAAGCCAAGCGCACCCCTGCTGACTGCAGGGGTTGCGGCTGAAAAAGAACAAGGCCTCTGGCTGTTTGCTGCGACTCGAAGGAACCCACCACCGAGAGTCATAGACTCTCGGTTTGGTGCAAGCCGAACCAAAAACAAATAGATCCGACCCTGATCAATTTTATTCGTGGTCATTAAAAAAATAAATACTGAGATTAGGGTTTTCTTATATGTTATTTAGGAGTAACGAAACAAATTCACTCCTCGTTCTTCTTGAATCATGAAGCCATGGTCTCCTTGTTTCTTTGTGTAGGTCACGGCAGAGAAGAAAGAACAGAAGGAGACAAAACTTGCGGCTTATTATAGATTTTAGGGTTTTATTGATTTGTCTAAATTGTATGACTCCCCCCCCCCCCCCCCCCGTCTCTTTTGATATACACGGCTAAACACACACTTGGGCTTTGAGCCCAAGTCCTTCTTGTTGTCCCTGATATATGATGATTATATAATACGAATTATTAAGAAAGAAAGGAAGAAATGAGAAGAATTCTAGAGAGAGAAAGTAGTGAGAGAAAGTGAAAGAGAAATGGTTGGAACTAGTAGAATATTAGATTAAGGAATGAGAATGAAATGAACAACCAACCCTCCTAACATGCTAGGAGGGTAGTATATATAGTCCACCCACATGCGGGCTTTAATGGACTATTTATTGGGCCGGGCTTGTTGTTTGGACTTTAATTAGTTTAAATCCAAGCCCGTAAACCACGACTAAATAACTACCTATTACAACGTTCTAACTAATGTTACAATAATAACCTATGACCGAGCATTCTTGTTCGACTCAATATTTTGAGGCTAACAATCTCCCCCAATGTGAGGTCATTCCTCTTTGATGTTTGGAGATCAATGGAGATTACGGATCTCGTCATAAATGAGTCTTGAACGTGTAACAGTAGTTTTGTTCCTTCATGCTGTGATCTTTGAGCCTTTGTTGTTGTCTTTCGACTTTGTCTTTTAGTCTTGAGATCTTCAAATCATCCTTGACTTGTCATTGCCATCTTGTGATCTTGTGTCTTTATCCACATGCTCACACTATCAATTGTTGGATAAATCTTTGGGCATGAATATGTGGTTGTGAATCTTTGACTTTGCTGAGTACACCGTGACGCCACCTTCTCGAGACAAAACATAGACACGGACTGAATGGCTTTGACATTCGTCCTAAATCGGTAGCGTTTTACCTCCGGTCGGTGAAGACCGTTATACGATATTAAATATCGTACCTGTGATCAGGTAGATTCAATTAAGAATCTCCTTGACAGGGTTTCGCGGCTGTACTAGCCGTTCTCTTTACTCGACCGTCTCAAAGCAAGACTGCGAACATAAAGAGTGAATCAATTGGATAAATATCCGCTTGATTAAAGTCGTCAATTCAAATTCCTGGAACAAGTGTGATTCGTAAAGAATCTTACCATTGTTGCTTTCCAGTTGACACAAGTTTGATTCATAAGAATCTCACAAGTCACCTACCGTAGCGCTGTTTGATGTTGACGCTAGAAGGATTTCCATTCGTCACTGTGAATATTAATGAATATCACTCTGAATGTTCTGGCAAGACCATAAAGATATTGCGTAGAAACCTGAAACGAGTTTGAATCAATTCAGAATCAAACCACTGTTGCTTTTCAGTTTTGCACATGTTCAATTCATAAAGAATCTTGCATATGACCTACCGCAGTGCTGTTTGATGTTAACACTGGAAGGATTTCCACTCATCATTGTGAATACTAAGTAGTATCACTCTGAGTGTTCTAGCAATATCACAAGGATATCGCGTAGGACTCTCTTGATCTTCATCCGTGTGTCCTAACGAGATTTGATTGATCTCTTGGCTCTAGACTCGATTTGTGCACTTTTAGTGGTCGGAGGCTGGAGCAGATGCCACCTATTCAATATCAACTATCTCGAAGTGAGAAAGTCAATAGTAGTCATGTTGTTCTCCGTGTCAATAAAACAAACTTCTTTTGAGAGAAGCCTGAGTAGCTAGGAAAGGGTTGTGCTTCACATCACTGGGTCCATGATGAGTTTGTCTTCATGATGAGTTGACCCGGTTTCTGCCTAAGTTGTATGGAGGGCTTCTTTCTTTACACCCTTTATCCTTACATTTCTTTTTCATTCTTCAACCCCTTCAATGCTTACCAAGACATCATTACTAGCACCTTGTTGTGATTGTTCCAGTGCTAGCATCAGTACTTAGTCGGCATTCAGCTACGTTCACATTCTACTCCATCTTTCCTAAGGACTTCTAATAATCTATTAGATTGTCCCTGGGAAGATCCCTCCGGTTCTGGTTGGATCATAGGACTTAAACCTAACCACCCTTTTGACACCAATAACGTCGTGAAATTAAAGATGTTGTGGGTATTTGATCGTAACCATGAAAACCACTTTAAATTCTAACAAAGTGTTTGAAAAACATTTAACACCTTGCTAGTTTTGTCGTTTCAGAAAAGCTCCCCCTTCACATGTGCATCGATAATCGAAAGTGTTTCGCACATGTGGGTAAGAGTTAAAGTGCTTGAGTCTTATATATGATCACATTTTAATCACATTTTCTCCCCCTATCTCTAATATATAAAATCTTTTGATATTAGAGATACCAAATTTGATTAAAATATATTTTGAAAAATAGTCTTGAAAATCTTCGGGAGAAAGATGTGTCATTCTATGCATGAAGTTGAAATGCTCCCCCTCAAAAATTGATCCAATGGAATTGTCATTACGAGGATGTGATCCACATTAAACTTTTGAGGATAGGAGTTGTTGAACACACAATTTTTGAAAGATTTTGAATATCATTGAGAAATTCTTGAAAAAAAATTGTGTTCAACGCTTTTTGAAAAATCAATTCTTTTTGACGAAAAGGTTTTTCTAAAGCATAAACTTGAGTTCATAGACTTTGAATGTCTTGACGAATCCACTCAAGTGTAAGAAGATTTAACTTCTTTTGCTAAGGGTAAGAGTACAAAAGCGTACACTCCCCCGTGAATTTAGATCCGGGTTGGAATCTGAAAGTGATTACAAGCCATTGTGTTGAGCTCAAAACGTTGAATGTTTTGTGACAAGCTCAACCCAAGATAGATTGCTCTACCCGTTGTTGGAAATATTGTCCAAAATAGACAATTTCCTGTTGAAAAGATAGAAATGACATGTTTTGAAAAATATTTACAACTTTCATTCGAGCTTTATGTACACACCCGTGTCGTTATTGAGCGACATTTCTAGGTACGTCCATATTATCGATACTGAAAGACATGTCGAGAAGAATATTTTTGGATTATCAAAGATTTTTTACTTTTGTATTTTGCTTTTTGATTAATATTTACAGGTAGATGTTTGATAGATGAATCAAGCAGGCTTCTTTGCCAGAACCTCCAGTTCTGCTGGAGTCAAACATCTCATACCAATTTGCCTAACTAGATACGCAAACCTCTCTTTCGAAAGAGCTTTTGTAAACAAGTCAGCTAATTGGTAATCTGTTCCAACAAAGTATAGTTCAACGATACCTCTTTCAACTTGTTCCTTAATGAAGTGATATCGGACATCAATGTGCTTCGTGCGGGAATGCTGAACCGGATTGCAGGAGATGGCTATGGCCGATTTTGAGTCACAGTACATAGGTACTTTATCAAAATGGAAGCCATAATCCGTGAGTTGTGTTCTCATCCAAAGAACTTGAGCACAACACGCAGATAGAGACACATACTCCGCTTCGGCTGATGACAGTGACGTGCAATCCTGCTTCTTGGAAGACCATCCCACAAGCTTGTCTTGACCTAGAAATTGTGCACCACCAGAAGTACTTTTACGTGTATCAAGACACCCTGCATGATCAGAATCTGAATAGGCCGTTAGAAAGAAACCGGTTTCCCTCGGATACCAGAGTCCCATGTGAATGGTATTCTTAAGGTACCGAAAGATCCGTTTAACCTCCTTGAGGTGCTTTTCAGTGGGTCGTGCTTGATATCGTGCACAATAGCATGTAGCATGATGTATATCAGGTCTGCTCGCTGTCAAGTACATGAGGGACCCGATCATGGAACGATATCTCGTTTGATCTATGGGTAATCCCTCCAAATCAGCATCTAGGGATGTGGTTGATAAAGGTGTCCCAACGGGGTCACATGATGTCATACCATGCTTTTTGATTATCTCTTGACAATACTTAGCTTGGTTAATAAAGATACCACTTGGGGATTGGTGAACTTGAATTCCTAGAAAGAATTTTAGTTCGCCCATCATAGACATTTCAAATCTGCTGTGCATTACTTTTTCAAACCATTTTGAAAGTTTTGGGTTTGTAGACCCGAAAATAATGTCATCAACATAAATTTGCACAAGCAGAATGTCATCCCCATATTTATAAGTGAACAAAGTTAGATCAATGGAACCTTTTGAGAAACCTTTGGAGACCAGAAATTTCGAGAGTTCGTCGTACCACGCCCTTGGAGCTTGCTTGAGTCCATAAAGTGCTTTGTGGAGACGATACACTTTGTCAGGATAATGAGGATTGACAAATCCTTCTGGCTGCGTGACATAGACTTCTTCCTTCAAAGGACCGTTAAGAAACGCCGTCTTTACGTCCATCTGATAGACAATGAATCCCTTATGTGCCGCATAAGCAAGAAAAATCCTGACCGCTTCCATACGAGCTACTGGTGCAAATGATTCTTCGAAATCAATACCCTCTTTCTGTCCATACCCTTTAGCCACTAGCCTAGATTTATTCTTGATGATCGTGTTCTCTTCATCCATCTTGTTTTTCCAGATCCATCGAAGATTTAATGGTTTTACATCGTATGGTCTGTCAACAAGTTCCCAGACTTTAAGTCTTTCAAATTGTTGAATTTCATCCGTCATCGATTCAATCCAAGCATGATCATCCAAGGCTTCTTTGATGTTTTTCGGTTCGGCTGAACTCATGGCGAGTGCGAACATACAAACATCAGCATCGGTGTTAAGCTGTCGTCTTGTGCGAACGGGCTGTGAAGGGTTTCCAATTACGTGAACCAAAGGATGATCTCGGGTCCAATGATGTGTTGAAGGATGTCGTTGATAGAAAGTATGCATATTTGACGGATCAACATGGCGAGTAGAAGACTCTCCAGTTTCGTGTACCGGTGTACCGAATGGGTTGATAAATTCGTCTTCGTCAGATAATGCATTGTCTGCTTGATTTATGTTCTCTGGAGCAATGACAGTAGTTGTGGATGTTGTAGGATCGATTGTTGAAGTAATATTCTGAGGAGGTAAATCTGCTGCAACCCGTGTTGAAGTAGATGAAGTTGTATCCGGTTGTTGACGATGATCGAAATCATCATTCGTATCATGAGTGACAGCGGAAGACTTTGATACAACTTGTTTCTCCCCTGTGAAATACTCATCATACATTGGTCCATATAACATTTCCAATTCTTCAATTGTCGTGTCGACTGTCATATCAGCTCTAGGAACATTTTCTGGAACCAGCGTTGAACTTGACGGTTCATTGCTGTGGTCTTGAGTTTCGAGTTCCGTGCGGTTGTGAACGGAAGTCGTTTGTCCTTGTGGATCGGGACTTAAACTGCTTTGTTCAAGTGCCATTTCTTGAGATTCATCAAATCGGATGTGAATTGTCTCGACAATCAATTTTGTTCTTTTGTTGAACACTCTATATCCCTTAGACTGAGTTGCATATCCCACAAGAATACATGCATCACCTTTTTCGTTCATCTTATCCAAATTTTCACCATCTCGTATAATGTAACAAGTACATCCAAAAACATGAAGGTGTTTGAGTGAAGGTTTTCGATCATGAATTATGTGATATGGTGTCTTTTCGTGTCTTGGGATAATTAAGGAGCGGTTTTGTGTGTAGCATGCGGTTGACACGGCTTCGGCCCAAAAGTATAGTGGAAGTTTTGAAGCGGATAATAATGTTCGAGCAGCTTCAACCAAAGTACGGTTTCGTCTTTCAACAACACCGTTTTGTTCGGGTGTTCGAGCAATAGATGTTTCATGTTCAATCCCTTCGGCTTCAAAATACTTTCTCAGATTAGAATTCAAAAATTCTGTACCTCTGTCAGTACGAACCACTTTAACTTGAGCTTGAAGACCACGTTGTATCAATTTTAGGAAGCTGATGAGAACGTCGGGTGTTTCATCCTTGGACCTCAAGAAGTGAGTCCATGTGTACCTTGAGTAATCATCGACAATTACCAGAATATATTTCTTTCCATTGATACTCTGAACACGCATGGGACCACATAGATCCATATGAAGAAGATCTAACCGTCCTTTAGAGCTTGGTGTGGTCTTTGTTTTGAAGCTACTTCGTTTAGCTTTACAAAGTTCACAAGAAGAACACAGATGATCTTTGATGAATTTCAAGCTTGGAAGGCCTCTCACAATATCTTTCTTGGAAAGCAAGTTAATGGTATCAAAGTTGAGATGAGAAAGACGTTGATGCCATAACCATGCCTGAGTCGTTGAAGCTTTAGCCATGAAGCAAATTGGAGTTGATGAAGTTGTGTCTTGAAGTGAAATTGTGTAAAGGTCAGTACCCCGTGTACCGGTAAGTAAGTCATTCCCATCATAATCACGAACAAAACATGTCTTCTTTCTAAAAGCAACTTCCAAATCCGCATCACAGAATTGACCAACCGAGAAAAGATTGTGATTGAGCCCTTCGACGTAGTATACCCTTTTAATCGTAATATTTCCCTGAACCAAATCTCCATATCCTAGGATCGGTGCAAATTGATCATTTCCGAATCGGACCGTACCCAGGAACTTCTCTACGAAGTTAATTAGAAGCTTGAGATTCCCCGTCATGTGCTTCGTGCATCCGGAGTCCATTATGAAGAGAATTATTTGTATCACCTGCAGAAGAGTTAGAACACGATGGAGCATTTGCTAAATTGGAGACCACAGTAGTTGTGATAGTAGAATCATTAGTGTCCTTATCAACATTTAAAGGCAAACTAACACTCGTTTTCACATTTTCTGTCCTAACTTTAGGCATCCATTTATATCCGGGAGGACATTGATTAGCAAACCACCATTTCCAAGACTTGCTAGCAGACTCATATAATTCCTTAATTTTGCTTCTAGGATTCTTAGTGGTGGAGTCTGATGCATTACTTTTCTTAGTGGGGGTAGCACCAGAATGGTTCACTTTGCGTTTGGGTTTACTAGCTCTAATAGGCATTGCAACTTGCTTCTTAGTTCTAGTATCTACGCCTTTGACGTTATTTATAGCACACATAGAATGATTAGCATTAGCACACTTGCCACATTTGACACAAACAAATTTCACATTCATAGCATTCAAAGTCGAATCATTCAAATCGTCATGACACGCGATTACAGACGTTTTATTCTTAGAAACATTGAAAGTCCTAGGGTGTTCTTCTACTTGCTTCATCTTCCCTTGATTCTTGTGTTTCCAGACCTTATCATTCACTTGAGTGCTCTTAAGCTGAGGCCGGCTAACACTAGTAGTGGAGACTATTCCTGTAGTAGAAGACACATGAATATTAGTGTTTCTAGAAGTCTGAGGCGAGTGAGTATCTTTGTTTGTGGGCTTAGTGGACATTCTATACATCCCTGGTTTAATGACATTATTGTGCCTAACGCTTGGTGCTATAGGATTCCTTATGGGTTGAGCTTGTGGTAACCTTTCCTTTCCATCCATCTTGGGGGCAAACACAGGTTTTGCAAACGAGGAATTAGATAGAGCAGATGGTTTTCCCAAGATAGAGGATCTATTCTCTTTAGAGGCATTGGGTTGTCTAACCACATTTTTCTTAATGCTGGGTTCCACAATTTTCCCACCCATTTTAGCAATGAGTTTCTGCAACTCAGCTATCGCTCTGTCCCTGTCTTGTAATTGAGCTTTCAACCCTTTAATTTCCAAATTCTGTTCATTCATTTCTCGAAATGTTTGGGAAAGTTTTTCTTGCAATTTATTATCATGTGGAAAACGACCAACATCTTTTTGCAAAGCAAGTTCAAGTGAGTGACAATGTTTTTGAAGGAAATCAGTTTTGTGTTGAAGTAACTCAAAAGCCTTTTTGTCAACATTTTCTTTTCGTTTCGAAAGCTCAATTTCAAGACGTTCACATTCTTTGATCTTATCAAGATATTGGCATGCAACTTCAGAATATTCATCAATGTCAGCACAAGATGTAAAATAAGCACACATAACATCTTTAGAAACGCATTCTTGCAAGAGTAAATCATATTCATCTGAGAAATCAGACTTCTCCATTTGAAGATCATCAATGTGTTTCTCAATAGATTCAACATATTTTAAATCATCAAACATTTCAGTCCGAATGAACTCCTCAAGTTGAAGAACAGTTTCTTTAATCAACGCTGTGTTTGGAATTAAGAGTTCTTTGACAAGCAAGGTAATATCGTGAGGAATCGGACGTGTCCACTCAGCATTTTCACGTTTTGCCCAGTCTCTTTCAACAATAGATTTAACATTATCTATGTGGTGTTTAAGAATACCTAATGTTTTCCTACTCTTGCTTTTAGATTCATCTAGAGGGAGGTAGTTTATGTATTTGTAAACATTAGATTTCTTAGGGGCAAATGCTTTCTTCCATTGAATTCTCTTTTGTTTGCATTCTAAGAACACTTCCTCACGAGTTTTCTGAGTTTGTTTGTTGAACAGGCCATAGAGACTATTCTCATAGGCATAGTTATAAGGTTTCACAAACTCCTTATTAACAAGTGGTTGACTATTGGCATCCCAAAGGGCAGTCTCTTCACTATTGGCACTAACAGGCATGCAATCAAGATCTGTCCTTTCAGTCTCATCAAGATAAAGACACGGGTTCGCAGCTTGAGCTTTGGCAAGGTACTCAGGACTTGCAAAGCTAGCTTGACCCTTAAACAGCGATGGAGGTGCTAGCATTCTTACGGATTGAATAGAATCATGCGTTTTATAAACAACGTTCTTCAAAAAGTCGACTTGTGCTTCTAGTTTCGTAACTTTTTCGGTTTCTTTATCATATCTACTTTTGAAGTCTTGTTTTAACGCATCTACCTCTTGTTTCTTATCCTCTAGAATTTTAGCAGAATCAGTGGTGGTCATAGAGAGCTTTTGTTCAAGTTCATTAACTTTGGTATTGGCAAGGTACGTTTTTTGACGTTCATCCATTAAGAAAACATTATATTGACGCTTCTCTTTAGCTAATAACTCAAGAGTTGTATTATATTTGTTTTCAAAATCGTCCTTTTGACTTTTTAACGCACTTCCCTTGTACCCCTCAAGCTCTTTGGTTTTCTGAAGGAGCTCATCTCTATAGGTTTCAGTCATCTCAGTAGATTTGATAAGAGCAGCTTTGCATTCTTCAAAGCTTTGAGTGAGCGTAGCGTTTGCCTTCTTTAATTGCTTTTGACTCTTTTTATTTTCAGTGACATCTTTTTGTAAAGTAGCAATTAAATTAGCAAGCGCAATACGTTCCTCTTCATCATATTCATTTGCATGTTGATCATCCTCAGACTCATTATTGCACATGTCTGATGAATCGGGTGTGGTATTGCTATCAACCGTTTCCATCATACACGTGTCATTAATGGCATTGGGTAGATCACTATGCTCAGGAATATCACCAAACACATTATATTCATCAGTAGTGTGTACCTTATCGATTGGCTCAGTGTCAAAGATAGGACCATTGTCATCTTCAGTGACTTTGAGAACTTCTTCAACCTTTGCCATGTACGAGTAATGTGCATCAAGCTCTTGATCAGAATCTTCATCATCAGTATCATCAAGCATGGCTCCTTCCTCAGCTGACAATTTAACCCCTGCTTCCATTTTCTTGCATAGCAGCATCTTTTCCTTGTGATAGCTGGAGTCTCTAACCCTTTTCGGCTTCCTGCATTCCTTTGCCATATGCCCATAACCTTGGCAATTAAAACATTGAATCCCACTCTGCTGAACCACTTGACTTCCAACCGTTTCCCTATTCCCAGTAGCAGCAGCAATCCTCTGAGCATCATACTTAGCAGTTTGTCGATCATATCTTGCAGAACCCTCAACATGTGTTGGATTATGTCGATCATACCTAGAAGGACTTTCACCACGTCGACGTGTGTCATACCTTGGAGGACTCTCAACATATCGGTTCTTTGTGTTAGATGATGTGCGAAGATTGTTGTTGGTGGGGTTTGTAGATTTTCTTGTAAGTCTTCATTATGTAAGCAATTTGTTGTTTCATCTCTCGGTTCTTTTGAGCTTGGTCTTCATCACTATCTTCTTCAGATGAGGACTCAGATGGTGGTGATGGTGCTCTTGGCGCTTTACCTCGAGATTTTGTAGAAGATGAAGACTTAGATGATGTGGAATATCATGGTGAAGATGATGTATTGGAGTATGGCTTAGGAGCACGAGAGTGAGGATCTTGAACATGTTGAGTGGTAGTCACTAATGCAAGTGGATTAGCCGTCTTGGCAACACGTTCAGCTCGAATTTCATTTGCTTCATTCTGAAATTGCTTCAAGATGTCAAAGAGTCGATGATATGAGACCTCGTCTAACTTTTCTTGTTGTTTCACCAAAGTGACAAACCGTGTCCACTCAGGTTGAAGTTGTTGAAGAAATTGGACATTGACTTGCATGGTGGATACTTGCAGGTTATTTCTTGTCATGTCATTCATCATTTTATAAAACCTGGAGTAGTATGAATCAATTGATTCTCCATCCCTTGAAGTAAACTTGCCAAAATTCCAAAACAAGTTTGTTTTGACATCTTGTTTGTTGAGTGATTCTCCTTGTTGCAAGCGTTCAATAGCAGTCCACATTTCATGTGCTGTCGGGCATGCATCAACCGTGGAGTAAATATCATCTCCAATCCCACTTAAAACCATATAGATGGCTTCCTTCTCCGCATCATGCCAAGCACAATTTTCAGGTGTGAGATCAGCTCTTGTCTCATCACGTTCACTTGCAGGTATTGGATCAGTAGTATCTGTGGCTGCTCTTGGAGGAACTGAGATCTTCTTAAATATATATGGTCCATGAGTAATACATTTCCTCAAGGCATCACCATTAGGTCTTGTATCAAGATATCGTATGAAACGTGATTGCCATTGAGCATACCGACCAGATACAAGCATTGGTGGTCTCTCTTTGTTACCTGCCACCATTATGTTGTTGTTCGTCACACGATATTCGGCAGTAGAATCCATCTCAATATTCTCTGAAATGATGAAGTGAATATGGATCTTAAGTAGATTTGTTGTGATTGTTGTTGTGGTTTAAATTCCGAAAATTGCAATTTTTCTCCAGGCCGACAATAAATTCTTCAGTCCGACAAAAACGGTAGTCCAAAAATTTTGTAATCGCCAAAATTTGAAATCGAGCTAGAAATGTCCTAAAACTAGTATGGAAAAAATTTGAATTTACTTGACGAAAAAATTTTAACTTTTTTTTTTTTTTTTTTTTTTTTTTTTTTTTTGATCTTCGTGGAAACGATATTCTGAAACTAGTCTAGATGGTGGCTAAGTCTAAAAATTACTCAAACAAAATTTAGCGAAAACATGTCATCGGAATATCCATCGGAATGTGCCATCGGAATACCCATCGGAATGTTTCTTAGATCGGAATGTCCTTTAGATCGCAATGTGCACCTGTCGGAATCCTCCAGATCGGAATGTCCAGATCGCAATGTGTACCTATCGAAATCCCAGATCGGAATGTTCAGATCGCAATGTGTACCAATCGAAATCCCAGATCGGAATGTGGCTGTCGCAATGTGGGCAGAGTAACGTTTCAAGATTTGCCTTAAAATCCGTCGCAATCCAGATCGCAATAATGATCGGAATGTGCAGATCGGAATAAGGGGCTATCGCAACTGATCGCAAAGTAAAACCCTAGGGTTATTGCGATCGAAATCGTACTCTCCTTTCCTAAATTCAAGCTGTCGCAATAATGGTGCTTTTTCTTCCAACTTTTTAGGCAACGGTTTTTGGCAACTTTTAGGCAACAAATTAGCAACTTTTAGGCAACAAATTCGTGATTTTTA
Organism: Glebionis coronaria; assembly: GCA_025667525.1. Classification (NCBI taxonomy): domain Eukaryota; kingdom Viridiplantae; phylum Streptophyta; class Magnoliopsida; order Asterales; family Asteraceae; genus Glebionis; species Glebionis coronaria. The sequence goes on from CM046876.1 coordinate 273,708,162, forward strand.
CCAAACCAAAACAACCAAATCTCTACAACAAGTATATAGATGATTTGTAGCAAGATAAAGAACACGAAAACCACAAAAAAATTTGAATTCGAGTTGATTTATGGAAGAAATCACACGAATCAAATATAAGAAGAACAACCAATAACAAATCTACCCCGTGGCGATTGATACCAATTGTTGTCCCTGATATATGATGATTATATAATACGAATTATTAAGAAAGAAAGGAAGAAATGAGAAGAATTCTAGAGAGAGAAAGTAGTGAGAGAAAGTGAGAGAGAAATGGTTGGAACTAGTAGAATATTAGATTAAGGAATGAGAATGAAATGAACAACCAACCCTCCTAACATGCTAGGAGGGTAGTATATATAGTCCACCCACATGCGGGCTTTAATGGACTATTTATTGGGCCGGGCTTGTTGTTTGGACTTTAATTAGTTTAAATCCAAGCCCGTAAACCACGACTAAATAACTACCTATTACAACGTTCTAACTAATGTTACAATAATAACCTATGACCGAGCATTCTTGTTCGACTCAATATTTTGAGGCTAACACTTCTCTTTTCTTCTTTATCAAAAACAGCCCTTAAAACACTTGTACTTTTCTATAAGTCGCGTCTTGTTAAAATGGTACGCGTAAACGCCTATTAAACGTCGTGAATTTCATAGTTATTTATATACGTGACAAAATGAATATTAGGTACGTAATTACTCGTCGTGTAATTTAATATACGTAGTAATAATAATAATTGTTTTAAGTGTCCGCGTCTACGTATTACGTAATTATTAATTATTTATGTTATTAATATTACTTGTACGTAACGACCTTCGTTGTATTAATAATTACGTAAGTGCCTAATTATCTGTTCGTGATTATAACAATTATTGAAATAATTATTGTGTGTTCATACGTAGTAAATACTTATCGTTAGGGCTGCAAACGAGCCGAGCCGAGCCCGAGCTCAACAGGGCTCGGGCTCGGCTCGAAACATAAAATAGTGGGCTCGAGCTCGGCTCGATAGCTCGTCGAGCTTTTACCTTCAAAGCTTGAGCTCGGCTCGATTAGGATTCGAGCAAAGCTCGAGCTTAGCTTGAAAAGCTCGAAATTACATATACGAAACAAATATATCATTATCGTTTACACACCACCACAAATTCAATGTATGTACTAAACTATGATAACTACTAATAATAAATTATTTAAGTTTTCATATAGTTACTCTTGATAATAAGGCTAATACTTAAATGAACATTTTCGTACTTATATAAAAATATATTTATACTAAGGCTCGAAAAAGCTCGATAAGGGCTCGAGCCAAGCTATCAAAAGCTCGAGCTCGGCTCATTATATGTTTCGAGCCATACTATTGGGCTTGGGCTCGGGCTTGAGCTCGAGAAAAGCTCGGCTCGATCGAGTCGAGCTTGAGCTCGAGCTCAAATAGCTCGATAAAAGCTCGGCTCGTTTGCACCTCTACTTATCGTGTTATAACACGTACGTAATACGTAAAATCCTAACACGTAATCGTAATCATGCTTAGGACAGTTTTAATCTAGTACGTACGATCTTAAGGGTACTATTCATGGTAAAAGCATGCGGGTTTTATAACTCTTCCCCCTAAAAAGAATAATTCGTCCCCGAATTATAGATAATGTACTGAAAGAGAAACATACCCGAATCAAACTGAGAGGGTATGTAAGATTAATGAACGTACAGGTGACATGGTAGAAGGAAAGTGGAACGTGACATGTCTTGAAAGGACATGGAACGTGACGCGACTGAAAGGACATATCTAATCGATGAGAGAAAAACGGATAAAAGTCCGGATGAACTTGTCCTTTCCAAGTGGCCTCCCTCTTGGAACGGTTCCTTCAGAATATCTTGACACAATTGATAAATCTTGGTCCTCCTGACCTTGACTTGGAATCCGAAGAAATTCTTGGTTATCTACGGAAGGTAGATCCCCTAAATTCGATCGAGGAAAATAAGAGTTAACGTGCAAGGGTAACTGAAACGTTAAAATGAAAGACAATCTGACTTAACTGTTAGCTAGAAACATAAAGAAACGTAGTACGTGAAAAATTTTGAACGTGATACGTGAAAAATTTTGAACGTGCTACGTGGAGATATGGCGAGTGTAGTATGAGTAAACATATCGTGATCCATGATACATGTAACATATCTTGATCATGATATGAGGAACGTGGAATGAACATGACATGTGAAACATATCGTGAACATAGAATATAATGGCGGTAACGCCAAACGCTACAAGGTGAGACGTGGAATATGACGTGAAACGTCTATCTGATGATGGAGAGTTATACTAAACTTGGGTCTGGTCTCTCAAGTTCTTGCAAACTACCCAGAATGAGAAAAGAAATAAACGTAAAATCATAAGCCAAAATACGATCATGAACGTGAATAGTGTCATGAACGCGAGCGCGAAAGCAAGGCGTGGAATTAGAACAAAGACGTGAAGTAACTGAGGAGCATAATTATGAATATTTGTCTGACTCGATAACTGATGAATTTCCAAGTGATCGGATTGTTGGGAATAAATTATGGGTCAGTTCACTAGACGCTGATAAGAAGAATGCAAGCGCTGATAAGATGACGTTGGACGCTGACAGCCAAGCGTTGACATTTGTAGAAGTCAACGCTGACAGCCTTGAAGATTAACACTGATGGAATATATCTTCATACGAATCTTTTTGTTTATTTGTTTCTTTATTTGTGTATGGTAAAGATAAGCTCGACATTGTATTTTCCATTATTATCTTTACCTAGAATAGTTGATTCGTAGCTTATTGTACAAGACTTCTTAATCTATAAAAGAAGATCTTTTAGGTTAAAGTTAATCATCAGTTATCATAAGTTTTCACAAGTTAAACCTCTTTCATTGTAATCAAGTTCGATCATTCTAATACAAGTGAAAGTTTGTTTAACATCTTTGTGTTTTAGATTAAGTGTTAATTCCGCATAACACTTAGTTACTTTATTCATAAGCAAAGGTTTCTCTACGTGTATTACTTGATCTAATCTCGTATACACAAAGCTTAATCGATCTAAGTTTGGGATCAACAAGTGGTATCAGAGCTTGTTGAGAAACTTTTGATCTTTAAGTAACGCAAGAACCCTAAATCACCAAAAACCCTAAAAACCCTAAATTTCTCAAAACCCTAAAAACATCATGTCTGGCACAAATCAGCCTCCTGCTCCAGTTTTGCTACAAAACAACACCACAAACCCTAGTATCAAAATTCCCATGTTTGATGCTAGGAACTTCGAGCTTTGGAAGTCTAATTTTGAGCAATATATAGCCATCCATGACTACACTCTTTGGGAGATTGTTGAATATGGGAACACATTCAACAAAGCTCAAAAGATTGCTAATGCTATTGCCACAAGGATAGCTGTTCCTAATTGTCCTGAAGCTGATAAGAAGGAAAAGCCTGAAGATGGAAGAGTTGTATCTGCTGAAGATATAGCCAAGAAAAGGGTGAACATGAAAATCTTGAACATCATGAAACACGCCTTAGGTCATGAGAATCAGCACAAGTACAAACGCTTTGAGTCTGCAAAAGAGCTTTGGGAAGCTCTTGAAGTAGCACATGGTGGCAATGCTGACACAAAAGAAGAAAAGAAGAAGCAACTCATGCATGAGTATGATGTCTTTAAGGCTCAACCCAATGAGAATCTCAGCAGTGTGAGAAGTAGACTGCTTGACATCACAAGTCAACTTTCCTTCATGGGAACACAGATTGATGACCCTGACTTGAATGCTACTTTTCTCAAAAGCCTTGGTGATGTATGGAAGATTGAGACAAGATCCATTCTTGTTAATAACACCCACAAGACCTCCAGGTTTGATGACATCTTCAACAAACTAAGACTGTTGGAGAATGAATGGCTTTTGGAGAGTGATAATAAATCTTCCAGTAGCAATATGGCCTTCTTCTCACAAAGTGAAGGCCAATTTGATTCCATGAACTCATATGGACATCCAGTCACTGGATCTCAGTCTGTCAGCGCTGGATCATATCATGTCAACGCTTTATACTCAAGCGCTGACACTCACAACTTTGGCGCTGATGGAATTAAACCTGCTGGTTTAGATCTAGATACTGTGTGTGCTTTCATAGCTTCTTTGCCCAGTGATTCAAGGATTACATATGAAGATCTTGAGCAGATAAGTGATGAGCAATTGGAAGAGATGGACATCAAGTGGACTATGGCTCTTGTAAGTTTAAGAGCAAACAGGTTTAATAAAAGGTTCAAGAAGAAGATGACCTTTAATGCTAAGGATGTTGCTGGATTTGACAAATCCAAAGTTGAGTGCTACAATTGTCATCGGATGGGGCACTTTATGAGGGAATGTAGATCTCCAAGAAGATCTGATGCTGGTAAGCCTTCAAGCCAAATGGTTAAGAGCCAAGATCCCAAGGCCATGGTTGCTGTTCAACAAATTGATGGTGTTGGAGGATGGGACTGGAGCTGGAACTTTTTGGCTAAGGATGAGGAAGAGGACAGAGCCTTGGTTGCTGAAGTTAAAGAAGAGCATGTTGAATATGCTCTCATGGCACACTCCTCCTCTTCATCAGATAATGAGGTATATGATGATGCTTTCTGTTCTAAGGGTTGTCGTTTAAATACTGAAAAACTAAATCAAGAGATAGTAAAATTATTAGATGAGGCAAGTGCTGAAAGATGCAAAGTATCTAATTATCAAATTGCTCTCACCCAAACAGAAAAGACAGTAGCTGAGTATAAGAAAATGGAGTTTGATTTAAAGGATAAAATAAATATCTTAAAACATGAGTTACATCAAAGTAAAGATATTCAAGATATCACAAACAGGGTTAATCTTGATTTGATAGCTCAGTTAGATGAGGCTAACAAAAATAAAGATAATGTGAGTCTTAAAATCCAGAGATTTGATAAGGCCACACAATCCCTAGGAGAGTGTGTTAGTAAACAAAGAGACTCTAAGGACATGAGTGGGATTGGGATGAAAGATTATACTGGTGTTCCACCACCAGCTGGGGATTTCTATGGTGTCCAATCAAAGGACTTATCTTGGACTGGCTTGCCAGAACTTCAAGAGAAGGAATTCATTCCTCCACCTAGAGTGACTTCCCCAGTTGAAGAATACAAACAAAAACTGACTGACCTAGATGAGTGGAAGAAAGCTAACCACACTTTGTTTGTTAAGGGAGGGTTGTTGTGTGAAAGTCCAAATGAGCCCACACCAATCACGAGCCATGATCCTACACCTATTAAAATCACACACCCAACCACTGGAAAAGCTGTTGACCTCGGCCCACAAACTGTTAGAAAACCTAGTGTTAAGTATGCAGAGATGTATAGGAATACTAGGTCACCAAAAAGCCAAGTTAGTAACCATGGAACAGGCTTCTTTGCTTCTAGACCTAAGACTATGTCTAGAAAAGCTTGTTACACGTATGGTAGCTTCTCACATTTGGCATACAAATGTGTCAACGCTTCCAATGTCAACACTGATAGGAACCATTTCAGCGCTGACAAAAGTCAACATAGGTCAAACACTGTCAGACCCAATACCTTTGTGAACAAAAGTTCACAAGTTGTTAGACCAGTCCCATTCTTTTCTAGAGGGTCTAACACACAAGGCCTAAGACCTTTCCAAAAGTCAAACACTTGGTCCAATAGGCAATGGGTTCCTGTAGCAAACCCTAGGTTTAACGCTGATAAAGGCAATCAGGGCGCTGACAAGAACAATTTTAGCGCTGACAGACACACTGCCAAACCTAGGTATTTGCAACCACAGGGAAATGGGTCTAAAGCTTCTACTAGCTTAACATGGAGACCAAAACAAGACCAAAACCCTAATTCTACTGGTCTTTCTATGACATGCAGCAGGTTTCATTATATTTCAAAGGTCATGTCAAGACCAATTGGGGTTAACTGGGCATTTCATCCAAAAAGGGATGAAAATGGGGTTGTTATGAGAACCAAGTCTGTTCTTGTTGAACAACCAGATGAATCCAAGTCTTCCAAGGCTTGGGTTCCCAAAGAAAACTAATATGTTTTCTTTATGTGCAGGGCATTCAGAAGAAGATCAATGATTATGGATATTGGGATAGTGGATGCTCAAGGCACATGACAGGAAAGGAAGACTATCTGACAAACTTCACTCCTATTCAAGATGGTGATAAGGTATACTTTGGAGGGGGCTATGGCACCATCACAGGAAAAGGAACCCTTATTACCAACAATCTACGTTTTGAGAATGTCTTCCTGGTAAAAGAACTGGATTATAATTTGTTTAGTGTATCACAAGTGTGTGATAACAAAAATAAGGTTCTTTTCACAGATACTGAGTGCTTGGTGTTAAGCAAAGATTACAAGCTCCCTGAGGAGAAATACATAGAATTTAGAACACCAAGGCATAAAGACATATATAATGTGAATCTTAATGGAATTAAGATGAATAATAAAATGATGTCATGTTTTTATGCTAAAGCCTCAGTAGATGAAAGTAATCTTTGGCACAGGAGATTAGGGCACATAAACTTTAAAAATATTAATAGACTTGTGAGGCTTGGTTTAGTTGATGGTTTGCCTGAAAAGGCTTTCCACAATGACCACTCTTGTGTTGCATGTCTTAAGGGCAAGCAGCACAAGGTCTCATTCAAATCTAAACAGGTACACTCTAGTTCTAAACCACTTCACTTATTGCATATGGACCTCTTTGGTCCAACTAATATAGAAAGTTTGAAGGGTAAATCATATTGTTTTGTCATCACTGATGATTTTTCCAGGTTTACATGGACTTTCTTTTTAGCCAAGAAAAGTGAAACTGCCCAAAGTTTGATTAATTTCATTACCCGGATTGAAAAGAAGAATGGTAATGAGGTTAAAATTCTTAGAAGTGACAATGGGGGTGAGTTTAGAAATCAGCTGTTAGATGATTTTTGTGCCAAGAAAGGGATTACTAGGCAGTTTAGCATAGCTAGAACCCCACAGCAAAATGGGGTTGCTGAAAGGAAGAATAGAACCCTAATTGAAGCAGCTAGAACCATGTTGGCTGATGCCCACTTTCCTATAGCCTTTTGGGCTGAAGCTGTTAACACAGCTTGTTATGTTCAAAATAGGGCATTGGTCAACAAAATACATAATAAGACACCTTATGAGTTACTTTGGGGAAGGAAGCCAAATATTGGCTTTCTCAAGCCTTTTGGTTGTCATGTAGTTGTTTTAGAAACTAGTGATGCCCTAGGTAAGTTTGATGCAAAAGGTGATGAAGGCTATTTCATGGGTTATTCAGTGCAGAGCAAAGGATATAGGGTTTACATTAAAAAGGAAAAAAGTATACTTGAAAAGGTACATGTTAGGTTTTTAGAGAGTAAACCTAGTGATCCTGAAAGTGGTCCAAATTGGTTGTTTGACTTGGAACGTTTATCTAGAGCTTTAAATTATATGCCTGTTACTGATCCAGACATTGTGAAGGTAACTTCAAGTGTTTTGGAAAAGAGAATTGGTAATGTTTCAGGTATACAGGTTGCTAAGAAGGATGGACCACCAGCAGTTGAGTCATCTCCCACACAAGAATATGTTACACTTCCTATATGGACAGATGAGTATTATGTTGCTGCTGCTGCTAGAAAAGATAATGGTGGTTTCCAAATACCACCAAATACAAACATGCATGGTTCTTCAGGCGCTGACAAAGGCAAATCGAGCGCTGACAAGAGCAATTCAGACGCCGATGGCTAAGACGTTGACAACAACAGTTCAAGCGTTGTTAGCCCAAGCGCTGACAAACAAGGTTCAGACGTTGATGACACCTTTGCACATCTTTTCTCTTCCCATTTTGAACAAGGTGGACCTTCCAATGTCCATGAAGAGATTCCTGTTGATCAAAGAGAGTCTGAAGAAGATATTAGCAACATGGAGGATGATATTGAAGATAACAGAATTCTTGAAAATGGAATTCCTAGATCTACCTTGAAGAATCATCCTCCCACTCAAATCATTGGGAATATCATGACTCCTGTTCAAACTAGAAGATCTCACCAGACTCATGATAGCTTCATTGCTAATATCCACAAGAAGGTTGATACCCCTCTTGTACAAACATGTTTGTTTGCATGTTTTCTGTCACAAGAAGAACCCAAGAAGATTTTTGATGCTCTCAAAGAACCTAGTTGGGTGGAAGCAATGCAGGATGAGCTTCACCAATTTGCTATACAGGATGTTTGGGAGCTGGTTGATTGTCCTAGATATGTGAGACCAATTGGGACAAGATGGGTTCTAAGGAACAAGAAAGATGAAAGGGGTATTGTGGTCAGAAACAAGGCACGTTTGGTAGCTCAAGGATATACACAAGAGGAAGGTATAGATTATGAAGAGGTCTTTGCTCCTGTTGCAAGAATTGAAGCTATAAGAATTTTCCTAGCTTATGCCTCTTGTATGAACTTCACTGTTTATCAAATGGATGTGAAGAGTGCTTTCATCTATGGAACAATTGTTGAGGAGGTATATGTTATGCAACCTCCTGGTTTTGAAGATCCTGAGAATCCAAGCAAGGTTTATAGAGTGAAGAAAGCTATGTATGGACTTCATCAGGCCCCAAGAGCATGGTATGGTACATTGTCCACCTACTTGGTGGAAAATGGTTTTAAAAGGGGCACCATAGATCAGACATTGTTCACAAAGAAGAAAGGTAAGGATGTCTTACTTGTTCAGGTCTATGTTGATGATATCATTTTTGGATCCACTAATCCAAAGATGAGTGAAGACTTTTCCAAGCTTATGACAGATAAGTTCAAGATGAGTGCAATGGGTGAGATGAACTTCTTTCTAGGGTTACAAGTTCAGCAGAAAGAAGATGGTATCTTCATCTCCCAAGACAAATATGTAGCTGAAATCTTGAAGAAATATGGTTTTTCTCCACATGAAAAGAGTGCTTCCACTCCTATGGATAGGGAACACCCTTGGGGAAAAATTGGAGCTGGAAAGGATGTGGATGTTAGGCACTATAGATCAATGATTGGTTCATTGATGTATCTTACAGCCTCAAGACCTGACATCATGTTTGCTGTGTGTGCTTGTGCACGCCATCAAGTGACTCCCAAAGAATGTCACCTTTTTGCTGTGAAAAGAATTTTTAGGTATCTAAGATGTTATCCAGATCTTGGCTTATGGTACCCAAAAGATTCTCCATTGGAGCTTATTGCATATTCAGACAGTGACTATGGTGGTGACAAGTTTGATAGGAAATCCACAACTGGTGGATGTCAATTTCTTGGGAGTAGATTGATATCTTGGCAATGCAAGAAACAAACAGTGGTGGCAAACTCTACAACTGAAGCAGAATATGTTGCAGCAGCTGCTTGTTGTGGACAAGTCTTATGAATTCAGAACCAGCTGTTGGATTATGGGTATAATTTCATGCATACCAAGATTTTTGTAGACAATAACAGTACTTTATGCATTATTAAAAATCCTGTACATCATTCTAAAACCAAACACATAGAAATTAGACATCATTTTATAAGAGATTGCTTTGAGAAAGGTTTAATACAACCAGATAGGGTAGCCACAGAAGATAATGTGGCTGATTTATTAACTAAACCTTTTGATACTGGAAGATTTCAATATTTGGTAACAAATATTGGAATGGTTAATCTCACTTAATATGTGTTTTGGAACCTTTTTGTAAAAGTATGTACAGGATAATGCATTTTTATTGGTCTTTGTGATGATTTAGTTTTTTTTCCACTTTATTTTTCTAACACTGACAAAGGTAAATGTAACACTGCCAAGTGTTATTTTGCCGTTGCTAGAGATATTATTGTCTAACGCTGATAAGAGTTCCTTCAACGCTGATAAGTGATGTCGGGGCGCTGTCAGCAACAAATGTTAGTTTTGTGGTTTTCAATCTAAATGTGTAGGTGGTGGTAGCTTTATGCCATTGGATACAGAGTTGCTTATGGATCTTTGAAGAGCTATTTGGACATGTTTTTGTTTATGGATGATGGTTGGAATATTTATATTCCTATCTTGACATAAATTTTTAATGTTCATATATATTTTGAGAAACTCATGTATCATAGTTTAAGGGGAGGTTTAAGGAACCTTTAGGACTTTTGGGTATTCTTATAATACTCTCATCACAATTCTAGATTGTGTCCACAGGTGAGTATGGGTTAGTTTTACTAAACCATGAGGCACTGTAGCATGCAAAGTTGACAAACTATGCATGCTGCCAAGACACTTTTGGCCTAGAATTGGTTGTGGTCTGGTGGGAGACTTGGGAATAGTTTTGTTATGGGTTTACCTGGGAGTTACAAAGAATTTTATGAAATAACTTTGTTGGTAAGTATTTTGGTTAGCAAGGGACACTAGAGGACATTTGTGTCTATCTTGCTTAAGCAAGTGTGCATAAATGGACAGTGCTTGCCGCCCAGTAATTATTATCAACTTGCAAGATATTTCCCTTAGGATAAATTACTTTGTTAAGGTCTTTTTCTTTTTAAATATTTTTATTTTTATTTTTAGACGCTGACAAGTTTTTCTCCAAACGCTGTTACGTCCAATCGTGACGCTGACAAGGCTTTAGGCAAACGCTGACAAGAAAATATAGCCGTTGGGCGTTGATGGGCTATTTTTTACCGTTGACACCTAGTGGGCCCTACCCAGTTGTTATTTTTGACTAATCTTTGGCCGTAATTTTGGGGAGTTGTTACTTTTAATTAATGCATGAGATAAGTTATATTTGATTCAATATTTTCATCATTACTCTTTGAATATAACTGCCTCATTTTTTACCAATCCAAATCATGCATCTCTCCTATAAATTTGGCTAAACTTTTTGTTCTGGGTATTCATATTTTCTTGTCTAACATTTTTCTCCTAGATTTTTTCCATATCACATAACCTAAACAGCTTTCAACATGGCACCAAAGTTCAACTCAAACAATCTGACATTGGAGTTCAAGAGCCAACATAATATGGTAGCTTATTTGGCTGCTGATAATGATTTGTTCCCTCAGTATTCACAGATGGTGGCATTTTTAAATGCATCCTCAATAAGGTATGCACTTTCTCATGAACCACTAGTCCCTGTCGCACACATTAGACAGTTTTGGAATAATGTAAGTTCCACAACAGCTAATGGAGTGACTACATTAACATCTACTGTTCATGGAAGAACATGGGTGGTCACTGAAGCCTTGGTTCGCCAAGCTTTGCGTCTTGATGACGTTGATGGTGTGACTACCCTTGCCATTGCAACAATAGAACAAGGTCTTAGGAAATTGGGTTATCCTATTCCTGCTGGTAAAACTTTAAATAAATATCATAAGCAGGAATTTCCCTCTGACTGGAAATATTTGATACATGTCCTTCTTCAATGCTTAAGTCCAAAATGTACTGCTTTTAATGAAATAAACAGGTCCATTGCAAGTGCTTTGGTTTGTATGTCACGTGGGCTTAAGTATAATTTTTCAAAAATGATTTTTGAAGGGATGTGTAAAAATAAGGGAAGTAAAATGACTTTGGCTTACCCAAGATTTTTGCAAATGGTGTTTGATTTACAAGAATATTGTACTAGGGATCATGACACTTTTTATGAGATCCCTATGCAAAAGAAAACCATTTTTGACAAGATGAGCTCCACAAACAGATCTATACCTCTCACCCAAGCCATGCTTGAAGTAATTCAGGCTGCTCAACCACAACCAGACCCTGCACCTCAACTTGAGCCTATCCTTGAACCATTACCTTCACCTGACCACATGGACGTTGACCAACCCAATGTCAACGCTGACACACAAAATGTTGGCGCTGACACAGCCAATCTCAACGCTGATGACATCCCTGAACAATCCCAAACACCCCTTAACCAACTAACACCCACACAATCTACCTCATCTTCCACCCCATTACAATCTAGGTTTAATAAACGCCAAAGGACTACTGGAGTGTTCTCCTCTAGTGGTCCTAGCCTTGTTGCAGAGAGAACCACCTCCACAAGTGTGGCTGGTGCCATGGATGAGGCTGGGGCTATTGACACAAGCTTAGATGCTGGTCAAGACAGTCCCGACATCATTAAGACCTCATCCACGCCCTATGATTCTATTTTGGGAGGTCAAATCCCCATTCTAGCTGAGGGCAGATTGGAACCTATGACATTGAATGAATTGACGGCTGCTGTCATTAGCTTGCAAAAGCAAAATGCCAGCCTTGTACAAATTGTCAATAATCAGGGTCGTGAACTCCAAGTATTGAGGGAGCGGGTAACTGTTTTGGAGAATCTAAGTAGCAGGAGTCGAATGGAGGAATCTTCCAAAGGGGAGGATGAAGAGGATGAGCTGATTCATACAGCCAGTGAGAAGAGTTCACAATTTAGTGAATCTTTAAATGTTGCTGAAGCACTCACCAACTTGAAGAAGCACCCAATTTTTGATACATCCAAGGTAACTCCATTGAACTTGGAAGGATCTTTCACAGCAACAATGGGCGCTGATACAGGTTTGAACGCTGACACATCCAGCGCTGACAAAGGTAATCGGGGCGCTGATAAAGGTAACTTGAACGCTGACAAAGTTGCAGGTGGTGTTGATGTATTCCAGTCATCAGCAATCATCAAAGATGTGTCCACACAGGTTTCTTCTTCTACCTTACCTATTATTGATCCAAATGACAAAGGTAAAGGAATTTTGGTTGAAGAAGATGTTCCAAAGAAAGATGCAGCACAAATTGCATTTGATGAACAGTTGGCTGCACAACTTTTGGAAAGAGATTTGAAGAGGACTGGTAGATCACCATTTGTTGCCACTTCTGAGAGTGAGGAAGAGAGTGGTGATGAAAAAGAAGGAGATAGCTCAGATTCAAGTGTTCAAATTATTGAAGATCCAGAAAGACTTGAATATGGGGATGAGTTAGCAAAAGAAAGATTGAGTGATTTGAAGAAGCAGGTTGATTGGGATCTTCCAGAAATCACCAGAATGTATCATGCTTGGGAAGACAAGGTAATGGACAACCCAGGGATGAGTTTGTCAGATCAAATTTGGGGGTTGGAAGTTCTTCTCAGGGTACAAGATGATATAAAGGTGATTTTGAGGTTTAATGCACAAGAGGTCAAGACTTGGCTTAAAAGAGATAGAAGGCAGTTGTATTACAAGTTGCTTAGATGCCATCAACCTAGATGGACATACAAGAAGTTGCTGGCTTTATCTTTTGAGGAGCTAGAGTATAGGGCACATCCTATTTGGAGGCATGTGCAAGAAAATAATGTCTACCAGTTTCTTTCAGAAGAAAGGAAACAAGAGCTTGCAGAGGAAATGCAGATTCAAAAGGAGATGAGGATTGCTCAAAGACCAGTGAAGAAAGGAGATCCTCTCCAATTTCCCAAAGATACGGATGCGTATTATCCAACTGAAACTGTCATAAGGAAGCATCTCAAGCTTTCTCCATTGGAAGCTTCAGATTTGGTTAATGTAGTACCTCTAGATGACAGAAATCCAATTATAAGTTTTGATGAAGATGAGTGTGGATTTTGGAAGATTGGCAGGTTTGGGAAGGAGGTACACACTTTCACTTCAATTATTTCTATCTTTGCAAGCATAGACAGAGAAGACTTGGTGCATCTATGGAGATTGATAGAGGCCAAGTATACAGCTGAAGCACCTACTTCAGCAAATGGAATAAGACTATGGCACACATTTTTGACTTTGTGTGGTCCAAGGGAAGCAGATCCTGCCATATGGAAGGATCTTGAAGATGACCTCAGTAATCTTCATTGGAGGCTTTATTCTACTTGTGGTGTGTTTCATTTAAGCTCTACAAAGTTTTCAGAGTATCTACTTGTGGATGCTAACTATTTCTTGTCCAAAGAAGTATTGGAGAAGATGAAGGAGACACCCTTGGAGATTGATTATACTAGTGACGTGGCCAAAGACTTGATTAGATATGTTTATCACCAACATAAGAAGTTTTTGTAAGATTCCTCCTAAGCCTTAAGTTTTTATTCAGAAACTTGATCATTGGAATAGATATCAAGTTTAGGGGAGGATTGTTGGGAATAAATTATGGGTCAGTTCACTAGACGCTGATAAGAAGAATGCAAGCGCTGATAAGATGACGTTGGACGCTGACAGCCAAGCGTTGACATTTGTAGAAGTCAACGCTGACAGCCTTGAAGATTAACACTGATGGAATATATCTTCATACGAATCTTTTTGTTTATTTGTTTCTTTATTTGTGTATGGTAAAGATAAGCTCGACATTGTATTTTCCATTATTATCTTTACCTAGAATAGTTGATTCGTAGCTTATTGTACAAGACTTCTTAATCTATAAAAGAAGATCTTTTAGGTTAAAGTTAATCATCAGTTATCATAAGTTTTCACAAGTTAAACCTCTTTCATTGTAATCAAGTTCGATCATTCTAATACAAGTGAAAGTTTGTTTAACATCTTTGTGTTTTAGATTAAGTGTTAATTCCGCATAACACTTAGTTACTTTATTCATAAGCAAAGGTTTCTCTACGTGTATTACTTGATCTAATCTCGTATACACAAAGCTTAATCGATCTAAGTTTGGGATCAACACGGATGAGCCTTGGCTGGAATGTGTCGGATAAATCTGTTGATTCTGAAATCCGTACGGATGTAAGGATTCTGCAGACTTGATCAAACTGTTGACAATAACCCAGATAGCCTCATGCTTCTTCTAAGTTTGCTGTAATCTGGTAACTAAAATCCATGGAGATCTTGTCCCTTTTCGATTCACAATTTCAATTCACGAATTCAGATGATGAAACATCTTAGTCTGTTGGTGTCCTATCTTAACCTGTTGGTATGTCAGGTACTTAGATATGAACGTAACTGTATCCTGCTTCGTAGAAACTTGATAAATAGAAGGTTGTGAAACTCTGAGTCTCTGAATCTAGACTTCTCCTAGCGTAGGATTTTCTAGAACACCTAATGTATTGTAGGGTTCTCTCCTTTACGCATAAGCTGAGTCGTGGTAAGATTGACCATAGAAACCCATGTGATTCAGTGTGTCACTGTAATCAAACAGAATTGATATTGAAAAAAATTTCCAGGGTAGAATTTCTCTTGTCATAGAATTTGCAACATAGTGCAGATATGTTCTTCCTGTTCTTCTCTAGGCTTAGAGGAAATCAGGTTATCCTCAATGAAAACGCTGATGAATTTGTTTAGGAGTTCATGGAAACTCAATTTATTAAGCCCATAATGCTGTTGGAGCATTGATGAGACTAATTCAAAATCATAAATCTAACATGACCGAGTCGTGTACGAATAGCAGTCATGGACATGTCCTGCTTTTTCACTCGTCACTGTTGGCAGCATGAGTTCGATCTTGGAAAAGTGATTAACACTATACGGTTGATTGGATATGTCGTCAAATACGTGGAGGAGAATAACGGTCATGAATGGTGATTTGTTTAAAATCGACGGTAGTCGACACATAATCTTATGTTACCATCCTTGTCCTTGAAGGTTCTTCTGGAGTGTAAGGAACAATTTTGGAATAATCCGTTGGTTATGCGTAAAAGGACCTTAGTAGTCGTGTGTTACTGACAGCTAGAAAATCTTAGCAATCATGGCTAACAAAGCACGTGCTTGAAAAGCATAGATAATTTGTACAGATTTTCCTGATGGAAAAAATCAAGCTGAAAGTATTCAGGAGCCTGAACATTACTGTACATAATTATGAATCGTAGCATGGTGTGCTGTTCATAGTTCATAATTAGGATAAAATTCAACTCGTGTCTGTCCGAGGAAATGCGTTTGCAGCTTGGATCTCATCATTAAGCTGAAGGAAAACCTTCGTATACGTGGGAATACGAAAGGCGTCCTTCATGGTCATGAATATATGAACTATGGTGAACGAAATGAAAGTGACATCGGCAACGTGACAGTTCTCACTGATGCGCCGATAATGGTATTGAAGTTCTTGTGGCCTGATTAATACATGGCACAACAAAATAGATATACCCTTGGAGGGTACCCTGAATTTCTTAGAAATGTTCCATAGTTGGACGTGATTCATGTGTCTTGACTCGTTTCTTGGAACTATAAGCATGACATATGTCTTGACTGGTGTCTTGACATGTGTCTTCAGGAGGTATATGTGAGACATGTGTCTTGTCTGATGTCTTGACATGTGTCTCGAGACGTAAAATAATAGAACTACAATATTAGGTTATTATGCCAGACTTGACGGATCGGTTGGACTACTGATCCTTTGTATGTCTGATCACGTCCGCGGCCGGAGCCTCGGTTGCGATTTCTAGGATAGTTGTTGTCATACTAGTGGTTACTATCGTCTTGTCTGACAGTTCCATGACGGTCATTCTCATGACCGTGATTCATGTAACTATTCAGCTGAGTGGCCGGCTGGTACCGGTTTGCACTCATATGGCTGAAATGACAGCTGAATGACGTGTGACATGTAACTAAGAATTAGGGACAATGATTGATGGAAAATCGTCTGATGATGAAGCATCTTCTCGTCCAATATCTTTGCTCTGACGCCTTTGTCTTCGTCTCGTAAGATCTTCAGGTTGTGAACAGTATCCGCATCTCGTAGCGTCTCCGAACGTCAGCAGCATCAACCTTTAGTAACATCTCCAAGTTATGAGCGGCATCAGCAATCTTGTAGAATATCAGGAATTGAAAATACGCCTGAGATGATTCAGAATCGACTAGCGAATACTCGTGAAGTATTGCAAGTGAGATGCACATTGATTTAGGTACGTGTAATACACATGAAATACGGTACGTGTACACGTGGAATGCACATGAAATGATCGGTATGTGGTCGATCTTTTATCATGATTTAAGGAAAGTATATCGGTTAAACGGTTAGGAAAAACATCATGATAACCTGGCAGTATTAGCATAGACATCATTTTGGTTATATCGAAAAACGTTAAAGTGTGGTTACACAAAATTCAACGATGATTTGCCTGACAGCATGATCAATGAAAACCAACCATGACTATCATGAAAGCAGAATTCAATGAAATCCAACTATGTCTTACATGAAGGCATAATAACAAAAGAGGCGTAAGACGTAATCCACATGAAGACGGAATTATCATGAAGAAACACGAAACGATATAACATGGAGGAGTGTATAACATAATCAGCATGAAACTGAGTTTAACCATGACAGTATGAAAACCTACTTGACATAAAAACATAGTAACTTATGAGGGGACATGAAAGAAAAAAAAATTTTATGCCAATAAATCATGAGAAAAATTTTATGCATGAAAAACAATGCATGAATGCGTAATGTAGTTTATAAAAACCTTTATATGTGCGAGGGGACGCCTATGGGTCGGTCCCAAAACAAAAGACATGGCGAGGGGACGCCTATGGGTCGGTCCTAAAGTTAAAAGTTTCGATAAAAGCACATGCGACTAAATAGGGCCAGTCCTGTACCAACCATTACTTAGTCATAATCTCTGCAACAATGATACATGAAACATAAATGAATGAAATTCATCTGTCAAAACTTATCAGAAAAAAAATTTATGTGACTAATTATGAACTATTGAGGTTCAGTCCACATAGTCACAGTTCACGAGGAACGTCATGCATGAAACAATGACACATAACTAAATATGAATGGCGGTTGTCCATCCATATTAGTACAACAATATCAATGAAAACATCAAGGTTAAATCCTCAAGGTGCTGAAAACATCATGGTTAAAACAACAATGCGCTGAAAACATCAATACATGGAATAACAAACGTTGGCTTAGGAAGCTCCTGGTGACTACCCACTAGTCACAGGTCGAGTTTTAGAGCCTACAGGTCGAAGCCTTGGCTCTGATACCATAATTGTAACACCCCATTTTGATAATGGAAATGTCACGCGTAATTATGGCGTGTCATCAAAGCATACAAGGATAAATGTATAAAACATTACATGACCATAGGGATAACCGGAATCAAACATCGGTTCCCAAACATAAGCCCAAAACATAATAAAGCAAAGGAAAATGAATGAAAGACTACACAAGCATAAATATATGAAGGCAAAAGGAAAAGAAGTCTCTAGCAGCTTCCATCCTATGCACGTCCTCCAAATGCTCGAGTCTCTCCTAGGGTACCTGCCGTTTTGGGACATGGAAAGGAAAGTAACGGCTGAGCAAAACGCTCAGTGCACGGATATAGACATAGTATAAGTGACTAAAACATAATAGAGACTTAATAGTAGCGGAAATGTGTAAGTCCTGGAAAACCTGGAACATGTTCATAAAACTGGTTTTATAGTTTGAAAAGCCTTATGTTTATCTTATGAAAACTGTTTAACATATTTTACCATTAGCCAATATAGGTCATGAAAATCCACCGTGCATGAATACTTGGAGGGGTGACCTCATCATGCAAATTAGAGGGGCTGCCTCTAATTTAATATACTGGTTTTTGGGTAGGAGGGATCAGCTCCTTGTGAAGGATGCAAGGCACACACCACATTCACCATGAAATCCTGACTGAAAACATGTAACTAGGATGCACCCAAACGCCCCACATGATAAATATAAATAAATGTCAAAAAGCTGAAGGGACGCCACGAGCAATCACTCCGCCGTGGTGAAGTCATAACATCAGTGCCTCTAATGTTATGGTTATGGTACCTCCATAACTAGGTGAAACTGGTCATGCATGTATATGGCTATAGGTAATCTTAATTAAACATAAGCAATCAAACACGTAACTATACTACGGGAAAACAGTTGGCTACATACGGGGAATCCTAATAAGGAAAGAATGTCCATACTGAAAGGACGGGAATCCGTACCTTATGTCCAGTGAACGAAGAAGACGAACGGAAGAGAGTCCTACTTCGGTACCACTAACGCTACATAAATACATACGTGTATAAGTATCTGATCACTGAGTACGTAACTGGTTTAATGTTATGTCTTAGCTTATTTTATAAGTTCATGTCATGTTTAACGGATTTTAACGTTATACTGTATTTATCGTGTATTTTGTATATTCTATTTAAGTATTTCTTATATTTCTTGTATTATTATACTTGCTGTGTAATAATAAGTAACTTTCTAAAAATAGCAGGTTTCCTAAAATAGAAAGTTTCTAAAAATAGAAAGTTATCAAAAATAGAAAGTTTCCAAAAATAGAATTACTGCTTAAAATAGATAAGTTTCTAAAAAAAGAAAGTTTCCATAAATAGAAATAAGCTGGATTATTAAGCTAATAATATAAGCTAAAAGTGTTTTCTGATTAATATTCTAAGTCATGAGGTTATAATGTATAGTTTATTAATTATTTCATGTAATTTAAATAAACTATAGGTTAAAAGTATTTAATTAAATATAACATGATTTAATTAAAAATAAGTGTATGATATACTTAGGTTGAAAACATGTATTAATATTAATATTAATATAACCTAAGTCATGAAAATTAATTAATTATAAGGCATGTTTAATAATTAATTAATTACTATAGTGTAAATTGAATAATAAAATACTTAGGTTAAATCATGTATTATCAATTTATAATAATAAACCTAAGTCATGAGAATTAATTAATTATAGGTCATGGTTTAATAATTAATTAATTAATTAGTCAAAATTTTCCATGATTAAAATACTTAGGTTTAGCTATGTATTATTAGTAAAATAATTAACCTAAGTCATGGTTTAAATCAAATTAATTATATGCATGTTTAATTAATTTAATTACTCTCGTGCTAATAAGTCATAATATTAGTCCCATTGTCTCGTAATTAATATACATGTTAAGTTAATTAACCGCGTAAAATAATACCCCGAACCCGTGTATTATTTTATGAAGACGCGTTGAAAACCAAACCGTGAAAACCCATGTTATTTTAACTATTAACCAAACCAAACAGCCCTTTAATTGTGTCTTATAAACCTGACTGCCAAACACACCCTTAAGTGACCATAAACCCAAAACCAAACAGCCCCCTCACTGCCAGTTTCCACTGGCAGTGGTGATGGTGCCACCGGCAGTAGTCGGTTCCTACTGTTGGCATAATAACCCACCGAGACCTGGTGGTCTCGGTTCCCACTGTTAGTACATAAACGCCCCTGCTGGGCTTTCGTTCCCACTGATAAGCCAAGCGCACCCCTGCTGACTGCAGGGGTTGCGGCTGAAAAAGAACAAGGCCTCTGGCCGTTTGGTTTGCTGCGACTCGAAGGAACCCACCACCAAGAGTCATAGACTCTCGGTTTGGTGCAAGCCGAACCTAAAACAAATAGATCCGACCCTAATCAATTTTATTCGTGGTCATTAAAAAAATAAATACTGAGATTAGGGTTTTCTTACATGTTATTTAGGAGTAACAAAACAAATGCACTCCTCGTTCTTCTTGAATCATGAAGCCATGGTCTCCTTGTTTCTTTGTGTAGGTCGCGGCAGAGAAGAAAGAACAGAAGGAGACAAAACTTGCGGCTTATTATTGATTTTAGGGTTTTATTGATTTGTTTAAATTGTATGACTCCCCCCCCCCCCCCTCCCGTCTCTTTTGATATACACGGCTAAACACACACTTGGGCTTTTAAGCCCAAGTCCTTCTCTTTTCTTCTTTATCAAAAAGAGCCCTTAAAACACTTGTACTTTTCTATTAAGTCGCGTCTTGTTAAAATGGTACGCTTAAACGCCTATTAAACGTCGTGACTTTCATAGTTATTTATATACGTGACAAAATTAATATTAGGTACGTAATTACTCGTCGTGTAATTTAATATACGTAGTAATAATAATAATTGTTTTAAGTGTTCGCGTTTACGTGTTACGTAATTATTAATTATTTGTGTTATTAATATTACTTGTACGTAACGACCTTCGTTGTATTAATAATTACGTAAGTGCCTAATTATCTGTTCGTGATTATAATAATTATTGAAATAATTATTGTGTGTTCATACGTAGTAAATACTTATCGTGTTATAACACGTACGTAATACGTAAAATCCTAACATGTAATCGTAATCATGCTATAATAGGACAGTTTTAATCTAGTACGTACGATCTTAAGGGTACTATTCATGGTAAAAGCATGCCGGTTTTACAATGAGACTCGTGGATGCTTAGCCAATTAAATCAAATTTTTGGGTTTTCAAGTCATCTATAGGATCTTGCAAACTCTTAGACTCTTTCAAGTTTTGAATTCGCATTTTAAAGTTCCATTGATAAACGACTTTCTAGGATCATTTATAGGAACTTGCGAAAAGTTCTTGTTCTTAACCCGTAAGAGTTAGGACTTTCGCGTTTTAAAGTTCCCTATATAAAAGCCTAGCAAAACATGACTTAAACACGTTAAGGATACTAGCTAGAGTAAACTCGGGTTGAGTCAAAAGATTCATGACGTTGAAAAATTAAAATTTTATTCTAACACAGAAAGTAAATAACAAAAACAAAAGAAAATACTACTATACTACTAGGCCAAAATAGATTAAAAATTTTGAAAAATGTCGAATAATTAGATTTTCCGGTTAAAATGAGGACAAATTCATGGAAAAGACCACTTACTTCAAAAGAAGTCCCCCCTACACTTGATATAAACATTGTCCTCAATGTTTAAGCATGTGGGAGTAAACTCCCCTACACTTAGGCATTGTGCACGTTGTTTAAATCTTGCTAAGGAAGAGACGACTATAATGATTTCAATGTGAACATATAAGATATGAAATATTGAATCACGACAGTTTAGGATAGAACCGGGAAGACGAGAATACGGGATCACGGTTCATCAAAAGTCATCGAGAATGGATCTTTGAAGCTTTAATCCCTGCACATCATAAGAAACAAGACAAAAAACACATACGGGGCTCCCCCTACACTTATTATGAAAACGGTAAAGGATAGATCAACGGGTCGCCTCCCGAGAAGCGCTTGTTTTTTATAACCGAGTCACGAGCCTGACTCGACCCAGAACTAATTCAGGGGAAACGTGGTGAGGGATTGAATCATCTCATAAGAGATGTCCTCACCAAAGTACAACTTCACACGCTGGCCATTCACTTTAAAATTAGGCCCATTTGGTTGAGAAATCTCAATGGTGCCGTAAGGGAAGACTTTGGCGACGGTGAATGGACCAGACCAACGGCTCTTCAGCTTGCCCGAGAAGATCTTTAACCGAGAGTTAAAGAGTAAAACTTGATCACCGATGTGGAACTCTCGGTTCTTAATCCTTGCATCATGAATGATCTTGGTCCTCTCCTTGTAGATCAATGAATTCTCATAAGCTTCATTCCTCTGTTCATTGAGTTCGTTGAGTTGAATCTTCTGAAAATCACCGGCTTTGTTGATGTCAAAATTGGCCCACTTCAAGGCCCAGTATGCCTTATGTTCCAATTAAATAGGGAGGTGGCATGCCTTCCCGTACACAAGACGATATGGAGTGCAACCAATAGGTGTCTTATATGCGGTACGGAAAGCCCACAAAGCATCATCTAACTTATCGGCCCACTTGGCACGATGCTCTCCCACAGTACGCTCTAATATTCTATTCAATCCACGGTTAGAAATCTTGGCTTGGAATCTTGTTTAGTTAACAAGTACTTCAACGCGGAACGTTCGGTATAGACAATGGTGGTGGAAAGGACAAGATAGGGGCGGAACTTCTCAAAAGCATACACTACAGCTAAAAGCTCTTTTTTGGTAGTGGTATAATGCAATTGAGCCCCCGTCATTGTCTTGCTAGCATAATGGATTGGTTGGAAGTGTTTGTTCACTCTTTGGCCCAAAAGCACTCCAATGGCAAAGTCGCTAGCATCGCACATCAATTTAAAAGGTAGCTCCTAATTAGGGGTAACCAAGACCGGTGCCTTAGTTAGCTTGTCCTTAAGAAGATTGAAGAGTCAATACACTCTTTAGAAAAGATAAAAGGAGTATCTTTTTCTAAGAGGTGGGTCATCGGGCGAGCGATTTTAGAAAAATCTTGAATGAATCGACGATAGAAGCCCGCATGACCAAGGAAACTTCTCACACCCTTCACGGTTGAAGGTGGAGGTAATTTAGCAATCACTTCAACTTTAGCACGGTCGACTTCAAGGCCGGCTTTGGAGATTTTATGACCAAGCACAATACCTTCTTTTACCATGAAATGGAATTTTTCCCAAATAAGAACGAGACGAGAGTCTTCACACCGTTTGAGCATACGTTCTGAATTGGCAAGGCAAGTAGAGAAAGAATCACCATAGACCGAGAAATCATCCATGAAGACTTCCATAGTTTCTTCAACCATGTCGTGGAAGATGGCCATCATACACCTTTGGAAAGTCCCGGAAGCATTGCATAAGCCGAAAGGCATTCTTTTGTAAGCAAATGTTCCATAAGGACAAGTGAATGTGGTTTTCTCTTGGTCTTTAGGATCGATGGGAATTTGAAAATACCCATAGAAACCATATAAGAAGCAATAATAATCATTACCCGCTAGACGCTTGAGCATTTGATCCATGAAAGTAAGAGGAAAATGATCCTTGCGAGTGGCATCATTGAGCTTGCGATAGTCTATGCAAACTCGCTAACCCGTGACAAGTCGAGTAGGAATCAACTCGTTGTTTTCACTGGGAACAACGGTTATTCCGCCTTTCTTAGGCACACAATGGACGGGACTAACCCATGGCGAATCCGAAATAGGGTAAATCATTCTGGCATCTAGAAGTTTGATAACTTCTTTCTTGATGAAGTCATGAATTCGAGGATTAACCCTTCTTTGGCTTTGGATTGCGGGTTTAAACTCATCTTCCATGAGAATTTTATGAGTACAAAAGTTCGGATCAATTCCGCGGATATCGGAAATTTTCCAAGCAATTTCCTTCATATGATTCTTCAGCACGTCGATAAGTCGAGATTTTTCTTCTTCTTTCAAGTCCTTAGCGATGATGACGGGTAACTTCTTATTGTCTTCAAGGAAAACGTACTCGAGATGAGACGGTAGGTCCTTAAGCTCTAAATCCGGAGGATTTTCGATGGAAGGCGTAGTCAAATTCGGATCATCGATAGAGATTTCCTTAGGAGACTGTGGAGAAATATGGTCCTCATTGAGAAGTTTCTCAATGGTACGAATGTGTTCATCCCAATTGGAGGGAGAATCGTCATATTGTAAGTCCACATCTCTCAAAGTTGCTTCAAATTCTTTCAAAAGGAAATCACTTTCTCCAAATGGAGTTAGTGATGGAGTAATAGAGGCAACGGTCTCAACAATGGGTAGATAAGAAGAACCACTTTTACAAGCGTCTTTGAAATGTTCTTTACAAGCCTCATCAAGAACGTCAATGAAATTAACGCTCTCGTTTTCAGAAGGCTGCTTAGAAAGTTTACCCATGTTGAAGACGATTTTATCGTCACCAACTCTCATGATTAATTCGCCCGCGGCTACATCAATGAGAGTTTGACCGGTCCTCAAGAATGGACGTACAACGATTAATGGAACACGAGGATCCATCTCGTAGTCAACGACGAAGACATCTTCGGCTATCCCCACCGGATAAGCAACCGTACGGTTAGCTAATTCCAATGTCATTCGTGTGGGGACTAGCTCGGGTAGAGATAATTGTTTCCAAACACTTAATGGCATTAAGTTGATACTAGCACCTAGATCGGCTAGGGCCATACAATTCTCTACCCCGGGGAAGTTACAAGGAATGAGAAAACGACCCGGATTACCAAGTTTGGTTGGTAATTTCCTTAAGAGCACTGCGGAGCAATTCTCATTAAGTTTGGTCTGAGCGATATCAAGGAGTTTCTCCTTATCACTAAGAAGATCTTTAAACATTTTAGCATATTTCAGCATGTGAGTGAGAGCCTCGGCAAAGGAGATGTTGAAATTCGGTTGTTTAAACATTTTAAGAAAGTTAGAAACCTGAATATCATCCTTGTTCTTCAACTTCTCTTTCCTCAACCTTGAGGGATAAGGTATATTGGGTTGAGATGAAGTCTTTGGAATGGGATGCTCACTCACATCCTTGGGTGGTCGAGGGGTGGAAATAGAAGGTGGAGGAATTGGAGAAATAGAAGGTGGAGGAATTGGAGAAGGGGACTCGTTTTCCTTTGTCACAATCACCGGTGTAGGTGTAGGAAGCTCGGGTTCCTTTAATCCTTTTCCACTTCGAGTGGTGATTGCTTTCATCTCCCCTCTTGGATTAGCAACGGTGTTACTCGGAAGAGAACCCGAACCAGAGGCTTGATTACTTTGGAAGAAACTAACCATCATATCCCTTAAGTCATTCATTTGACTGGTCAAAGAGTTTCGCATATCGGCTCGAAGATCATTCCCTTGTTTCGCCATATCTCCTTTCAAGTTGATGATTTGCCGCTGAAGATTCTGCACTATCGCATCATTAGTCCTCATGTAAGTGTCAACCTCTTGATTAAATGTGGTGGGTTGGGTAGGAGGAAGAGCATGGTAGGCAGGTGGTTGATAAGCGGGTGGTTGGTGAACTTGATTGTTTCCTTGAGGTGGATATGGGTTTCTTTCGGTTTGATATTGATTTAGAGCTCGTGGTTGGTTTTGATTGTTGTGATTGAGGTTGTTTTGGTTTTGAGGTGGAAAACCGGGTGGTGAAAGGAAGTTGTTTGAACGATAACTGAGCAAATTACGGTCACCTTTAGGACGTGCTTGATAGCCTCCCGTAGAAAAGTTACCGTTGGCGGCATACACATTTTCCGGATTGTCATGAGTCGAAGGACAATCGGTGTATGAATGAGATCCCCCGCATATTTCACATGACTGGCTCATAGCATTAACTTGTGCAATGATGCTTTTGGTATTGTTAGCGGTTTGTAGAGCAAGAGTTCCAACAATCGAAGTAAGCTTGTCAATTCTCTTGTCGGCGTCACTAGTACTAGCACTAGCCACATTAGTCCGAACACTCTTAGTTTGCACTCTAGACTTATTCTCAATAATGTCACATGTGGTATTAGAAGACTTAACCAAAATGTTACCCCCCCCCCCCCCCCCCCCCGAGGCACTATTTAGTGAATCTTGGTCATTCATGCTTAAACCATTGTAAAAAATATTAATTTGATGTACTTTTGTGAAACCATGTTGTGGACACTTTCTTAAAAGTTCCTTAAAACGGTCCCAAGATTCACTAAATGTCTCACCGTACTTTTGCTCAAAGTTAATGATTTCATTCCGCAAAGCGGTAGTACGTGAGGGTGGGAAAAAGTAGTTGATGAATTTGGTCTCTAAATCCGACCACGTAAGAATACTTTGTGGCGGTTCCTTATCAAGCCAATGGCGGGCTTGTCCCTCTAAGGAGAAAGGAAAAAGTTTCAAGCGAATCACCTCTTGTGAAACCCCATTATACTTAACCGTATTAGTGAGTTGAAGAAACCTTTTTATATGGTCATGAGGATCATCAAGTGTACGCCCCAAGAATGATTGAGCAGAGACCATTTGAATGAAGCCGGATTTGAGCTCAAAGTTGTTGGCTCCAATCTCGGGTATGACAATAGCATCGGTGTTGCCCTCTACTTGCGATTGCAAAAGCTCGATCATTGGTCGATTGTCCATGGTGACAATAGGTGGAGTTTCGACTTCGGCTTGAATTGCTTTCTTCTTACGAGCACGGGTACGCATACACACCTACAAAAAGAAAAGAAAGATAGACAAGAAATGTTTTTGGCTTTTTATTTATTTCTATTTTTTGTATTTTTTGGAAAAATTTTAATTTTTATGGATTTTTGAAAATTTAAGCAAGAAAAATAACGTTCAAAAGTGAACGGATCACAAAATCCAACGCGTCTCTCACTAAAAACCGTTAATCTTAACGAAAAGAGCCAGCAGCGGCGCCATTTAATACAAGGGATTACCTCTCGTAAGAAAGTTCGTTGATTCCAGTCTTTTCGAATTGATTACTAGTTAAAAGTGCGATTCAGTCGTTCTTGGTGGAAAATAAATTGGTTTGATTATCTATTTTAAACTAAAAGCAAATATGAAAATGTCTTTGAGTAAAAATAAAAGCTTTGAAAATTAAACTAAAAATTACGAGTTAAAAATAAATGATTAAAACTTTAAAACTTAAAAGGTGAATTTAAAACTTGAAAACTTTGTAAAACAAAAACTTAAAACCGTCGGAATGATCTTGATCGGAATCCCATCGGAATGTACCCGTCGGAATAATCCGTCGAAAAGTAACAAAATGAATGTTGTCGGAATAATGATTAGTAAAGCTATCGGAATCAACCCTGTCGGAATATCAAAGTATCGGAATACAAGAAATTCTGTCGGAATATGGCTGATGAAATTTTGGCAGCGTTTCGTTGCAATAAGCCTTATACCCGATCGTAAAGTACGATGCCAGGAGCAATCGGAACCGATGATCGGAATAAGTGATCGGAATACACTATCTGAATAATCGATCGCAAAGTAAAACCCTAAGGGTTATAGCGATCGCAAAGCTGAATCGGAATGACTGTCACAATATGTAAACCCTAATGATATTGTGATGGAAAAACAAAAGGTATTCGGATGGAATACAATAAACTTAAACCCGAATAAGCACTAATAAGCAAAGATGAATAAGCACTAATTTAAATCTTAACCAAATGAAAATGAGCATAAATTTAAAAACTTTTAAAACACGAAATAAGCAAACTTTATGAATCAAACACAAAATAATCCAATAAGCATGATAAGCTCAAAACTTAATCCGTATAAAACTTAGATGGAAACCAAAAGATAAACTCTTTGATCTCATAAACATCAAGATTAAACAAGATCGAGCTTATCACGAATAAAAAATAAGTAAAAATCAAGAAAGGTAGAAAGAGATTGAAGATGAAAAACTTAACTTGAACATGTAGATTAATGATTTCAAAATACAAGAGTGAATTAAAGCTTAAACATGAAAGAAAGAAAAGATGAAATTCTAGTGAGAGAAAGTTAAACACTTTCTCTCTCTAAATGAAAACTAAAGAAAGAAAAATAAAACTAGCTAACAATTAACTAACACCCTCCTAATGTGTCATTACGAGGGTATATATAGGAGGTGGGGAGTGCATGTGTTGCTTCCTTCTTTCTTTTCGTCTTGACTCTATTTAAATTCTTTGTCTTTCTCGACGTTGTCTCGGGATTTGTCGATATCAATTGAACTTGTCTTATAAATTTCTTCTTCTAATAGACTTGAGTTCTTCGACTTCATTAAACTTCCGTCTTTAGACTTTTTCTTCGATAAATCTTCAGAATAAGCCTTGGAATTCCGTTCTTTTTACACTCTTGATCTTTTGACTTCGTCTTTTCCCGTTTTCTTCGATAAAAGCCCGTGATAGCCCATGTTTTCTTCCTTTTTCATATTTTTATCCTGAAACACAATAAAAACACAAACCACACATAATTCCGACTTTTACGACATAAAATACACGTTTTGGTCTTGTTATTATTGGAGATAAGTGGTAAAATGATAAGTGTTTTCACACTTATTAATTCTAATAATCATATTAAGTTTGTTCCTCAAAAAGAACTTTCAAAAGAACAAACGATGTATACAAATGTTCCACCACCGAGTGATGAAACGGAAAAGAAAGTTTCTTTAAAAAGGGGTTTCAAAAAGCAATCAATTTTGTTAGAAAAACAAATTTCGGATGAAGAACGTAAATGGGATGAAAAAAGTAAAAGTGTTCAGCAATTTGAGTTTATAAAACAAGGGGTTTTAAATTTGTACAAAGGTGTCGTCGATTATGAAAAAGTTTCTAGAGATACCGTTTGGAATATTAAACCTAACCCACAAGTGGAAGTCATCATTCAACAATGTATTGTTCCAACCATAGATGATCTTTCAAATAATGTGGAAATGTTTTATAACGCTCTTACTGAGGAAATGATAACTGATTTAAAATATGTTAAATCTCTTGAAGATGAAGTTGATTTTCTTCAAATTAAATTAAAGACACAAGAACACCAACTTTCTAACAAAATTGATCGACTTTCTAAGGAATACTTTTATGCTGACCATATGAATGCTATACTTGGTGTGTATATCGATCTCGATCAATATTGTCATGTAGCATGTCTAGTGTCAGAAACGGACGCAAAATGTCAAAATCTTGAAGTCGAGCTTTCGAAACAAATTCAGTCATATAACAAACTTTCGAAAAGTTTTCCCCAACTTGAGAAACATTCCATTTCTCTTGAAATTGCTTTACAAAAAGGTGATAAATCTCATAATCATAAAAAGTGTCAAGAACTGGCAGCTTCTTCGGTTCGTCAATTGAATGAAAAAGGTTTCGAAATAAATGATTTGAAAGCTCAGCTACAAGAAAGGGACATAGCCATTAGTGAGTTACAAAAACTCATTGAGAAAATGAAAGGACAGTTTGTATTGGGTAAAACATCTGCCATTCGTCAACCGAATGCGGTTAAAGGCCCTAAATCATCTGTTTTGGGACAAACCCCACAGACTTTGCCTAGGATAGGAAATGATAAGAGCACAAATGTGATAGCACCAGGAATGTATAAGATGAACACTAGGCCCACTCAAACTGGAACATCGCGGTTACCTCATTATATTAGGAAAACTAATCAACGTGTGTCTTCTTCTACAGGAGTAATTCCCACTACTAGCGTTAGCGGACCACAACTTAAGAGCACTAGAATGCAAGATAAGGTCATGCCTAACAATAGTCAAGGAAAGAAATTGGAAGTAGAAGACCATCGTAGGAATTTTAAGTTTTCTAAAAATAAAACGTCTGTAACTGCATGTAATGACGGTTTGAATGCTAACACCTCGAATGTTGAATTTGCATGTGTTGAATGTGTAAAATGTGTTCGTACTTTCAATCATGATGCTTGTGCTCTTAATCATAATGGCGTGAATGCTAGAACTAGGAAGCCTATTCTTGTGCCCACTAGTACTAGAAAACCCATAAGAACTTTGAACCAATCCACTGATCAACCACTTAAGAAACTAAGTGCGTTAGAATCCACTACTCTGCGTAAACAAAACAGGTTAAAGAAGCTTTATGAGAGCATGATTAGGACATGTACATAGGGGTATTCGAGATTTACACCACCCGGATACAAATGGGTACCTAAGTTAACCACTTTAGTAATTGGTTTTATGAATATCAGCTTGCCTCTAGAATTTGCATCTAGTCCCACTACTATTTTGGTACCCGTTTCTATCAAGGGCTCCCATTTGTCAAATGCTACATTGTCTCCTAATTCTTCTGCAGCTCGTCGAAATCATTCAATTCATAATGGACTCCGGGTGCACAAAGCACATGACAGGCAATCTCAAGCTTCTCAGTAACTTCATGGAGAAGTTTTTGGGTACAAGGGTTTGGAAATGATTAGTTTTCACCGATACTTGGATATGGAGATTTGGTTCAAGGAAATCTCACTATCAAACGGGTTTATTACGTCGAGGGACTGAATCATAATTTATTCTCGGTTGGTTAATTTTGTGATGCGGATTTGGAAGTGGATTTTCGGAAAACTACTTGCTATGTTAAAGACTACGATGGGAATGACCTTCTTATAGGTTCTCTTGGTTCTGATCTCTACACAGTAACTCTTTAAGACACATCTTCAACAAATCCAATTAGCTTAATGGCTAAAGCTTCATCATCGCAAGCATGGTTATGGCATCAACGATTGTCACATCTCAAGTTTGACACCACCAACTTGATTTCGAAGAATGATATTGTGACCGGTCTTCCTAAGTTAAAATTCGTCAAAGATCATCTTTGTTCTTCTTGTGAGTTGGGGAAAGCAAAACGAAAGTCTTTCAAAACAAGGACTACCCCAAGCTCAAAAGGACGATTGGAACTTCTACTCATGGATTTATGTGGTTCCATGCGTGTAGAGAGTATTAATGGGAAAAAGTATATTCTCGTGATTATCGATGATTACTCCAGATACACATGGACTTACTTCTTAAGGTCCAAAGATGGAACACCGGAGGTTCTCAAAAACTTTCTCAAGATGATACAACGCAATCTTCAAGCTCAAGTCTTAACGGTAAGAACGGATAGGGGTACTGAATTTTTGAACAAGACTTTGCAAGCCTACTTTCAAGAAGAAGGCATCGAACATCAAACTTCAATTGCTTGAACTCCTGAACAAAACGGCGTTGTAGAAAGACGAAACCATACTTTGGTTGAGGCAGCTCGAACAATGCTTTCTGCATCAAAATTACCACTATTCTTCTGGGCTGAAGCAATTGCAACTGCCTGTTATACTCAGAATCGCTCTCTCATAATCCCTATGCATGAAAAGACACCTTACCACATCATCAATGGCAGAAAACCTACTGCTAAATTCTTTCACGTATTTGGATCTTTATGCTACATTCTTAAAGACGGTGAGAATCTCGACAAGATGAAAGAAAAAGGTGATGCATGTATTTTTGTAGGGTATGCTACATTGCCGAAAGGATATCGGGTCTATAACAAGAGAACAAGGATTATCGTCGAAACAATTCATGTGAACTTTAACGAATTGCCAGAAATGGTACTTGATCACAACAGCTCAAGTCCCGCACCTCAATGTCCAGCAATGGCACCTACACAAAACAGTGTATGTCTCGTTCAAGAACGTCAAGAAAGTACTCCTACAGTAGACTCGACTGATACGAATCAAATGAATGATTTGGTTGATTTATATGATCCAATGTTTGATGAATATTACTATGGAAACAATCAAGTTGTGTCAAAGCCTTCCGCTGTCAATACTGCTGATGCACCCAAACAAAGTCAACAAGACACAACTGCATCTACTTCAGCAACCGTCGCTCAAGAGACAATTCCATTGGATACTCAACAAACTCAAGAAACCATCATACAACTAACATCACCAACCGTCAATGCTGAAGGAGGAAACAACAATCAAGTAGTCGATGTACAGTCTAGCAAAGAAGAATTTATCAACCCATTCGGTACACCAGTACGCAAAGTCGGAGAGTCTTCTACACAACATGTTGATCCGTCAAACATGCACACATTCTATCGACGATATCCGTCCACTCAGCATTGGACTCGTGATCATCCATTGGTTCAAGTAATTGGAAATCCTTCACAACCGGTTCGAACACACAGACAACTAGAAACCGATGGCGATGTTTGTATGTATGCACTCACCGTGAGTTTCACTGTACCTACAAACATCAAACAAGCCATGACTGGTCATGTGTGGATTGAATCAATGCAAGACGAACTTCATCAATTTGAAAGACTTGGAGTATGGGAACTTGTCGACAGACCATATGGAACATCGGTTCTCGATTTTAAGTGGATCTGGAAAAACAAATTGGATGAAGAACAAACAATCATCAAAAACAAATCTCGTCTTGTGGCTAAGGGATACCGTCAACAAAAAGGAATAGATTTTGATGAATCCTTCGCTCCAGTCGCTCGTTTGGAAGCAGTCAAGATTCCTTGCTTATGTTGCACATAAGGGCTTCACGGTTTATCAGATGGACGTTATAACTACTTTTCTCAACGGTCATTTGAAGGAAGAAGTTTATGTGAATCAGCTGGAAGGATTCATTGATCCTCATCATTCTGACAAAGTCTACCATCTCAAGAAGGCTATATATGGACTTAAACAAGCTCCAATGGTGTGGTACGAAGAACTATCAAACTTCTTGGTTTCAAAAGGATTCACCAAAGGTTCTATTGAACCTACTTTCTTTATTAATAAATATGGGGATGACATACTGCTGGTGCAGGTTTATGTTGATGACATTATTTTTGGTTCTACGAACCCAAAACTTTCAAAATGTTTTGAAAAAAAAATGCACAGCAGATTTGAAATGTCAATGATGGGGGAGCTAAAATTCTTTTTAGGCCTCCAGATTAATCAATCCCTACGTGGTATCTTTATTAACCAAGCTAAGTATGCTCAAGAGATACTTCAAAAGCATGGTATGACCTCATGTGCTCGCGTTGGTACAACTTTGTAGACCTCATCCCTAGACGCTGACGTGTACTCACCTCCCATAGATCAAACGCGATATCGCAGTATGATCAGGTCCCTCATGTACCTTACAGCTAGCAGGCTTGATATTCATCATGCCACATGTTATTGTGCACGATATCAAGCCACACCTATTGAAAAGCACCTCAAGGAGGTTAAACGGATCTTTCGGTACCTTAAGAATACCATTCACTTGGGACTCTGGCATCTGATGTAGCCTTTTTACACACCTTTAGGAAAAGAGTGCAAAATAGTGGAAAGTATTAAGTGTCGGTTTAGGAAAACCAAGCACTAATTACCAATGGTGAAAGTTCGTTTCCCAAGGAGGCTAGTGTGTTGTGTAGAGAGATGATTAACTATGTGATTATATGATTATGAGAAAAGACAATAGAAATGAGGTAAGAAGAGAATGACGGTTACGATAACGATTTAAACTAAGACGAAAAGGTCGTACACGTAAAAGCGTAAAAGCACCAAAATTAAAAATTTACTCTAAAAATTCCTAGAAAAATGCAATAAATCCTAAATAATGTAATTAGAGTTTACAAAAAATCAAAAATCACCCAAACCTTTTATTTATATAAATAATGATTTTTTAATGCTAATTAAATCCCTAAAATCAATTTAATTAATAAAAAGCCCAAAATTAGATTTATCACTTTGTAAACCTCTAAAATGACCTAACTTAATTTAAGACTATTTTTGAAAATTTTAAAATTAATTAAAACTATTTAAAAACAATTAAAAACTCTTAAAACTTAAAATAATTATAAAAAATAATCTAAGGACAATAAAAATATTCTAAAAGTTGTAAAATTCCGAACTTAATGTATTTAACCTAAGAAAAATGTAAAAACTTGAAAAAACTGAATTTTAATTTTTAATAATAAAAAAATAATAAAATAATATTAAAAATCAAAAATTTATAAAAATTTTAAAAACTTGTAAACTGGCTTAATTTAACCTAAATAAACAGAAAATGAAGTTGAAATTACAAAAATACCCCTAATGGGCCTAGAAATGGGCTAAAAGTCAAAACAGACCCCTTAATGGGCTCAAATAGGCCCAATAAGAAAAATATTGTCCAATTTAGCCCAAAAACTCCTATCTAATTCAAAATTTGATTTTAAACACAACTTTTAAAAGGCCCAAAAGCTGAAAATGTGAAATAAGCTGTCTTATATCAAACAGCTTATTCTTAATGGGCTTTTTGGCCCATTAAGCTATAAGCTGATGCCATAAGCTCAAATTAGACACACAAGCTTCTTTTGAGTGGCTTAAGACTTCTGTAAAAGAAATTTGGAAAAAGTCCAAGGAATAAGCCTGAAAATGCAATAAGCAATCTATAGAAAACGACAAAATAGTCATTTTTGAGTTCTATGCTATCCCAAAAGCTGATTCAAGTTTCTAAAGATTTTAAATGACTTAACTAAGCTTAATCAACAAAAAGTTTTCAAATAAGTTCACTCAATAAGCTGAAATAAGCAAATAAGCACTTATGAAAAAGTCAAATGAGTTTGTTTTCTAGCAAAAAGTCAAAGTCAAAGTCTAATAAGCTCCAATTCAAACAAATGGGTC
The DNA here is from genome assembly GCA_025667525.1 of Glebionis coronaria. Classification (NCBI taxonomy): domain Eukaryota; kingdom Viridiplantae; phylum Streptophyta; class Magnoliopsida; order Asterales; family Asteraceae; genus Glebionis; species Glebionis coronaria. Next base: position 273,742,697 of record CM046876.1, read on the forward strand.
AAATAATGAAGATCTATCACAAAAAATAAGTTTTTGCAGGTCTGGATAAGCCAAATGGCTTATTGATAAGCTGAAAGCAAATTAACACTAGCAGGGGCTAGTTTTGGGTGTTGAGCTGTGGAAACTTTTTCCACTGCTTGACTTCTTGACTTTTTTGTCTTTAGTGACTTTTTTGGAGATTCAAGTTACAAAAAGGCACCCAAATGATCAGTGGATCATAAGGAGTCAATAAGAATCAAGAAATCACAATCACTAACAGCCAATTAGTACAGTTTAATCAAAACATCACCAGATCTAGCACAGACATGAACAAATAAGTAGTTGAGGTTCAATAAGCACTTATAGCACAATTCAGCCAGCCAAACTTAACCAAATGCATACGCAAGCAATTATAAACTTAAATGAGCAAGTCTAAACAGGTTTCATGCACTGATTCAAAGTATTGAGCAAGATTCAAGCACTTAAAGTTACTGATGAACACTAAAACATGCAGTTTTTACTTTTGCTGATGCAATTGACCAACAAGCCAAATTCAATCACTCAGATCTATCACATATGTTATATTAATGATGATTTAACAACTTTCAGCCCTAAGCATGCATAAATTCTAGATTTTACCCAAATCTTAGGTCAAAATCAGTCAAACTCAACAAGATATAGCACAATGTATGATTTGAGGTTTCAAACCCAAAAACTTGAAGCAATATGCACTCAACCAAGTAGATATCAGATACAAAGCACAAACACAAACTTCTATCCACACAATAACAACTTATGATCTCAAACAGGTAATCTCAAACACCCTTTTAACTTTTCAAAACCAAAATTTCAAGTCAAAAGTGTCATCCAAGATCACCCAAGCCCAACTAAGCACAATAACAAGTATAAAATGCAGATTTAAGCAAGATTAGACCATAAAATCAGCAAGAACACAAGTAGCACACAGATTTACCAAAAATCAAGATTTTAACAGATTTTGGGGAGAAAGGTGTTTACCTCATGGATGTACATCCACACCCACGTATTTTGAGCTTATGTACTAGCAAGAACAAGTACAAGCTTCCACAAACAACCCTGCTAAGAATCAACAAGGTTAAGAGCACAATATCAAAAACAGAAAGGTTAAAAAGCCTTGATTAATGCAACTCTTGTATCCTACACTTGATTATCCCCAAGTTATAGGCTTCACCACACCTTGATAACTTAATATCAGGATGCTATGATCAGCTTTATAGCCCAAGAATTCCAAGGTGTACCAAGAAACTTAGCAAAATATCAAACTTGAAGGAAAATGTGCAAACTTTTGCACACTCCTTAAAAACAGGTTTTGAGATTCAAGATTAACAAACTAAGAACAATAATAAGCAGTAAACAACAATGGCACTTGACTTTTCTTCAAAGATTCAAACTCATTTCATTAAACTGAAAATGGATTTACATAATTTTGAACAAAGGAAAATTCAAGAGCAAACTAAAATGTAATGAGTCCTATGCCTTATATAGGCTACAATGAACTAGTGCAAGGCTAAAAAACGTAACCCTAAATGCTGTAGAAGTCCCAAAATGCCCTTGTCTTGTTTGAATATTGTGAGGATCATGTGACTGAATTTGGCTTGTAGCATGAGTTGGCAAGGTGAAAAGTTGATCAAAGGGTGTATATCAAGCTTAAAATGTAAGCTGGAATGAGGATGGTTGGATCACTGGCACATTATTGTCTTCTTGTCCAAAGGTGAAAAACAGGGGAATCTTGTGAGCTGTGTGGTGATGTGGCAGACCTTTTGAGAGTTGGGATGTGATTAAGGTCACCTTAATCACTAATCTGCACAATATTAAGGTTTAATTGTTGGTAATTAACAAAACCCCAAATCGTGTTCTTGGTGAATAGTTGAGGTGTTTAATCTGTTTAGGATTTCAAAAACATGTTAACCGCGTAATTTAATTAACTAATTAAGTTAGTTAAATAACGGGTGTGGGTGGATTGCTGATGTGGAGCAAGGGAGAGCTCCCATTGGTTGTTTTGGTTGAGTGGGGCACGTGTCACCATGACACTGGTCTATGTAACTTATGTTGTCTGCCAGCTTTAACCCTCATTATTCTATTCTTCTTTCACTTTGTAAATATACACCCAAATCCGTTTTCCTTTGTAAATGAAGTTTTGATTTTCACACTTTTGCCCTAAATACTTTTCCAAAGTATTTTCAAGGGTATTTCTTGCCAATTCTTGATTCTTGAAGGACTGATTTGGTATTTTCTTCAAGGATAATGGTCTTAACTTGTATGATTGACATTTTAGAGGACTGAAATTGCCAAATCATGATTAACGAGGGACCATTTTTGCCAAGTCTTCAAAGTCAAGGGTCCTTTTGGTAATTTTGATATTTTCAAATGACCAAATTTGTAATTTCTTGTAACTTGGAGTCCTTCTTGGTATGTTTGACTTTGGGGAGGATAAATATTGACATTTTAGTTTTGTTGAGGGACTAAAATTGCCAGTTCTTCAAAGTGGAGGGCCCTTTTGGTAATTTTGACAAACTTTAGGGACCAAACTTGTAATTATGAAGATACAAGGGTATAAAGTGTCAATTCTTCAATATTGGAGGAACCTTCTTCATAAATCTTCAAATCTTTAAGGGTTTTCTTGGAAAATTCTTTATTAGGGCTTGGTTCAATGTGCGGCTTCGTTTCCCGTGTTCGTTTTTGCATGATTCTTGTGACCTTTTGTCATTTTCTCAATATCCGTACCTAAAATACACAAGCAACAAACACAAGCATATATTTGGGTATTTTCATGATATTTAATGCACTTTAAGCCCTTTTTGGACGATGAGACTATGTATAAAAGCAGTCTCATCAGTATCCGAAGGAAACCGGTTTTCATCTAATTGCTTTTTCAGATTCTGATCATGTAGGTTGCCTTGATACTAGAAAGAGCACTTCGGGTGGCATACAATTTCTAGGGGAAGACAAGCTCGTGAGTTGGTCGTCAAAGAAGCAGGATTGCACCTCGCTATCATCCGCAGAAGCAGAGTATGTGTCTTTATCCGCGTGTTGTGCTCAAGTCCTTTGGATGAGAACTCAACTCATGGATTATGGCTTCTACTTTGATAAAATACCTATGTATTGTGACTCAAACTCCGCCATAGCCATCTCTTGCAATCCGGTTCAGTACTCTCGCACCAAGCACATCGATGTCAGGTATCACTTCATCAAGGAATAAGTGGAACGCGGCATCGTGGAATTATACTTTGTCAGAACTGAGTACCAGCTGGCAGACTTGTTTACAAAAGCACTATCGCGAGATAGGTTTGCGTATCTCGTTGGTCGTCTTGGTATGAAGTATATGACTCCAGATGACTTGGAGGTTCAGGCAAATGAAGCTGCTTGATATCCTCTCATAATGACTTCTAAGCGCATCACAGCTTAGGACTCGCACCTCAAATAAGGAAAGTTTTCACGGATGATAACTTATCCTTCACAACGGGAAATTAATTTTTATCGGTCATGAGCTAGTCACAAAACAATCAAAGTTTTGAGCTCATGAAAAACAGACCCGTAAGGGAAGTGTACGTTTCAGTGCGCTTTCCCTAAGAAAAAGAAGAGAAGTCTTCTATCAAGATTATTTTAAAACCGTTGAACACAATTTTTCAAGAATTTCTCAAAAGGTTTTTCTAAATCTTTCAAAATTGTTTGTTCAACACTCCCTTCCTCATAAAATAGTTTTTATATCTCAAAAATGTCATATGTTAATTTGATCAATTTTTGAGGGGGGCGTTTTAAAATCAAAGCCTTTAATGTTGTTGGGTACATCTCTGAAATAGTCATATTTTATGTATCCAACACATTCCAAAAATGATATAAAATTGTCAAATGCAATATATTATATCGGAAAAGGCATTTCATCTCCGTACCTTAACATATTTTGTGGTGTCATTTTTCCTATATTTTGTCAAATTTTGATCAATTAGGACCCACATATATTGTTGAGGGGGAGCTACCCGACTACACAAGTTCCATGATTCATGCGTGCACACATCTTTCTTTCCTATCGGTTTTCAAAAAATGGTCATATTTTAATCAATTGTTATCTCTAATATTAAATTTGTATATTAGAGATAGGGAGAAAATGTGATTAAAATATAATATATCGCAACATGTGATCTTAAAGAATCAAGTGAAACTCGTTCCTTCACATGCTAAACTATTTCAAATATCAATGCATGTGTGTAGGGGGAGCATTTTGGAAATGTAAAACTTTCAAAGTGTTAAAAGTTTTGATTTATATCAAGCACTTTGAATGGTTTTCAATGGTTTTATGGTTACGATCTATACCCAAAACAACCTACTATCCACGACGGAACGGACTCAAAAGGTGGTTTAGGATAGGAAACTAAGTCCTATGATCCAACCAGAACCGGAGGGGTCTACCCAAGGACATTCCATAGCTAGTAATAGTTGTCCTTAGGAAAGATAGAGCTGAATGAAGCTGAATGCGGACCAATTACTTAAGTTAGCACTGGAACAATCACAACAAGTTGCTAGTGATGAAGTATTGGTAAGCATTGAAGGATTTTAATATTCTATACAACCTAGGCAGAAACCGGGTTAACACATTTATTGAAGACAAGTGTCATGGACCCAGTGATGCGATGCAGAACCCTTCCCCAGCCATTCGAGTTTCTCTCAAAAGAAACTTGTCTCATTGTCATAGAGATCAACACGTATCTATTAACTTTCTCACTCCGAGTTAGTTAATATTAAAAAGGTGGCAGTCTGCTCCAGCCTCCGATTACCAAAATGCACTTATCGAGTCTAGAGCCAAAAGATATCAATCTATCATCTCATTAGGACACAATCGAGTCCTACGCATTATCCTTGTGATATTGCCAGAACATTTGGGTGATACGATTCACAATGAAGATGGAAATCCTGCTTTAGTCAACATAAAACAAGCTCATGGTAGGTAACTTGTGCGATTCTATACGAATCAAACTTGTGAGAACTGGAGAGCAACTAAGTTTGGATTCTAAATTGATTCAATCTTGATTCTAGGTTTCTTTATAAAATCTGTGTGATCTTGCCAGAACATTCAGAGTGACACTCTTTAGTGCTCACAGTGACGAATGGAAATCCTTCCAGTGTCAACATCAAACAGCACTACGGTAGGTGACTCACAAGATTCTCTTTGAATCAAGCTTGTGACAAACTGGAAAGCAACAATGGTGCGATTCTTATAGAGTGAAACTTGTTCCAGGAATTCTGATTTGACGACTCTAATCAGACGGATAATTTATCCTTATGATTCACTCTTTACGTTCATAGTCTGCTTTGAGACGGTCGAGTAAAGAGAACTGGCTAGTACTGCCGGGAAACCCTATCAAGGAGATTCTTATTTGAATCTACCGGATCACAAGTACGGTATCTAATACCGTCTAACGGTCTTCACCGACCGGAGGTAAAACGCTACCGAGTTAGGATGAAATGTTCAAAGCCATTTTATCAGTGTCTATATATGTTGTTGCATATCAAGATGGTGGCGTAGCTGTGTACTAACCTAAGTCGTCTTCGCATGTTCATATTAAAAGTTAAATTCTTCCGCAACTCTAATGAATATTTGAAGGATTAACTACAACTATACATGTATGGGAAATTGTTAGCCTTTTAAAATCAACAAAGTGTGAACATGTCGATTCAAAAGTCACAAGACCACAAGATGGCGATAATCAAGATACCTAAGAATGTAATAGGTCATCTTAGTCACAAGGAGCAGAAGATGAAGATCTCAAGCACTCAAAGTCAAATGACAAAGGCTCAAGATAAAGATCACAAAATCGTGAAGGAACAAAACCGTTACAAACAAAATCAAGATCAAGACCAAGAAAAAATACCCAAGAAGGAAGATCGCCTCCACAAGAATGTATTCACTCAATCATCTTATGTATATTAAAGATGACCGATACATTGGGGGAGATTGTTATCCCTATATTTTATATAGTTGAACAAGAATGTAATAGGTCATCTTAGTCGATAACGGTCTTGCATTGTAATAGGTTAGTCGGGTTAACCGGGCTTGGACTTAAGCTAATATTGTATAAGTTAGGGGCTCTAAGCCCAAGTCAAGCCAAGCCCGGCCCAAGTCATTCTCTCTACTTTCTCTTTCTAACTTTCTTCTCTTTCTCTCTCTAAATCTACTCTAAATCTTGTGTTATGGATTGAAGTAGGATTAACAATGTAGCCGTGTCTCCTTAAGAAACACGATAAAGGTCTTATGTACCTTTACTAGTTCGCGAAGGTGATGAACCGTCTAGTGATTTCTCAAACCCTGGATGTTCTAACTTAGGATCCTCATTGTTGTTGGAGGGGATGTCCCGCAACCCTCGACGTTCCATTAGTACTTCTGCCATTCTTTGAATGCGTTTGACAATCCACCTTGTTAATGCAATGATGCCTAAAACGTTACTTGCATTTCTCGGTCTCGCTTTGTTTTGATTACGACAATATGTAAAAACAAGCATTTACAAAAACAACGAAAAACGAATTCTTGAGTTCAAGTATTTTTTATTTCAATCATTATCACTTAAGGTATGTACAAACAAGTACTCATCCTAATTAAGTGATAAAGGATTAATCTTTTCTTAAAACTCACTTTTCATTAAGTGTGACAAGTTTTTATTAAACTTTATTTTTGAGAAAATGTTTCATTAAATTAAATATTTGAAAATTTGAAAATGGCATATTCTATCTTAGTTTGGAATATCCTTTCAGGATATTTTAATCACCAGATTCGAACCATACCACTAAAAGACAAAAAGCAGCGGAGTCTACTCAAGCGGTTCCTTAAGTGGCTATGCGGTTCCTTATCGATAAGGAACCGTGGGCTACAATAAAGAACCGCGGGCAGATATAGTCGTTGGAGCCTTGTGTTATAAATAGTGGACCATTCTCATATTTTCTCTTCACCTCTTTTGCACATATAATTCCAGATTCTTTCATAAGTCTAAAATCACTCAAATCCTTGGTCATTTGGTTGATTAATACTTGTTTAGAAGTGAATCTTTCTTCTACCATCTCTTCCTCTCCAAGTGCAAAGAGAAGAACACTTTCATCCTTGAAGTGTTGTGTCTACATCAAAGATCCATTGAAGATCAAATCTTATTTACTCATTGTTGTGTCATAGTTGTGAAGATCCAAGTAGTTGTGTCTATTTGGAAGTTGTGTATGTACTAAGGTTTATACTTGGTCCTTAAAGTATACTAGTGTAGATTGGTCCTAGCTAATATTAGGGCTCGACTTTTAGCTTAGAGTCAGAAACTGGATAAGCAACGTTGTGTATAGTTTCTCCACCTTAAGGAGCTTGTTGAATAGTGAACTCTCGAGTAAGGAGTACTCGAGGAGTGGGGTAGGGACGAGGAGTGAGCTTCGTTGCCAAACCACTATAAATACTTGGTGTTTGGTTTGATCTTTCTTTCCCTTATCTCTTTACATTCATTATTCTTTATACTTGTGATTATTAGTTTAGTTGCACTATACCTTGTTCATATTGTGTATAAGAAGGTTTCACATAATCACTCAAGTCTAAGTTTTGAAAAGGATTTTTGAAAACCATCTTTTGACAAGTAAATTTTAAGAAACTATTCAACCCCCTCCCCCTTCTAGTTTCTACAATTGGTATCAAAACGTGGTTGCTCAATCCTTTTTAAAATATATTGTATTTTAAAACTTGAATCGATCTATGGATTCCAACAAGTACCTAGAAGGACAATCCATGCAAAGACCACCTCTTTTTGAAACTGATGGTTTTATTTATTGGAAAAATAGATTTGAGACTTATGTGAAATCAAAAGATTTAGATCTTTGGCAGGTTATTACCCATGGTGATTTTTTTGCTTATCAAGATAATGAATTTTCTAAAAGTAAAGAGATAGTCGCTTTTGACAAAGCTAATGATGACACTAAAAGGAAACTTGCTAAAAATAATGAGTCTAAAATGGTGATTTATAATGCTTTACCAAAGAAAGAGTACGAAAGGATTTTTATGTGTGAAACCGCTAAAGATATTTGGAACACTCTTTTAGTAACCCACCAAGGTAATAGCCAAGTCAAATAAAGTAAAATCGATCTTCTTGTTCAAAAATATGAACAATTTGTCATCTTAGAAGATGAAACTATTGATAGTGCATTTGATAGATTTAACACTATTATTACTAGTCTAAAAGCACTTGATGAAGGTTTTTCTAGCAAGAACAATGTTAGGAAGTTTCTTTGGGCGTTGCATCCAAAGTGGAGAGCCAAAGTCACGGCGATTGAAGAATCAAAGGATCTCACTACATTATTACTCGATGAACTCATTGGAAACTTGAAAGTTCATGAGATGATAATTTTGAAGGACTCGAAATTGGTGAAAACCAAGAGTGAAAGAAAGTCTCGAGTACTTAAAGCCAAGAAGGCGTAAAGTGACCATGAAAGCTCCTCGGATAGTGATGATGAGGAATATGCCATGGCGGTTAGAGACTTCAAGAAGTTCTTCAAGAGACGAGGTCAACATGTGAGGCAACCAAGCAACAAAAAGAAATCCTTCTCCAAAAACCGTTTTACCAAGGACGATAAATGTGATAGGAAATGCTTTAGATGTGGTGATCCGAATCATTTCATCGGTGATTGTCCTAAGCCTTCACGCGACAAGAACCACACGGCATTCGTTGGAGGTTCATGGAGCGATAGCGGTGAAGATATTGATGACAAACCCAAATATGAGAAATGTCTCATGGCTCACACTTCTAAAGAGATATGCTTGGGAATCGATTTAGAGCCTGACGTGTGGATTAAGGATAGTGGATGTTCAAACACATGACGGGTAATCGAAGTTTGTTCTCGCACTACAAAGCATATGATGGAGGTAACGTTACATTCGCAAGTAATCGATACGGTAATATCAATGGCAAAGGTACGGTTTCTTTTTTGGGTAAATGGGAAACATTCCCTGGTAAAATATATTAATCACCCAAACTCGTTAAGTACAATGGAATGTGGCTGAAGTACCACATTAACCTTGAGACAAATCTCAAACAACCACTACCTAACCGAGAGACAACCCACTCGGTTACCAAACCCTATTACAAAAACAATAACACCAATAGGGAAAAACCATCTAAAAAGACATAAGGAAAAACCCCTAAGAGTTAATCCTGAATAGAAATAGAATCTATCTTCCATAAACGCTTGATATCCAAAACCGCTTTCGACTTCTTCCAACGACATGATACAAGCTTAAGCCGCACCGAATCAATAATGCAAGCAATAACTTGATCAACGGACCTATTCTCACTTCTAAAGAGCCGATTATTACGATCTTGCCAAACATAGTACGAAGTACCAGCCAGCACAAGCTTCGCACAAACGCTCTTCGAACTTCTCCTCATAGCGAAAGGAATGATGTCTTGAATAATGCTATAAATAGACCAATTCGAGCTAGTAAGACCCGAATAGGCCCGAACCTGTTGCCAAATATGCATAGAAAAAAGACATTCAAAAAAGAGGTGTTCATGGGAATCCTCTTGTATTCTGCACAAAGAACATGCACGATTAACATTGGCGACGTTATCCCAAGCTCTAAGCTTGTCTTGCGTCTTCAATCGACGTTTAATAATAATCCATAAATTGAGAGCATGACGAGGAATACACATCGTGAACCAAACACAATGCACCCATTCGACCTTCGTACCTCGATCCTTAATAGAGTCCCAAGCGCTATGAACTGAAAAAGGCTTAACGACGCCATCCAAATCCCTCTAAAACACACTATCACGCAGCCCATTATTAAGAACAGGAGGAGCAATAGAATGCAATACAGGATAAGAATTATACCATTGGTTAGGCCAAATAAAATTACCATTCGAAACAATACCACTAAGAGTGGTAGATTGATTGAATCCCGCACTATATATACTCCGGTTAGAAATAAGATTAGTAAGAGGACTCACTTCACACCATTGATCATGCCATGCTGAAATTGACGTTCCATCAACTACTTTAAAACGAATAAACTCACGGATAAGCGGACAAAGCCGAAGAATTTTCCTCCAACCACAAGTCGTATTACCACGAATATGGATACTCCAAAAATTACGCGTCGCGAGCTTATACGAGTGAATCCACTCACCCATAAAGACTCCTTATTATTAACAAGATTCCAAATATGAGATACCATCAAAGCAATGTTAAAACATAGTAATCGACGAATGCCAATCCCTCCTTCAACCTTAGGAAGACAAACCTCCTCCCACGCAACTTTCGCTTTACCACTCCTAAGCTTGCCTTGGCACCAAAGAAAACCACGCATAATTTGTTCTATATCAAGTAAGACTTGAGAAGGAAGAACAAAAACCGAAGCCCAAAAAACATGTAATGAACCAATAACTGATTGAATAATTTGAAGTCTACCGGAAGTAGATAGGAACTTATTCTTCCAATTATCAATCCTAGCTTGAACTTTCTCAATCAATTCCTTACAATCCCTCATCATTAACCGAGACGAAACAAGAGGAACTCCTAAATATTTAACCGGCAGTTTACCCTCTTCAAATGGAAGAATTTCCAGGATAGAGAATTTAACATGATTAAGGACATTGCAAAAGTAAGCCGTACTCTTAGGAATGCTAGGAATTAACCCAGAAACACCTCCAAACTCGTCCAAAGCCTCCATGATCACTCTAGTAGAATGAACATCACCATGAGAAAAGAGAAAAAGATCATCTTCAAAACAAAGGTTTATGGGCTCCAATTTGGAACAATATGGATGAAACGTAAATGAATCCGCATTAAGAACACGCCGCCTAAGAATGAGATTCAAAATCTCCATCACCAACGTAAATAGATAAGGAGATAAAGGATCTCCTTGACGAAGACCTCTTTTCCCCCTAAAGAAACCATGGAGAGAACCATTGATGCTAATCGAAAAAGATGTCGTAGAAACACACTCCATGATCCAACTCACTATCCGAACATGAAACCCAAAACCCAATAAGATCTCTTTGAGAAAACTCCAATCAACCGTATCATAGGCTTTTTGAATATCAACTTTTAAAGCACATCTATCAGGGCCACGATCAAGATGATAATTATGCATCAATTCTTGGGTAAGTAAAATGTTATCCGTAATATTCCTACCCGGAACAAACGCAGACTGATTAGAACTCACCAACATCTTAAGACTGTCTTTAATGCGATTAGCAATTATCTTGCTAATACATTTAAACAACACATTACAGCAAGAAATTGGCCTGAAATCATTAACTCTAGAAGGCGAAGCAACCTTAGGAAGAAGAGCAATGATAGTATGATTAAGCTCCCTTAGAAGCTTCCCATTAACAAAGAATTCCCGAATAGCAAGCATAAAATCATGAGAAATAATATTCCACGACACCTTAAAGAACGCAGCAGTGTATCCATTTGGCCCAGGGGATTTATCATTTCCCATAGAGAATAAAGCATCCTTAATCTCTTGATTACTAGTATCACGAACCATACTTAAAGCCTCCATTTCACCAAGCTGATTCACAAATAAATCATCAAAGCAAATAGGCTCAACACACCAGCTTGCCCTAGAAACACCTCATAATGAGAAACAAATGCGTTCATGACTTCCTCATTTTGAGAAATCACACCTTCCGCATTAGAGACAACATCAATACGGCTTCTCTTTATACGAAATTTAACAGACTTATGAAAAAAGTAGAATTAGAGTCACCATCACGGAGCTAATCCACTTTAGCCTTTTGCTTAAGAAAATTTTCTTCTAACAAAACCGCTTCCTAATAAGCATTCAAGTAAAGAGCAACTTCATCACGAAGATCGGAATTAAAAGGGTCACTATCCAAGTCACATTGAGCCGTATCAAGCTCATGACGAAGACGAACAACATTCTTATGTAAATTTCCACCATCATAGAGAAATTTGTGAAACGCTTTCTTCATATATCTAAGTTTGAGCACAACCTTATACATATGAAAACCACTAACCTCCTTACTCCAACCTTCATTAACCACGTCAAGAAACCATTTATTCTGAATAAGAACATTAGCAAACTTAAAGGGCTTAGGCTGCAAATAAGTAGCAACGGGAAGACAAAGAACAGCTGGAGAGTGATCCGAAATGCGATAAGGCTGAAAAATAGCATGTCCACCTGGAACCACATCAAAAAAATCAAGATTAGCCATAATACGATCAATTTTCTTTAGGACCCCCACACCTCCTCTAGGTTTTTGATTCCATGTAAACTTTAGCCCCGAGCTTTGAACATCTACGACTTCAATATTATTGACGCACTCCTTGAACTCGTGCATAGAAATATCAATACACGATGAGCCCATCAATTTATCATCAAGCATTAATGTATCATTAAAATCGCCCAATAAACACCAAGGACGATTACGGATATAAACAGTGTGCATTCCAAGATTCTGCCATAACTTCCTTCAATAAATATAGTGATTGTGAGCATAAATAAATGAACAAAAAACTTCCTGTTTCGAAGCTTTAATCCAAACACGAGTATGGATGGATTGATCATCTTGAGTAATGACCGTAACATCCACGTCATTCCTATTCCAACCTATGATAATACGCGACCCTTTCGAGCACATACTACCATTAGAAATCTAGTCCCAATGACGAAAAACAAAAGAACAAAACTTGACTAGCTTAGCATCACTAGCATGAGATTCCAAGATAGCACAAACCGCAAGCTGATTTTCAAAGATTACATTTCGAACTTCTTTTTGTTTCGGAGATAAGTTCAAACCGCGAATATTCCACGAGGCAATATTACACATTATAAACTTTAGTAACGGGAGTGCTTGCCCCCTCCAGATAAGTAGTAATAGGAGAAGATTCCTCAATCATATAAATTTCTTCATCAATTTCCTCGCTATCACAGTCATTAATAGTAGTGCATTTACCTTTGTCGACCAAATCATCATCATCCGTCTTCAATACTTTAAACAAATTAGAAGTAGAGATATTACTTCCATTACCATCACTTGGTTTCGGACTAAAAGTACTAGTCTTCTTAGAGACATTCGTCGCTAAAGGTTTCTCAGCCTTCTTGTAGTGCAAGGTAAGAGAAGGTTTATTTAACACAACACCAGCCACTTGTTTCTGTTTATTGTTGTTCTTATGCTTACGTTTGGTCACAGTTTCAAACCCATCATTACTAACAGGTTCCACATGATCAACCTTAGGTAATTTAGGACATTTAGAAGAATCGTGATCAAACATCAAACAAGTAGAACACCTAGGAGGTGTCCACTCGTACTCAATAGAAATCGTAACCAAAGAATGCCCTTTATCTTTACCAATCGAAATAGCAACCACCAACTCCTTCTTGAGCTCATAATCAGATGAGACCTCTATAAGGATTCTAGCATACGTATTACGTTCCCAAGAATTTGCACACATGTTGCTAGTGTACGAATCCATGGTAATAGGCTTCCCAATCTGAGTCGAAATAAGACTAAGACCTGCCTCCGAATAAGCAACGATAGGAACATGATGTAGTTTTACCCACACCGGAACACTTCTTATTTCCTCCTTTTTCAACACCGTAGTTTGCGACCAAACGTTTAAGATAAGAGGTTCACTTCTAATCATCCACGGACCATCCACCAACACTCTTTCCATTCCTTCTTTCAAGTTGAATTGAAACATAATTTTTTTTTTCATGCAATTGGATATGTTTCAACCCATACTTTGCCCATGTGTTTTTGACGTAGTTCTCCACAAGAGGAAATGCAAGACGATTACCAACAAAATAACCGTAAAGAGTATTGGCAAACCTAGAACAAACAGCCTCCACTTCTTCTAATGGAATAGCAACAGCCGCACCATCCACTTTTTCCGAATTACGAAGTTCTGACACCTTGATAATCTTTTTAGGGTTACTAGTGTTATTATTCTGAATCACATCAGCAGAACTTGCCTTCGGCCATCTTGAACAGATGTTGAGGCATCATTTTTTTGCATTTCACTCGTTTGAGAAGAACCCCAAAACACCTCATCAGGTTGTGCAATCGACACAGGTGTCGCACCTTTATTAGGGTTAGCAAACGAAACCTTACTGCTTTGTTCATCAGAAACCCTAGGTCGTTCCAAATTCAGGTTCACATTCCCCTCATGCATCGCACCCTTGACGCTAGTACCAGAATAAGGGTTCTGGACACTTAGTTTGCGCAACACCGACCTAAGGGGCTTACCATCTTTTCACATAATCTTACCCATCAACATTCTTGATCTGAGTAGCATTCAATAAACGTGATGGGTTCAGACCTTCATTAGGTTTTTCCATATCTCAAATAAACGTAAACCGCAACAACAAAAAACAAAAACCTTCGAAACCCTAATTATGAAACCAAACACAAGCGCCCAAACGTCACTATCCACCAATCATAACTCAGCCAATAAATGAAAATAATCAATTAAATTCGCCGCCAATAAAAACTAAACCCTAACTAACGAGTCGATATGAATCAAAACTACCATCTCAAACAAACCCTAACCTACGTCCATCCCGGTTAACAAGAATTAAAACCCTGATAATATTACCAACGCGGGCTAAATGATCACAAGAGAATATGGATGAACGAATCGAGGCCTAAACTCTATCACAATCTAGCTGATGTAGGAACCCAATTAAAGAGAATTGACGATCATTAAATAGTGAATGGTAGATTAGACGAGTGAGAAAGCTGCTAGGAATAGAGATCCAGAAATCGCCACCATTAGAGAGAGATTAGGGTCACAAGAGTTTAAGGTATGGTTTCGCTTGACTCTATGACTATAGAAAATGTAGAGCACGTAGATAACTTAGGTTTTAACCTTCTAAGTATATGTCAAATTTCTGACAATAAGTGTAAGGTCATCTTTTCGGAATATGACAGTGAAATCGTAAAAGATGGAAAGGTCATTGGAAAAGGTGTTAGAAAGCATGGGCTTTATGTCATGAAGGTCAATAGTAAGTCAAAGGACAACTTATGTCTAGCGACTTTAGATGATAGTTCTACTTTTTGGCATAGGAGATTAGGTCACGCTAATATGCGTTTAATTCAATCTTTGGTCTCTAAGGAGTTGGTAAGACATCTCCCCACGATGAAGTTTGATAGTCACTTTTGTGATGCTTGCAAAGTTGGGAATCAAGTTCACTCATGTCACAAAGCCAAGAATTTGGTTTCTACCTCTCGGTACTTAGAGCTCCTACATATGGATCTCTTTAGACCTTCCGCCATATAGAGTTATGGAGGTAACCTTTATACCCTAGTCATAGTTGACGACTATTCTAGATTCACTTGGACTAGATTTTGGCGTCTAAGAATGAGGCTTTCAATCACTTCGAAATCTTTGCTCGAAGAATCCAAAATCAGCTAGGATGTTTAATTGTCTCTATTACGACGGATCATGGTAGAGAATTTGATAATGAAGTGCAATTCGGTGCCTTTTGTGAAGCTCGTGGTATTACCCATAACTTCTCGGCTCCTCGCACTCCTCAATAAAATGGGGTAGTTGAAAAGAAGAATAGGACCCTCCAATAGATGAGTAGGAAGATGTTAAATGAGCAATCTCTGCCTCAAAAATTTTGGTGCAATACCGTGGACACATCGACCTATATTCTCAACCGAGTTCTTATTCAACTTTTTCTAGGAATGCCCCCTATGAGATTCTTAAAGGTAAGAAGCCCTCATTGGAATAGTTTAGGGTGTTTGGAAGCAAGTGCTTCATTCTCAACACCAAAAATTACCTTACTAAGTTCGACCCACAATCGTACGAATGTATCTTTTTAAGTTATTCCCAAACTAGCAAAGCATACATAGTCCTTAATAGAACCTCAAGTGTAATTGAAGAATCACTTAACGTGACATTTGATGAAACCCCTCCTTCATCTAAGACATCACCTTTGGTAGATGATGACTTGGATGAAATAGACATAGTTAAAGCCAAAGATGTTAGAAACATAGGAGTTGAAGACCTTAATGTTGAAAAGGGAGTAAACATTAAGGAGTCAAAGGATCATGCTATGTCATAGGCGAATTAAATCAAAGGAACCTAAGATCTCAAGTCCAAAATCAAAGTAACTTCTTTTGTTTCGTCTCCTTGATTGAACCAAAGAATGTTAAAGAAGCTTTGATGGATGAGAGTTGGGACATCGCTATGTAAGAAGAATTGAATCAATTCATTGCTAATGATGTTTGGGAACTTGTTCCTCCACCTAGAAGTTCAACCATTATAGGAACCAAATGGTTATATAGGAATAAGTTAGACGAGAATGGTGTTGTGTCTCGTAACAAGGCTAGACTTGTAGCTCAAGGTTATAATCAACAAGAAGGTATTGATTATGACGAGACATACACACCTGTAGCAAGATTAGAATCCAATAGATTCCTTTTAGCCTACGCTTGTGCCTTAGACTTTAAGTTTCAAAAAATGGATGTAAAGAGTGTGTTTCTTAACAGTTTAATCAATGAGGAGGTATATGTGGCTCCACCTCCCGGCTTCATTGATTTTGAGAAACCGGATCATGTTTACAAGCTTAAGAAAGCTCTTTACAGTCTCAAACAAGCACCCAAAGCTTGGTATGATAGACTTAAAGTGTTTCTTGTAAAACATGAGTATACCATGGGGATGGTAGACAATACGCTCTTTACAAAGAAGAAAGGTTCTCACCTCATTATCGTACAAATATATGTTGATGACATTATATTTGGTTCAACTTGTTAATCACTGTGTGATGACTTTGCCAAATCATGCATGACGAGTTTGAAATGAGTATGATGGGAGAACTTAACTTCTTTTTAGGACTCCAAATTAAACAAATGGACGATGGTATCTTCTTTAATCAATCCAAGTATGTTAAAGCAATGCTAAAGAAATTTGGATTAGAAGACTCTAGATCGATGAAGACCCCTATGGCCTCAGATACTAAACTCACCGTAGATGATGATTGTGAGTCGGTATACAACACCAAATATAGAGGTATGATTGGTAGTTTGTTGTACATAATCATGTTTAGTGTTTGCCTTTGTGCTCGCTTCCAAGAGGCTCCCAAAACCTCTCATCTTGAAGTGGTTAAGCGCATCTTCTGATACATTAAGGGCACTATACATTTAGGATTATGGTATCCTAAAGGGACCGGCATATAAACCATTGTCTATGCAGACTCGGGTCATGCGGGAGACTATGTGGACCGGAAAAGCACTAGTGGAGTTTGTACCTTCATGGGTTGTTGTTCAACTTCTTGGTTCTCCAAGAAACAAACCTCTCTTGCTATATCCACCATGGAAGCCGAGTATGTGAGTGTCGTTAAAGCTTGTCAACAAGCTCTATAGATGAAGCAAGCGCTTGTTGATTACGGGATTTCTCTTGATGATGTTCCCATCATGTGCGACAATAAGGGTGCAATAGACCTTAGCAAGATTCCCGTGCAACATTCGTGAACCAAGCACATAGAGATTCGCCACCATTTCCTTAGGGATAATGTTCAAAAGGGGAACATTTCGATTGAGAAGGTGCCCTCGGTAGAAAACTTAGCCGATATCTTCACTAAGCCACTTAAGAGGGAACCTTTTAATTATTTGCTTCTAGGTTTAGGTTTAATGGAACATATTCCTTAATTGCACATTTTATTAATCGAGTCTTTTTCTATTTTGAGTCTTTTCTTTCTTTGAGTCATTGAGTCTTGTAAACTCTTTTTAGAAAACCTCTCTTCTCTTTTTCAAAATTCTCAAAGGTCTTTCAAACATGGTCGAGAAATGTTTTTGCATTGTTAATTAAATATAAAAGTGTTTTTCATAGCTTCTTGTTATTAATAATGAGCTTACATAATTCATATGTATGTGTCTCTCAAGTATAGCAAGAACAAAAGAGAACTATGAAGGATCATTGTGTCATGACTTATTTTCTAGTTCTACACACCTCCAACATCGAAATTCTTTCAAATCCATGTATTTTGGTCAAAACCTTGTTTGGTGAGCTCTTGTGTGTTTTCCTTGTCTATCTTTGCTTTTTGGCATATCTCTATGATTAGTTAGACTAGAAAAATAGGATTTGCTGAATTATAAAATACTCCCTCATCACCAAAATCAACCCACTGTGGGCGGTTCTTTAAATAGACCGCGACTCCATATCGATATGGAACCACCGGTGGAGCAAAGGAACCGCGTACAGTGCTTCCTTTTTCGGGTATTTCTGAAACTCCAAATTTTTTCCAAAACTTTTTGGAATCTTTGTTTCAACCCTTTGACCACCCCTCAAATTATCTTGGGCTTTCTCTATTTAACCCTAAGCATTTTGTATCCTTTCTCGAATGAAAATGGCTTATTCTCCAAATGAAAGCCTTGATTCTCCTCCATTTTCTCCAATTGCTTTCAATCCCAATTCACCCAAGAACACTCAAAATCACATTTCTTCTCTTTCTAAGAATGTTGATTGTGGAACTTCTTTTCTTCCACCTCCACCCTTTAGTGTTCTTCCTCCTTCACATGATAATGTCATGCATCGTGGAACATATTGTCATTGTTATCAATATCAACATCTTGCTATGGCTCATATCTATGAGGAGTTGAATTACATTAAAGTCTCTTAGTCAAATCTTCTCTTCACTATGACTATGAGATTACTACCAAGCCACCACCACCTCCTTCGCCACTAGCTTGTCTTTTATCTAAGCATTGGTTGCTTATCTTCAAGACATCTAGTTCAAGCAAATCTTAGAGTTCTAGTTTAACTAGGATTAGATTTATGCTTTTGGCTTGTTTTATTTTTACAAACATCTTTTAATGTTTTGTTTCCTTGTATCTTTTATTCACGTTTTTCTTTAACATGACTTATCTTGGATCTTGTTCTCTTCTCTTTTATTTTTTTGTGTGACCTTTGCTATATCTTGTTAGGTGTGTCTTTTCTTCTACTAACCCTTCTATGTAGCTTGTCACCATATCTCGATTCCTTGGTACCCCAAGCAAGGGGGAGTAAGCACCAAAGGGGAGCATTTGCAAAGTCCGATTCTTCTCTTCTACAAAGACTTTTGCAACCTTTTTGCTTCGACAAAGGGGGAGAAGTGAAATAAACTCGTCTTCGAAAATCTTGTTTTTCATGTGATTGAGTTTATGTATTGTCGAAATCAAAAAGGGGGAGATTGTTAATGCAATGATGCCTAAAAGCGTTACTTGAATTTCTCGGTCTCGCTTTGTTTTGATTACGACAATATGTAAAAACAAGCATTTACGAAAACAACGAAAAACGAATTCTTGAGTTCAAGTATTTTTCATTTCAACCTTATCACTTAAGGTATGTACACACAAGTACTCATCTTAATTAAGTGATCATGGATTTAATATTTTCTTAAAACTCACTTTTTATTAAGTGTGACAAGTTTTTATTAAACTTTATTTTTAAGAAAATGTTTTATTAATTTGAAAATTTGAAAATGGCATATTCTATCTTGGTTTGGAATATCCTTTCAGGATATTTTAATCACCAAATTCGAACCATACCACTAAAAGACAAAAAGGAGCGGAGTCTACTCTGCCGATTCCTTAAGTGGCTATGCGGTTCCTTATCGATAAGGAACCGCGGGCTGCAATAAAGAACCGCGGGCAGATATAGCCGTTGGAGCCTTGTCTTATAAATAGTGGACCATTCTCATATTTTCTCTTTACCTCTTTTGCACATATAATTCCAGATTCTTTCATACTTCTAAAATCACTCAAATCCTTGGTCAATTGGTTGATTACTACTTGTTTAGAAGTGAATCTTTCTTCTCCCATCTCTTCCTCTCCAAGTGCAAAAAGAAGAACACTTTCATCCTTGAAGTGTTGTGTCTACATCAAATATCCATTGAATATCAAATCTTATTTACTCATTGTTGTGTCATAGTTATGAAGATCCAAGTAGTTGTGTCTATTTGGAAGTTGTGTATGTACTAAGGTTTATACTTGGTCCTTAAAGTATACTAGTGTAGATTGGTCCTAGCTAAGATTAGGGCTTGACTTTTAGCTTAGAGTCGGGAATTGGATAAGTAACGTTGTGTACAGTTTCTCCACCTTAATGAGCTTGTTGATTAGTGAACTCTTGAGTAAGGAGTACTCGAGGAGTGGAGTAGGGACGAGGAGTGAGCTTCATTTCCGAACCACTATAAATCCTTGGTGTTTGGTTTGATCTTTCTTTCCCTTATCTCTTTACATTCATTATTCTTTATACTTGTGATTATTAGGTTATTTGCACTATACCTTGTTCATATTGTGTATAAGAAGGTTTCACATAATCACTCAAGTCTAAGTTTTTGAAAAGGATTTATGAATACCGTCTTTTGACAAGTTAATATTGTATAAATTGAAGTTCGTTTCTCTCAATTCTTAACCAATTGAAAGTCCTAACAATATCAGGTTTATTATCGTTTTTGGTTGATAGGGTTATTTGGATTTTCGATGTCTATTTAAGCAAGCACGTAAAAAGGTGAAAAATATTAAGCTACGTAACCGTAAAACAATTAGCACATACCAAATTTTTTCACAAAAGGACAAAATTGTAAATTTAGGAAAGTAATGTGCTAAAAATGTAAGTAAACGAAACTAAATTGCTTGAAATGTAAAAATCAGAAAGTAAAAGGACCAATTATACAAATTCTAACAAATTTTAACAACTTTTAAAACTACTAACTGAAAATGACAACTATAGAAAAGTTATGGACTAAAACAATGCAAACCCTAATAACATGGAAATTTAGCTACCAATTATAACTGTAACAAAGTATAGGGACTAGAATGCAATTAAATGGGAAATTTCACCAAAAACGGGCTCCTTGGACAAATAAGCTCGTATAAGCTCAAAAATGTACTAAATAAGCTCAAACAAGTTTTAAACTGCTTAAAACTGAAAAACACTTAGGCTTGTTCAAGAAAAAGCTTGAAATGCAAATAAGCCAACTCCAATAAGCCAAGAATAAGCTATAGTGAAATCCAGACATGCACATCTCAATTTTAAAGTCAAATCTGATTAATCAGCTAAAGGAAAGTCTGGAATGTCTTTTCTTATGAAAAATGATCAAGTATTTAAGCTGGAAATTGCAAATAAGCTGAAACCTAGCTTATTGACCAAGTTTGACCAAAAAGTGAAAAAGCTGAAAACTTCAGAATTTAATCAAGGCATGTTTCTAAACAGGAATGTGAAAGAAAATAACAAGATTTATGAAGTAGATTTGCCAGTACAAGAAATCAGTATGCTCTTTTGTTACAGAAACTTGATGTTGCCCAAGTGCTTATGAAAAAGCTTATTTCTCACTCAAATGTGAAAACTGTATAAATTCCATACAAGAACTTAAACTTCAGATGTTAAATGACAAGTAGTAACAGGTTTGACTGATTTTTATCAAGAAATGAAGAAATGACATAAGATTGAAAAAGTGCTACTTATCTGATGAACTAATTTCACAAAACCGACCGAAACATTTTTTCAACCATTTGCCTGTTTGACAAACTTTTTGACTTGAAAACTACTAAGACTTGTTTAAAATGACCAAATGATTGTAAATGAACTATGTTTAGCCAGTTTACTAAACTTGAACTTCAAAATGATTACAAATCCAAACACAAGTTATCTGAACTTTAACAACTTTTGTAAAGAGAAATTAAGCAAATGGTTAAACTGATCTATGACAGATACCTACACAAACTTATTGAACAATTTGAAGTGCAAATGAACCAAGAACAGGCTATATAACAGACAAGGACTCAAAATGCATAAGCAAGCTAATATACTGATGAGAATGAAGATAGAAACTAGTATAAGCTAACAAATGATTATCAAACTAACTACTAGCTATCTAATCGGCAGAATCAAGGTAAATCAAACTAAACACACTTGATCAAAGCAACATATAGTAGTTACACTAGAATTTAGCATGCATAGGACTGTTTAGTGGAACAAAACTCAAGAACATGAAACCTTTTAGCAATGTGCCTCCATTGATGGAGTAGGTAGGCGTTGAGCCTCCTAAACAATGCTAAACCACCACCTTAGCACTATGATCTACTAATCATCCATCTACATTCATCTTTCTGAACAAATCAACCCACAAATTGCTACAAATCAACTCAGCAACAGATATGAATAGAAACAGCTACAACTCTTCACAATATGCTCCTTATGATCAAATGTGATCACAAGTAACTCATAACAGCAACAAGTTCAACAGGAATGCAGGAATTGATAAGGAGATTGAAAGAAAAGGAGGGAACTTTATTGATTTGAATGTGAAAAGTTGTTACAGAATTAGGTAAGTAGTTACAACTAACTATAACTAACTCAAGAGTTTGTCAAGCTCTTGAGTTTGTTACACTAACAGCTAACTAGCTAGATTGAGAGAGAAAAATGGGAAGTGTGTAAAATTTTCACACTTAGCTACTTACATCAAATGAGAGAACTAATCCCTATTTATATACAAGAAATGAGAAGTTGTTGGGGTTGATGACGTATCCCCGCCAATAGCAGGCTGCCAGGTGTCACCAATCTCTTAATTGCAAATTCTTATGTTCTTCATGAATTGGGGGTTTTTGATTCTTTGAGTTTGAGCTTGATTAAATGTTACCAATGCATTCCTCTCTTGAAAACGAGCAAGTTTCATGTAGAAAACATTTCTTGAAATTCAGTGTAGCTCAAGAACGATCCTGGGTTTATTTGTTGAAGAAGATGCCACGTGGCTCTTTCTGGTTGGGCGAGAGATAAGCACACGGATTGTTATCCGTTTTGGATATAATGCATTATTGCATGTCAGCCTCTCATTGGTTGAATAATGAGTTAGTGGACTTTTACTGTAGCTAGACGGCTCATTAATGAGCTGGTGATGTGGCTTGGATAGTTGGCAATCCGTGTGCTCTCTTCCTTGCATTCTCTTGGCTGTTAGCCTTAGCACATGGATCATGAATAAACTTGGTATATTTTTGGCACTTTTAACCCTTAGACTTAGGCAGAATGTCCAAATGCTCTAAAATCTTCATTTTAATGACATTTTTTGTCCTTCCACTTGCATTCTTGTCTAGTTTGACCCTTTGACTTGGTTGACTTTGGATTTGACCATGTTTGACTTTAATCTTGACTTTGACAAATTTACACTTTGAGTCCTTCAACTTTAGAGTGTTTTCAAGATAGGTCCTTTATCTTCAAAGTTTTGTCATCTTTGATCCTTCTTTGTCTTTTTCATCCAAATAAGCTTGATTTCTTCTTGTTTGCTTGAAAATGTATCCTTCTTACCTATTTGTACACAAACACAAAACATGCCACATAATTCCGCTTTATAGCACAAAAGTTAGGTATTTTCCATGTGTTTTAGGGTGATTTGTTGATTAATTGATATGAGTTTTTGCTCATATCAAATCCCCTACACTTGAACATTGCCATGACCTCATGTAATGCTATATTTTAAAGCAGAAATTTACATTCTCCTCATAATTAACCCACCTTGGCCAATATGGAATGCTATTACACTATTCTACTCTATATGATGCATGATTTTGATTTTGAACAATGCAATGCAAAAGAAACAATTCTATTTATATCTTTTTGGATTTTTCTTAAAATGGCTTTGATAGAAAACTCATAAAGAAGTCAATGACTTAAATTAGGGCTTGGGTACCATGGACACTTATCATCCTCAAGTTTCACTTTCCCCATACCAAGCTTAAAAATAGGATCATTGCATTCACAAGTAAAAAAGTGCATCAACTTATTCATGACAATTAAATGTGGAACCGATTATTATTTGAGCAAATTGCTTGAAGGCAAATTTTTCATTATTTTAAGCGTGAAATATAAGAAATGTAAAATCCGAAAATAAGGAAGCACGGTTTTAATCCTAAGTAATCCTCTCATCCATTACTTGAAGAACCGTTCACAATTAATATAAGTCCGACTCAAGAATAATAAGTCATTCGCCTTATGTATAAAATCCCCATGTCATGCATTAATAAGTAACTACACACTCGCTAAGGAAAGAAAAATAAAACTCATGCAATAATTTACATCCTCCGCCTTTTTGAGACTTTGGATCTTTAATCCCGCAACCCGTCAAGGTAATATTGGATTGGAGCAACTATTAAATCCCCGCAACCCGTCAAGGTAATATTGGAATCTAATAGTTACTATAATTAACACTTCACTGCCCCTCTTGGTAGTCTTGTATAATTTTTTTTTCTAGCCACTCTTTTTTTGTAAGCCACTCTTATTTTTCTTTATTCCTTACAAAGAAAGTTGAAAATAAAAGGAAAAACACCCGCTAAATATTAAGCATGACATAAGTCTGGTACACATAAAACGTTCTAACTTAGAATCTTAAGACGTAATTATACCAACCATGAATGATTAGACAAAAATGCATAAGAGACTACAAACCAATTAAAACCGTTCTTGATTATTTATTAACATATATACATGTGAAGAAATTAGAGGTAAAGAAGAGAAGGGTTTAGCCACAAGTAATTATCATGAAGTTTATCTAACCCTTTTATACTTGCTTCAACTCTAGCATTTCTCATTCTCCACAAATTTAAAATCTCAAATAATGAGAGTGGTGGATGCTTAGCCTAATAGACCAATTAAGGACTACATGGTTAAGGATACTAGCTAGAGGATGCTTGGATAAGCAAACTCGGGTTGAGTCAAAATATCCATGGCGGCCTAATATGTCAAAGAAGTCTAAATTTGTTAAACCATGTCCTTATTATATTTTTTCCTTTTTCAATATTTTTGATGATAAATAAAAGAAGAAATTTATACAATGCAAATGTGATATGAAAATGAAAAATGATTGATGCAAAAATTATGAATGCATATTTTTGGTGGCAAAAGTAGATCAAAGATTTGAAAAATGTTTGAAAAATTAATTTTCCAAGTTATCATGAAGGTCAATGACAAAGTCTAGGTAAGGTCACTTAGATAGAAGACCCCATACACTTAAGCTAAATATTGTCCTCAATGTTTAAGAGTATGGAAGTATAAAACTTCCCCTACACTTAAGACAATGAATAGACTTTGCTTAACCCAAGTTAAGGAAAGATCAACTATAGTGAATTCATTTTTTAAAGCACAAGGTGTCTATAAAAAATCACAATAGTAACGAAGTGAACCGGATACAAGGGCCTCCTCCATAAGCTCCAAAGCACGTGATGAGTGAGCAACCCTACAAACAACATGAAGACAAAAGAAGGCCTCCTCTACACTTCTCATCAACTCTCTATCCTTATTTCTAACCTACAACACTCTAGATCTAAAAACTTCAAACCCTAGTTATTCAAGCTTGATTTAAGGAGTCTCTAGCTCGACTCTTCCCACACTCAAAAGTGTCTAAAACCTATCATGGAGAAGAAAAGTTTTTCCCTTTTTAAGAAAAATCTCCATGATGAGGTAAAACAAGTTTTTAATTATCAAAACTCTATAAATATCCCCCGGATCAAATACATAATTACCATCCCACTTATAACACAATCCAACAACTAACTTCCCAAGCAATGATGAAAAGATTGAGGTGTTGTTCTCCAAAATGGTTGCCCATATGTTCTTCACAAGGGAATAAGATGATATTCTCAAATCTTTCATAAGTTTTCCTTTTGTTGCATCAGGCAGATACTGATATGGTTTAGCAAGGTCTATGCCAGGATCAAAAATCCGTTCCTTGATGGGAAAACAACAAGTGTTGGTTGCCTTAGAAAATTCTCCCATGTAGGTCACATGGTGAGAGAAAGGTTGAGGAGTAATGGGTAATAACAAGCTCTTGGAAGGAACAATCATGACGTGTTTTCCTTTGTCACATTGAAAGGTTGAGGTAGGCAAAGAAGAAGGTAAAGGTTCTTCATGTAATAGAGATTCTAAAAAGAGTATGTCCCCCTCCTCATCAATATAACCAAGAGTGTACTCAAAAGGTATATCCACCTCTAAAAACTCATCACTCTCATCCATGATAGAATCCTCCTCAGCACCATAAACATCATAGATTGGTCTATCAAAGATTGGTGATTCCTCAAAACCCAAAGAAGTGTGATCATCAACAAATGGAGAGTCACAAGTAATTATCTCATCATCACTATAATCATCATATGTTGGTGTATCACAAAGAATAGATTCTTCATCACTAAAATCCTCATGAATGTCTTCATCATTGTGGAAAAGTGGGTTATCATATGAGGTTTCAAAAAGAGAATTGGAATAGATCACAAAATCACCAAAGTTAAGCTCGTGAGGTTCATGAAAATCCAAGGATTAAGCAATGGAGGCAATGTTCTCAACATGAGGTAAATCATAATCTCCACTTGAGCAAGCTTCATAAAAGTATTCATCACAAACTTCATCAAGGATATCATCATGAGTTTCCTTATTCACAACATCAATATGCTTCACCGCTTCGGGCTCATTAGACTTCTTTGACAACTTTCCCATATTAAACACAACTCTTTCATCTCCTACACCCATTGTAAGTTCACCCTCCGCAACATCTATAAGAGTCCGCCCCGTTCTCAAAAATGGCCTACCAACAATCAAAGGAACTCTGGGATCCATATCATAATCAACCACCACAAAATCCGCAGGAAAGGTAAATCTATCAACCCCAACAAAAACATCCTCCGCAATTCCCACCGGATAAGCTATAGTACGATTGGCCAACTCAAGAGTCATCTTAGTGGGAGTGAGCTCGGGAAGTGAAAGTCTCTTCCAAACGGATAATGGAATGAGATTTATGCTTGCTCCTAAATCCACTAATGCCATGCAATTTTCCACCCCCGGGAAATTGCAAGGAATCAAAAACCTCCCCGGATCTCCAAGCTTAGTAGGCAACTGCTTAAGCAAAACCGCGGAGCAATTTTCATTCAAGGAAGCATTAGGAAAATCCACTAATCTCTCCTTGTTAGAAATTAAATCCTTGATCATCTTAGCAAACTTAGGCATATTGGCTAAAGCTTCCGCAAAGGAGATATTTATGTTAAGTTGCTTGAACATCCTCAAAAAGTTTGAGACTTGGATATCATCCTTGTTCTTAAGCTTGTCCTTTCTTAATCTTGATGGGTAAGGAAGACTTGGTTTTGGTTATGGTTGAGTGGTTGAAGAAGGATTTTCCTTGTTGATTTCTTCATGAGTAGGTGTGGAAGTGGGAGAAATGGTGGAACTTGAGGATGGTGAACTAGATGTAGAAGGATTATCACAAGAAGGAATCATAGTAGGCTTTACCAAAGTAGGTTTGGGTGGTGAAGGATCATGAGTTTTCTTTCCACTTCTTGTTGTAATAGCATTGACATTTGCCCTCGGGTTTATTTGTGTGTTAGATGGTAAAGCCCCTTGTTGTCTTTGATTAAATGCTATCAAAAGCCTCTTAGTTTGCTCCTCCATTGAAAGTTTCATTTGCTCATTCATTCTTTTTTCACTTTCACGAATTCTCCTCTCAACATACTCATGAGTATCATGTAGCCCATATCCTTGATTTTGAACTTGAGGGTATCCTTGATTTGGGAAGGGTGGGGGTGGTGGATTAAATCCTTGATTTGGTGGATAAAAGTTATTTCCTTGATTTTGAAAATTGTTAGGTGCCTTGTAGTTGTTCCCTTGGTATGGTGGTCTTGATCCTTGGTTTCTTTGTAACAATTAAGGTGGATTGGGTTGAGTAATGGTGGATGGGTGGGGTGGGAATCCCGGTGGAGTAAGGTAATTTTGGGACTTGTAAGAAAGGTTGTTTGGATTGATGTTTGGCTTGAAATGTTCACGATGTTCTTCTTGGTAAGCATAACACTCCCCTTAATAACCCTGCACCTTATCACATTGTTGATATGAATAGGGACCTTCACAAGTCTCACATGAAAGGGTAATAGCATGCACATCATTGGTGGAATTATTCAATGAAAGGCCCTTAATGGCTTGGATC
Organism: Glebionis coronaria; assembly: GCA_025667525.1. NCBI lineage: Eukaryota > Viridiplantae > Streptophyta > Magnoliopsida > Asterales > Asteraceae > Glebionis > Glebionis coronaria. The sequence continues at coordinate 273,770,634 of CM046876.1, forward strand.
AATTCTTGACTTGACTTAAGACGCATCTCATGATTCCTATCTATTCTTTGAAGTATCTCTTGGTGACTCTTGAGGAATTGGTTATCACAAGGTGTTTTAGAATTATTTTGGATAACATGAACCCTTTCTTCAAATTGAGTGTTTGTTTGCACCATTGCTTTGGTCTTAATAATATCCCAAGCTTCTTGAATGGATTTAGCAAGAATTTTTCCACCCGCGGAAGCATTAAGTGAATCTTGGTGGTGTGGTCTCAATCCATCATAGAAAGTGTTGATTTGGTGAACCTCATCGAATCCATGGTTAAGGCATCTCCTCAATAACTCCTTATACTCCTCCCAAGCATCACTAAATGTTTGACTAGGTTTTTGTTGAAAGCCTATAATTAAGTTCCTTAAAGTCGTGGTCTTAGATGGGGGAAAGAACTTGTTCAAAAACTTCTTAGTGAAACCATCCCATGTGGTAATTCTCTCGGGTGGTTGTGTATCTAACCAATGCTTAACGGGACCCTCTAGTGAAAATTGCACCAATATCAACTTAATGGCATCATGGGGAACTCCATTGTACTTAATGGTGTTGCAAAAAGAAAGAAATTTCTTAAGGTGATCATGTGGATTATCATTCTTGTTCCCAAAAAATGGTGTGTTTGAAACCAAGTTAATCATGGATATTTTTAGCTCAAATGTGTTTGCGGGAATATCAGGTATCTTGATAGCATCGACATATCCTTGCACATTGGATTGCAAGTGCTCCATCAAAGGTCGAGTATCAACTCCGGCCATGGCTTCTTGTTGTGTGTGGATCAAAGCACGATTCTCAGGATCGGCTTGATGGACGGTGGTGTTCCTACTCTTTCTTTTTTTCTTCCTTTTCGGAGGAAGGGGTTGTACACCAATCGGTATTTGTGCACGCCCGTGAGTGAGCATGCAACTCAATACGAGGAATGAGAGAGAAGCTCTCGTTTGACTTTGAAGAGAAAGGGATTATCCTCTTCGAGTTTCAATATGAAATATCCACAAGAAAGTATAATATACGTAATTACTACTTGGGTGCAAGACCTCCAATGAAGCCTTCCTTCTTAGAATACTCACTAGTGAACGGGGGTTAGGTGGCGCGAAGCACTTAAGTACCTATTGACCCTTAGATGGAATTTTATAGCACATCGCCTTTCTATTCACTTTGTAGTTTGTATTCTTCGAATTATTGCTTATTGGAAGTATTTATCTATTCTTGCTTTATTGAATTTGATCGATACGCGTGTCAAGGACCGGAACGCCCCTTAACACGGTGTATTGCCTTGGCAATACATATGGAGAATATGTGTATTGGTTGTTCTTATACGTATACGTATTTACATATAATAATATAGAAAAATATTTTTGTATTTATTGGGGTTTTGTAAAGAAAATACTATATGTACATAAAAACCGAGGAAATCCAATAATATATATTTTTGGGTGCAATCTCTTAGGAAAAAATTGCTTTTTGCTTTTTTAATTTTTTTTAGTCAATTCTTTAGGAAAAGAATTGTCTTTGTTATTTTTTAGTTTTTATATTTTTATATTGTTGATTTTTTTTATGTTTTTGATTTATGATACGTAAAAATAACGTTCACGAGGTGAACGGATCCCAAAAGCCAATGAAAACCGTCAATCGATAGTCTCTCGTAAAGTCAAAGAACCGGCAGCGGCGCCATTTGATATTTAGTAAATTGAAGTTCGTTTCTCTCGATTCTTAACCAAATGAAAGTCCTAACAATATCAGGTTTATTATCGTTTTTGGTTGATAGGGTTATTTGGATTTTCTATGTCTATTTAAGCAAGCACGTAAAAATGTGAAAAATATTAAGTTACGTAACCGTAAAACAATTAGCACATACCAAATTTTTATTCACAAAAGGACAAAATTGTAAATTTAGGAAAGTAATGTGCTAAAAATGTAAGTAAATGGAACTAAATTGCTTGAAATGTAAAAATCAGAAAGTAGAAGGACCAATTATGAAAATTCTAACAAATATCTAACAAATTGTAACAACTTTTAAAACTACTAACTGAAAATGACAACTATAGAAAAGTTATGGACTAAAACAATGCAAACCCTAATAACATGGAAATTTAGCTACCAATTACCACTGTAACAAAGTATAGGGACTAGAATGCAATTAAATGGGAAATTTCACCAAAAACGGGCTCCTTGGACAAATAAGCTCGTATAAGCTCAAAAATGCACCAAATAAGCTCAAACACGTTTTAAACTGCTTAAAACTGAAAAACACTTAGGCTTGTACAAGGAAAAAGCTTGAAATGCACTAGAACTCAAATAAGCCAACTCCAATAAGCCAAGAATAAGCTATAGTGAAATCCAGACAAGCACATCTCAATTTTAAAGTCAAATCTGATTAATCAGCTTAAGGAAAGTCTGGAATGTCTTTTCTTATGAAAAATGATCAAGTATTTAAGCTGGAAATTGCAAATAAGCTGAAACCTAGCTTATTGACCAAGTTTGACCAAAAAGTGAAAAAGCTGAAAACTTCAGAATTTAATCAAGGCATGTTTCTAAACGGGAATGTGAAAGAAAATAACAAGATTTATAAAGTAGATTTGTCAGTACAAGAAATCAGTATGCTCTTTTGTTACAGAAACTTGATGTTGCCCAAGTGCTTATGAAAAAGCTTATTTCTCACTCAAATGTGAAAATTGTATAATTTCCTTACAAGAACTTAAACTTCAGATGTTAAATGACAAGTAGAAACAGGTTTGACTAATTTTTATCAAGAAATGAAGAAATGACATAAGATTGAAAAGTGCTACTTATCTGATGAACTAATTTCACAAAACTGACCCAAACATTTTTTCAACCATTTGCCTGTTTGACAAACTTTTTGACTTGAAAACTACTAAGACTTGTTTAAAATGACCAAATGATTGTAAATGAACTATGTTTAGCCCGTTTACTAAACTTGAACTTCAAAATGTTTACAAATCCAAACACAAGTTATCTGAACTTTAACAACTTTTGTAAAGAGAAATTAAGCAAATTGTTAAACTGATCTATGACAGATACCTACACAAACTTATTGAACAATTTGAAGTGAAAATGAACCAAGAACAGGCTATATAACAGACAAGGACTCAAAATGCATAAGCAAGCTAATATACTGATGAGAATGAAGACATAAACTAGTATAAGCTAACAAATGATTATCAAACTAAATACTAGCTATCTAATCAGCAGAATCAAGGTAAATCAAACTAAACACACTTGATCAGAGCAACATATAGTAGTTACACTAGAATTTAGCATGCATAGGACTGTTTAGTGGAACAAAACTCAAGAACATGAAACCTTTTAGCAATGTGCCTCCATTGATGGAGTTGGTAAGCGCTGAGCCTCCTAAACAATGCTAAACCACCACCTTAGCACTATGATTTACTAATCATCCATCTACATTCATCTTTCTGAACAAATCAACCCACAAATTGCTACAAATCAACTCAACAACTGAAATGGTAATGAACAACTACAAATCTTCAACAAAAGCTTCTTATGATCAAATTTGATCACAAGTAACTCATAACAGCAACAAGTTCAACAGGAATGCAGGAATTGACAAGGAGATTGAAGGAAAATGAGGGAATTTTATTGATTTTAATGTGAAAAAGTTGTTACAGAATTAGGTAAGTAGTTACAACTAACTATAACTAACTCAAGAGTTTTTCAAGCTCTTGAGTTTGTTACACTAACAGCTAACTAGCTAGATTGAGAGAGAAAAATGGGAAGTGTGTGAAATTTTCACACTTAGTTACTTACATCAAATGATAGAACTAATCCCTATTTATAGACAAGAAATGAGAAGTTGTTGGGGTTGATGACGTATCCCCACCAATAGCAGGTTGCCAGGTGTCACCAATCTCTTAATTGCAAATTCTTATGTTCTTCATGAATTGGGGGTTTTTGATTCTTTGAGTTTGAGCTTGATTAAATGTTACCAATGAATTCCTCTCTTGAAAACGAGCAAGTTTCATGTAGAAAACATTTCTTGAAATTCAGTGTAGCTCAAGAACGATCCTGGTTTTATTTGTTGAAGAAGATGCCACGTGGCTCTTTCTGGTTTGGCGAGAGACAAGCACACGGATTGTTATCCGTTTTAGATATAATGCATTATTGCATGTTAGCCTCTCATTGGTTGAATAATGAGTTAGTGGACTTTTACTGTGGCTAGACGGCTCATTAATGAGCTGGTGATGTGGCTTGGATAGCTGGCAATCCGTGTGCTCTCTTCCTTGCATTCTCATTGGCTGTTAGCCTTAGCACATGGATCATGAATAAACTTGGTATATTTTTGGCACTTTTAACCCTTAGACTTAGGCAGAATGTCCAAATGCTCTAAAATCTTCATTTTAAAGACATTTTTGGTCCTTCCACTTGCATTCTTGTCTAGTTTGACCCTTTGACTTGGTTGACTTTGGAGTTGACCCTGTTTAACTTTAATCTTGACTTTGACAAATTTACACTTTGAGTCCTTCAACTTTGGAGTGTTGTCAAGATAGGTCCTTTATCTTCAAAGTCTTGTCATCTTTGATCCTTCTTTGCCTTTTTCATCCAAATAAGCTTGATTTCTTCTTGTTTGCTTGAAAATGTATCCTTCTTACCTATTTATACACAAACACAAAACATACCACATAATTCCGCTTTATAGCACAAAAGTTAGGTATTTTCCATATGTTTTAGGGTTATTTGTTGATTAATTGATATGAGTTTTTGCTCATATCACAAGTAAATTTTAAGAAACTATTCAACCCCCTTCTAGTTTCTACACACCTCTATATAGTTCGAGCCCACAAACTCCGTACCTTTTGACTAAACTTTGAGACCAACACAACAAAACATACATAAATCGAGTATAAATGGTTGTCGATATTTCCCCATATCGATTTCTTCAAGCGCAAGTAGAGCGGCTTTGTCAATTGTTAGTCTGTTAGAAATGATTTTGCGATCGCTTAGCTTACTTGCTACTAGAAAAAGATAGCGCAATATCTCAAAAGTAAGTGCTTGATCAGTCAATAAAGATAGGAACAAATAAGAAAGTTATTACACATCAACAAAATTTACTCGATACAATAACTTATCCAATTCCACCAAAACAAGATATGGGGAATGAGTTAGCTATCTAATGAGTGTGAAAACACTCTCTCTTTTACCACTTAAAATAAAGAAAAACAAAGCAAGAATGGTAAATAAATAAACTTAAATGTCAGAATTACGCGAGTTTTGTGTGAAAATAGGTAAAAAGTTGCAAGACAAAGAGAACACGGGATTTCACGGGCATTTTATGAAGAAAAAGACAAAACTAGGCTTCAAGGACCAAAAGTGCAAAAGGAATCAAGATTGGAGGGATTAATACGAAGATTTTATGAAGTTAAACGCTAAAGACTAAAGTTTGTAAAAGACAAGGGCTGGAATTGCCAAGCTGCCAAAGTCATAAGATGCTCAAACAAGTGGACCAATGAGACTGCTACTTTGGCTATCACACGGATCAAGCCTGCCCACATTTATTATCCACTCAGCTTTTATTACGCACATCCATTTATTACCAATCATTACCCATAGTTAATTAATAACCCAATCATAACAGTTGATCCCAATTTTCACACCTTGCCCTATCAGAAGACGCCACGTGTACAACTCTTTCTACACCAAACTATGATCGATAAAGATAACTTCAAAGCTCGAATTCTACATGAAAATTGGTCTATGAATCAAGACGAGTTCATGGTGGTAACCAATCACTAAATCAAAAATGCCAAATTTTGCCTTTCACCTATAAACCCTAATCCACTTATCACGTTTTAATTGGTCAATTACCTGACTGTGACTGACACTACTGTTACCATACCATTCCCCACAACCGACTTAACTCCTCTCCCCTCCTTTAAAAACCACACACGCTCCTCCAAACACACACAGTTCATTTTTTCTAGAACTTATTCTCCTTCTATTAGTAATTGTAACCAAATCGGTTACAATTTATCTTGTAGCTTTGTATTAGCTTAACATATCTACTTTACATTCAGTTGTACTCAATTCCTTCATAATCAATAAAACCTTCATTGACTATTGTTCATCGTCTTCGAATCGTGTTGATTACTGTTCCTGTTGCTGAATTGTGTTACCATTGGTGTTTTTGAGTTCATATTGAAGATCTACAGCTGTTGAATCAAGTTTTGGTTGAGTTTTATGGTAGATTGAGTTTTTGGTGGGAAATAGCTTGATTTGAAGATCAAGTTGTTGATCTGTTGATTCTAAGGTTGTTGATCATTAATAGAGGTGTTCTAGGTGTTCCTTGATCTAGTTTATCTTTCATTTCCATCAGAGGAGGCCTTGAAGCAGGTTTTGATTCTCATTTACATTTTTAAGCAAAAATTAGGTTTAAACTGTCGTTGTAGTTTTGTTGTTGCAAAGTGCTTGTATTCCTTTTGATTTGTAGTTCATTTGATCTGCTTTAGCTGGTGATTGATTTGTCTTAGCTTAGTATCCATTAGATGTACATTTCTCTTTGATAATTGTTTAAGTTTTTCCATTAAGGACTGTTTGGATTTGCTAGTTTGTGATCTGTTGTGTAAGCTGTGGTATTGTGCTTTTGATCATCTCAATTGTAGTATAAAAACAGCCTCATATCAGTCAAGTAAAAGTCTTCTTCATAGTCAAACAGGCTAAAACTAGATAAAAATTTGTGGTTTGCGCTTTTATCTGAATAGCTTAAACAGTCACCTTCCATTGATCATAAGTTCTTCATTTTTTTGAATTAAAATTTGAAATTTGGTTCTCTGGATAGTTGTTAGTACTGTTTACAACTTCTTAGTTAATCATTTAGTCTCTAGCTTATTAGATAAGTCTAGATTTGCCCTTAAAGTAGCCTAAATAATCTGTAATTTCATCAGCTTTTTAGTAATGTCATTTAGCTTAAACTTTGTTTCTGGTCTTATTTCCTTCACAAACGTTGTTCAAAAATAGTATAATAAGCATAATAAGTCCTTTTGAAGCTTTTTAGAAAAAGTCAAAAAGTTAAAGAAAAGACAAAAAAAGCTAGATTTGGTCAAACTAGCTCAATTTGAATAAGCTCTTTTGGATAAGCTATTAAGTCTAACTCAACTTTGACAAGTCATGAAATTCGTTTTGGAGTTTTAGCTTATCTTATAAGCTGTAACTGATTTTAGCTAAGTGTTTTTATATTATAAGCATTTTGAAACTTAAACGAGCTTATTTGGTGGTTATTTCGCGAGACCTAGCTTATTATTCATATAAGCCCGTTTTTCTCAAAAACTTTCTAGAAATTGCATTACAGTCCCTATACTCGCTGGCAACTGCTACTTCTAGAAGTTTGTTAGGAAATTGCTGAGTTGTCAGTTTAGCCCTTATTTTTAGGAGGTTGTTACAAATTCAATTGGAAAGTTTGTTAAGTTTGTTAGAAGTTAGTTATTTTTGTTATTTTTGGTATTTTGCATTTTCATTTTATTAATCTTGTAATTTTATAATTTACTCTTATTTTCATTTAGCATTTTAATAATCATTTTGTTTGTGCATTGTTTACTTGTACTTTGTTTGCATTTTATACTTGTACTTTGTGCTTCGTTTGCGGTATTTGCAACTTGTTTTAGTATAGTACGTATCACGTATTGATACTATTTTTACTTTTTTCCGTGCTTTGTGCTAAATAGAAATAGATACCAATCAAGTATTCATAACCAAAAACGATAAATCTTTACGTAAAAATTGGATTTCAATTCCAATCTAATCGAAGAAAACGGTATACTAAAAACCGGATATTACTATCGCTTAGCTTACTTGCTACCAAAAGATATAGCAATCTCTCAAAAGCAAGTACTTGATCAATAAATAAAGATAAGGACAAACAGAAAAGTGATTTTACATCGACAATGTTCACATCATACAAAAAGACAACATCACCCAACCATATTAAAGCGAGATATGGTATGGGATACAATATGTACGAGAGAACGGTATAATGGAGGGGGTGTGCCGCCAAGCTGAAGCGGCAACACCCTCTCTTATCTCCGGGTCTCTCCACTACATCGCCTCCCCCCTCTTCTTCGATTCTATTCACCCTCTTCTCCATATTATGAAACTAATACGACAAAAAACCTTTTACTTTTTTTATCTTTCAATTTGGGTTTGTGAGTGAAGGGGATATTTTGTGGGGCTAAAGTGGAGAAGAAAGTGAATGACATGAGTGAAATGGTATTTTTGGTGAGTTATTTTGGTGTGACATGATGTTGATATGTCGGTAGCGAGTAGTAACATCTTTACATGAGGGTAAATACCTTCATTAAGTGCGCGCGCTTGTGCTAAGTTATAAGACTATATGTAGTATGTATAAGAGTGGAGAAGACATTGGCATAAAAAGAATCATAAGAACTTAGAAAGCACCGATATAGTAGGTACGTGGGAGCATGCAAGCATATATATAAGAAAATTAAAACATGATTATCTTATCGAAGATGGATACTTCAGGAAAGTGGGACTTAATGTGACAACCGTGGTTTTGAGGTTCGTCACTCGGTCTTTTTTTTTGGTTATTTATGTGTGACTATGTGATGGTGTGTTTACATGTTTATTTTGCGTGAACGAGGTTGGTGTGGATATCGTATATGGGTATAAAGTACTCATAAGTAAATCGAGGAACGGTTATTTCATGTTCATGAGCTCACAATTTAGTGACTATTAAATGAGATGGTGTTATTTGGTGGTTTTACGTATACGTATATGTATTGTGGAAAATCGTATTTTTACGATTTAGGGTTTTGCATTTAGGGGTCTCGGAAGAGGTATTTAGTCATATGAATATTTTTCGGGATGGTTTTTGAAATTTTGCTTGTTATTACGGATGGTTCATCGAATAATTTTTCAGACGTAACGAGAATTATCTTTTGGGTATGGATCCGTTTGTGAGCACCCTGTAATATATGTCGGGTATGGATCCATTTGTGAGCACCCTTGATGAGACTGCTTTTATACATGGTCTCATCGTCCAAATCGGGCTTAAAATGCATAAAATATCATCAAATATACCAAATATATGATCGTGTTTGTTACTTGTGTATTTTTAGGTACGGATATTGAGGAATTGGCAAAAGATCACAAGAATAAATCAAAAACGAACACGGGAAACGAAGTCGCACAATGAACCGGGCCCAAGTTTGGAAATTTGCAAAAAGACCCTTGAAGAATTGAAGATTAGCAACTTAAGTCCCTCATCTTTGAAGAACTTGTCACATTTGACCCTCCAAATGTCATTTGTACAAGTATGGTCCTTATTGTTTGAAGATTGTACAAGACCAGTCCTTGAAGAATCCAAGATTTACATTTAAAACCCTTGGAAAAGTTTTGGAAGTGATTGTGCCAAAAGTGACAACTTGCCAAAAGTTGTCACATGTAATTTGGGCGCTGATGAATGTTATTTACAACTTGAACAAAATAGAGAACTTGGGGGGCAGTTCTGCCAGACATCCCAAACTTTCCCCACCAATCACTCTTCCACCTCACCTCCTCCCACCAACCATATGCTCCCACGTCACCTCCCCCATCCCAGTCATCCTCCACTACCCGTTTTTTTAAATAAGATTTGAAAAATCTTATTTAATTTTCCCACTAAACACTTATTTAAAACCCATTTAATCCCAAATTAGATTAAACTAAACCCTTTATCCCCCAAGAACCCTAGCTAAACCCAGATTCAATTCACTTAAAAACAAAGGGTTTTTGTTTGATCATTTCCAGAATGATAATTACCCACCATATTAACAAAACCCCACACCCAGATTCCCTTTCCAACCAACCCATGTGACTGTGGGGGCCTCCCCTGCACGTCACTTTCCCCTCAAAACCCTAAACCCGACATAATCAACGTCCCATATACCCCAACTTGTCCCCCAAGCACAAATGAAGGGTCCAAGATCAAACAAGACAACTGGCCATCACTTTCCATCACATGGGCACGAATTTGACCAATTCTCAGTCAAATTTTCAAAGGGCATTTTAGGGTATTCCATTGCTAGGGTTTAGTTATTCTAGATAGTTCTCTAGTGTAGTATAAAAGGAGAATGAGACCTGTTCATTCCCTTTGTTCCAGTTTTTAAGCAAAATTCATGTAATGCCTTTTTGAAATATAAAGTTTGGTATTTGAATGTGTCAATTGTAATTCCTTTTATTTTTTAGAAGTTTGGTATTGAATTGCTTAGATTCTGAGTTCCATATTAATCTTTTATAAACATTTGGTGTTTATATCATTTTCAAAAGGTTTTTGGAAAAGTGTTTCTATTTTCAGAAAATCCAGGAATTTGTGAAGTGAAAGTGGATCATATTCCTGTGTTTTCTGCTATTGTCTTGTTTTTGAAACGTGTCAATTGGTTTCAAGGTTTGTGAAGAGGTTTTAAGAAAAAATCAGAAAGTGTTGTTTTGTGCTTGTTTTCATTTTCTCAGGTTTTGAGCTTGTTGCGGTCCAAGGTCCAGCATAGGCCCCAGCCTATAGGAGGTGACAAGCAGTCACTGAGGGGCTTGGATGTAAGTCCCTCAAGGTAGAATCTTCTTTTCCATTTTAATTTTCAGTTTTTGGTCATTTTGTGTGATTTATATGAGATTTGTGAAATCTGCATGAAGTGTTGTTTATGTGGTTGGATATTGCTTAATTAAGGTTATTAAGCATGCTGAGGTTGATTGAAATTCGTTTGGTTAAGTTTTGATGTGATTTGCTTGGTAAAAAGTTGATTTCCAGATTTAAAGGAGTGTTTGGGATAAGGTTGTACCTAGGATTAAGGTTGTTAATCTTGTGTTAAAACCAGTCATAGACACTTCTTTGGACACTAGTAAGTAATAGGTGCCTTTGGTTCTCTATTTGGTAGAGTATTGAACAACTTTGTATGATAAATTTTGAAAAAAATAGCAAAAATCTGAATCTGCCATATTTTAACTGATTTTGTTGAATTTGTGCTTCAATGTTGGAAGATTGCTAGATTTTAGGTTTGTTTAGGGTTGTGTATTGCTTACATGACATTTGGTTGAGTGTTGTGCATGTTATTGGCCATTTAAATTCGATTTTGTGCATATAAAACCAGCCAATTGTTCATCAGTCAAGTGCATACTAGATCAGAAACATTGGGGGCCATTTGAGTTTAATATTGTGTTGTGACTTTGTGTTTTTTGTGTTTACTCAGACTCCCCACAACCCAATTGGTGTGGGGGTGCCTTGATGTCCAAAGAAAACAAGTCCAAAGAGCTTTCCTAAGCTCAAAGGTCACCAGACCTAGAATTAACACTAGTAGTGGGAATATCATTCCCCCTGCTTGTGCATTTGTTTCCCCTGCTAAGCAAGAAGACAAATCCAGTCAACATGTCACTTTCAGAATTCAAACTTTTTGTCTTTAGTGGGTAAATTTTAGAGTTAGGACTTGATTTTTGTTTCTATATTTTTCTAATTTAATTTATGATTTTTCAGTTTAAAAAGATTTTTAGTTACTGTTCATTTTCTATTTTTTAGATTAAATAGCTTTTTTTTTTAATTAACTTTTTATTTTCAGTTTTTGGCATTTAGTGCCAAAAATACTTCTTTTTCATTTTAATCATTTTTCCCAGGTTTAGAATAATATTTTAAGAGTTTTAGTATAAAAGGTTTTTACTGTTCATCTTTTTATTATTTTTATTAATTAATTTAAGTTAATTAGGGTTTTATGTAAAACTGTTTTTGTCTTTTAGTGAAAAATTTAATATTTTTCAATTTTTTTCATTTTTCAACTGTTCATTAGAGTTATTTAGGATTTTTAAGATTGGTAAATTATTTTTAGCATTATTTAATTATTTTTTATAATTATTTTAGTTTTAAAATAGTTTTTAGAGATTTAAAAATAGGAAAATACTAATCTAAACTTAGGAAAAATACTTTTTAGTTTATAAATAATATAAGTGAGTTATTTGTCCAATAAAATAATATTTTGGGCTTTTTCTTAATTATATTTAATTTTTGGGCTTTAATTAGCATTAAAAATTGAATATTCAATTAATAAGAGGTTTTAAAATATTTTTATTGGATTTTATTTCTTATTTATATTATTTTGAACTACTTTTTCATTTTTAATTTGTTTTTAGCTTAAAATTTTTTAAATTTTCACTTTTTTCGTACTTACGTTCGCGTTTTACGTCTTTCGTCGTAGTTTAATTGTAATCGTAGCTCGTCTCTAGTTTTCTTTCTTTTCTTATCCAAAAACGACACTACCCTAAACCTTTGATTATATATTTTGGCACATTAATCCACACACCTCCTCGAGAACGAACCCGCATTTATTCAACTTGTCGGTTTTCCTAAATCGTCGAGTTTAATACTTGCCCATTATACGTTGTTTTCCTAAACACGTATTTCTACAACCATCAACCCTGTAATGTCATTTGAGTATGGATCCGCGTGTGAGCACCCTCTGATGACGAAAATATTTTTCGATTTGCATCTACGCAATCAAGATCGTGAACATCCTTTAACTTGCAAACTTTCCATTGACTGGACTTATCCGAAAATCCTGTCAAATACTATTATTTATCATTGCTTGGCTATTTAGCAAGCACGAGTTAACATGATTAAACTTATTGATTTAACTTGGCTTGAGTATTTTACAAGCATGTCGTAATGTGATTATATGTACTTTGTGATGGGTTTGTGTTTGACTTGGATCTTATTGCTTTCGATAGAGTAATGTATACTCTGAACGATTTTCGTATCGATGAATTCCCTTTTGACAGAATAAGTTTGCATGTTCGAGATCAATGCAATTTGGTGATTTTGTATGAATAGTACTAATTACCTTGTCTTGATAATTTTGTAACGTTTTGATGGACTTATGTGTGATCCATGTGATTTTCTTTTACGACGTAATTGTTTTTATGAGACACGTGGACGATATCTGCTTCGATCTAATTGACGTGATCACCGATGTTATTGAATTGATTGTCGCATTGGAAAAATGCACCCACTTCTTTTGACTTATCACTTGTCATATGTACTTTTTCGAACATATATCTACCGCCACATGCTTGATAAGCTAGTAGTAATGTACCTTGAAGCACTTTCAAAAATTGACGGCTTGTTAATTTTTCGCTTTCAATGGCTTCTCCTTCGAGTTATGCATTATTCTTTACTAATAAGGGTTAAATCTATGTTTAAGATGTTCATTCATGGTTGATATGTATACTCGTTGCCTTAAATTTTGTTCATTTGACATTCTTAGAAACGTCAGCGACAACTTGTCTATCTCACATCTCTTCCCCCTTTAACCGAAGACTATTCACACGAATTAAGCGCTGGGACATCGCTTCCTAAAGGGGTGATGTAGTAACCCGAACAATAAAATCAATATTTAGACCGAGCTCTAATCTTATTTCTAATATTCAGATCAATATTTATTAATCGACTTTTATTTGTCGTGATCATTTTTGCGAATAATATTGAGTTCTCGGCTAACCTGCAAGGTTAAGGCTTTAACGTATCGAATACATGTCATTTATTATTAATGGACAAAGTCTATGTCCGTCATCGACCGTGAATATCCTCGTTATAAAATAAAAATATTTTTATTGTCATCGTTTTAATTTCTCATTTTACGAGCATTCTTCGTAATTTGCGTTAAGCTTTTAGGCGTCATTCGTCTATAGGACGCGTTAACATTTATTAAATCGCAAGATTCGTTTATATATCAAAATATCAATGTTCTCCGAATACCATTGTTCTTAGTTCATATTAAGCGTTAATTTTTCGTTCTTTGCACATATCCTTTAAATTATGTATCTTTTAAAATACCGGGCTTTAATAATATCCGTTTTTCCAAAATATGTTTACAAAATAAAAAATATTATTAGAACTTCATGCTAAACTAACGTCAACCTTAACAAGGAATACCACGACTTTAGCAGAGAACTCATTCCCTAGTTTTAGGCCTTGTTAGTCATCACTTTAGACACATAAGTCTAATAAACCGAGGCCACGTATTCTCGTATGACACTAACTAGAAATGTAAGATAAACTAGTTGAATATATGTATGACGTTTATATTCATGGTCAAACAGTAACACTCGGTCAAACATGTCATTCTACATTCTATTCTCTGTATAACTTAGTTTGAAACTTCAATTGTTTTATATATACACCAATGCTAACCATTCTCTTAAACTCTCTCAGTTGAAGTCATAAAACTATATTCCAATCATACTTCTACATGAAATGAGTAATATATGATGAGTGTTTTTATCGTTGGTAATCGTCATGTATCTTCATCGTAAGTTGGAGTTCATCCTCGGGTTGGTGTTGATGTTGGAGTTCGGTTACGGTTTTATTTTGGTGTGCAATTGTTTAGCACTTTTGAGGTATAATTTCCTTATCATCGTATATACGTCAACCATAATCTATATCTATTATATGTAACTACCATAAATAGTGTGTAATGAGCTAAAGATTTTAAAAAGCTAAAGACTATATGTAAAAATGGAATTATACCTACTAGAAATATGCATGCTTACATATACACGCATGATCTAGACAAGTAAACTAGATCTTTTGTTTTTGTTACAACTAATGTAAAAGAGTTGACGTCATTTCCATGATGTTTAAATGCAATTTTACAAATCTAGTCTATGATTTATAAAGTAAGATACAAATTAACCTTATATAAGTTTAAAGTAACATTTTTGGTCCTTGTCCATTTTATTCTTTCCAAAACTAGTCCAAACTATATCTTTAGGAAACCTTTATAAAACTAATTTCGATTTTGTACGTTGTCGTTTATATTTCTAAGACGCGTCATCTTAATTTTAGGTCGCCGTTAGAAGCTCGTGGCCTGCCGTCTTATCCTATTTTGTCGTTCTACTCTCGTCATTATAGTCTCTATTCCTTTCATTGATTGATTTCTCTATCGCTCAGGTGAGTTCATAGCCTCGCTTTTACTGCTTTATATGTGTTTATAAACCCGCGAGGGGGAATACATGCTCTTGGTATAAAAATATGATGTTTATATATATGCTTTTCAGAGAATACATGTTTGTGAATAAACATTCGTTGTTTGAATATATGCTTGAACGGATACAAGCTGTTGTAAATAAACGTAAAGACGTTTTATTTAATGCTCTTGGAAAACGAACACAAGCGTTGATTGTATAGGTAATGAGCCACTATTAGTAAGGCTAAGTTGCTTATTGCCAGTGAAAAGTCCCTACAAATCGTGAACCGTTAACTACCTATGATGGGTAGGCGCTCGTGCAGACGAATGGATCCATTGGGAATGATGACCCCCACCCAAGCAGGTCGCACCTGTGAGTTAGAGGCTCAGCTGGGTGTGTTGTACGTGAGGTATGGGGTATTTGGCAAGATACCTGACTAGGGCAAATTTATTGATTAAGGCATCGGTGTCATGAGCTTAGCATAATAGTGTGGAATATAGGTATTGTATGTGTTGCAATATCGCCAATGGATGAGATTCTTGTGTTCAAAAGCTTTATGGTTTATTTCAAACCCCATTATTGTTTACTAAAAACCTATGAATTCACTCAACCGTTGTGTTGACAGTTTAGCATGTATTCTTAGGTGTGTAGGTTTAAGAGCAGCTGGAGCATGGAGCCGCGCAAGATAAAGTAAAGGCAAAAGAAACAATTTCCATTTGATACATTTGACAAACTTTTACATTTTTAATAAGGTTTGTATAAATTGGTGGGACCTCTTTTTAGTTAACTCTGATTTAATAAAATTATCGAATGGTTTATTTTATAAAACGTCTCTTTTGAGGTCGTTTTCTATGACTGTGTGTGATGTGCTATGAAGTAACGCCCAATGTTGATATTCCGCTGCCTTGTGAAATTGGGGGTGTTACAGTTTTAAGTCATTTGGGACTTAGTTATAAAGTTTATTTCAAAATTTGAGATTTTTACGTCTTTTACGGTAAAACGCGTAAATTTGACTAGTTTTACGGTTTTGAGGTTTTGGAGGTTTTAGGAGCTGAAATAAATTAAGGTAAATTAAGGTATTGTTAATAACATAATAATAAACAATAAAAAGAAAAAAAACGAAATTTAATAGATATGGAATGGTTATAGACGGTTGGAAAAGAAAAAAAAAGGGAAAAAGGAGAAAAAGGAAACATTGTATTGGGCTAGGATTAGTATGGTAATTATATAAAGACTTTTATTAACTAATAACACATCATAATCCCCTGGAGATCAAGCTTAGGTCGAATTTAATGGAGAAAATTAGGGTTCTTCATAAAATTTTGGGGTTTTCATAAATCAAAGGTAAATCTTCAAATCCCTTTTCAATTTAATTGTTTTAATGATTTCTTAATCATCTTATGATGGATTTAGGTTAGCGTTTAATAAGAATCTGTATTTTAATGATATTATAATGATTAGATGGTTTATGGTTTGTAATTAATGGGGTTATGGGTAATTAATTAGGTTAAATTAATTAAACCCGTTTTTAAAAACTGGGCAGAATTTTGAGTCAATTGTTTTGATCATATCGGGATTTCTAGGAACATTCAAGATGCGATCCAAGTACCCCTGGAAAGATATTTGAAGTGGCTTTTCAATGCAAGAAACGAGAACTAAATTGGAGGTCGGGAAGTGGGTCAAAAACAGGTTACAACAGTCGGAGGTCAAAACAGTTTTGAATTCAGCCTGTTTTCTTTTTAAGTTTTGGGTTGTTTGGGGTACTTAGGGTTGCATTGGGATCTTCTCACGAACATGAGAGATGGTTTATATATTGTAGTAAGGATCTGCACTTGGGCTAAGAGTGTGGTTTAGGGTAATACCCTCTAATGGTAATGAACTTTTCATACGTTTAAAATCAGGGAATCTGGAATGACAAAAGTAGATATATGTATATCGGGGCCTTAACAGTAGCTTTAAGGTTAGGGCAAGTGGGAGGTGTTAGCCAATATATGTAAGGGTATGAATATTCCTTTTACAGAAACCATGGGTATGTTTAAGTGGACGTTTGACTTAAAGTTTTGAGACCTAAAAAGTGGGACTGTTTTGGGTAAAATATGAACGGGTTAGTTATTAAACTTAACCAAGTTAAGGACTTGTTAAGGAAGGGTAATGGGGTGATTAGAGCTTATCAATGAGGTAAATATATGGGAATAGGCTAGATGTCCATCATAGGTTAATGAGCCATCTTAGTGATTGGATGTGTATTGATTGCGTGTTTTTGGTTTGTTAGCTTGTTGCTAGTGCAAGGACTTGTGAAGGAGCTATCAGGTGAGTGTTCATAGTCCCATGTTTATTATTGTTTTTGACTTCCAGATGGGATGGAAGAGACACTGTGTGGAGTTATTTATAAATTGAAGCTGTGTATGTGTTTGTGATTTGAGATTGGACTTGTGTGTGCACTTATGTGATTAACTGCTATGTGATTCTTGATTGTGTATGATTTGGATCGAGGGACACGCGCCGTCTCAGTTATTGTGGTTTGACAAGGTAGTGGCCTTGTGGTTTGACAAGGTAGTGGCCTTGTGGTTTGACAAGGTAGTGGCCTTGTGGTTTGACAAGGTAGTGGCCTTGTGGTTTGCCAAGGTAGTGGCCTTGGGATAGGTACATAGTGTGATCATCTATGGTACCATGTTGTTTGGCAAGGTAGGAGCCTTGGATTTTGGTTTGGAATGATTGATCTTGAATGCTAGTTGTTAATACATAATTGTAGCACATTGTCCATATGTTATTGTGTTGATGGTTGTTAATCACAGCTTGTAATTGATTTAGCATTGGAGTCTAAACCTATGACTCTCACCAACTTTATGTTGACGTGTTTTAGTGTCTCTTTCAGGTGATACTATGGTTAAGCATGAGAACATAAGTGGCTAGGATTGGAGAAGCTTAGGAATGCATATAGAAGGAGAATCCTCGTTTCCTTCATAGTTTTATTTGTTTGTTCATTTTAATAAGTGATACTGTGGCACACAATGATTGTTTTGGTATGTTATTTGTTGTCTTGGGTAAGAAGTAGGACTGTTACTTACTTACCTAGACTCCTGCATTTGTTGAGATATTGTCATGACTTTTGTGTCACCATTTTATGACATTTCTTATATCATTTAGTTATCTCTATAGACACGCTATTGTTATGATGATATCCATAC
The DNA here is from genome assembly GCA_025667525.1 of Glebionis coronaria. NCBI lineage: Eukaryota > Viridiplantae > Streptophyta > Magnoliopsida > Asterales > Asteraceae > Glebionis > Glebionis coronaria. The sequence continues at coordinate 273,788,810 of CM046876.1, forward strand.
GTCATGCCCCATATTCCGCCATGGTGGGGTGTGACAGAATGGTATCAGAGACAATGGTTATAGAGAATTAGGTTGCCTAGTCGTGTAGCCTAGTCTATAGCTTAAGGGTCCCTGCATATAGGCGTCATAGGAGTATGTGTGCATTTTATTATAATTGATGTGTTTGAATGTTATTTATTGTGATGTTTTGACTAGTATGAATTGAACCATAGTAAGTTCATACTTAGCCACATGTTATTTTCTTTTTGGGTTGTGACTAGTGCGGGTTGAACCATAATCGTCCACACTAGTCATTGTCGTATTTTGCTTAAATTGTACATTATAGTACATAATTTGGTACATGGTAGTTCTATCTTTTATTGGGTTATTTTATGTACCTGGGGTACAGTATTTTTCTTTGGATGTTTAAGTCATGTTCCCTAAGAATCGTGTGGTGGTTCGAGTTACTAGGAGTACATGGGTAGGAAGGATTTTAAGCCGTTTCCACTCTTATGGGCGACATGACTTATAACTGATTATGTTTTCGTTTTGGATTTAGCCTATGCTGTTTTAGCTAGACTATGGATTTCTGTATTCCAAGAGTATTACTATGTTATTTTAATAGATGGAGTTTTGGAATTTATTGGTTACGTGGTTATGAGCTTATGTGAGTAGATGGATTTATGTGTTATATGTTGTATTGATTCTTATAAGTGTCATCATAGGAGGGAGTGCATTGGGGAAAGGGTAATTGTATAAGTATGGTGGCCAACATAGTTATACAAGTACCACAACTTCAATGGGTTCCCAAGTATGGTTGCATGAAAGAGGGTTAGTACATGCTTGTATATGATGAGATGTAGAATTTGGGTATACGTATTTTATATGGGTATATGTAATGGCTACCTACGATATGGCTATTGTTCTTTTTGTGTTATATGTTTTGGGTTATAGTTGTGTTGTGTGATTTTGGGGTCACGCGATATGGTTTGGTTTTGGAGGTGGGCTTTATGCCTTGTTGTGGCACGGTGAGATGGTGATTACTCGTATGGAAAAACGAGCGTATAAAGCGATTGATTGACTTACGTGTAAGATAACGAGTATGTTTTGGGTTATTTAATAGGTATATATATGCGGATGTATATATACTACTATGTGTTAAGTTATGGTATATGGTCGTTCACTAGTTATTATAACTTGAACGTACCTTGTGTTTGTTCGTGTTTTATGGTGCTGGAGTTTGATGGAGTTTCAACGACGTTCTGAATCTTTTGAAGTGTGTCTTGTAGCGTATTCTTTGAGTTTCGTATTTCACGTGTACGCTTTAAAATTGTGTTCTTGGTTTTAAGTCTGTTGAAATAAATTGAGATTTCTTTTGGGATAATGAAATCTTTTGCGTTGAGTCTTACATTTCTTTTGGTCGGTATATATTGGGTTAGATGGTTGGTTGTATTCGGCAAAAAAAGGGTAAGGTGTTAGAGTCGTGTTTGAAACAAGATGTAACATAAGATTTCTCTTTAAACAACACTTATATATTCTAAAAGACTTTCTTTGAAATAAAGCGAAGTAAAAATTTCTTTCTACTTACATAGTTTATGTAATTGGGTTTAACCGATTCACATCATTTATAATTATTAATACAAGGTTAAATTGAGTTTATGAAGATTTCACATACAATTTTATCTTTCATTAATATAAAACTATTTTGGTCATAACTTGTTCGTTTTTAAAGCTTTTTGGATGATTCAAAAGCCTAAAATTATGTACTCGGAACGTACCTTTCAAATATTCAGAATGTATAGTCATGGGAGGTCAGTATCTTGGCCGAAATTATTGTACAAGTGTCGGGTTAAAGGTTGAGTTTGAATAGTAGTTTATTTTTATGATTTGGGATGCACGGGATACCTAGTTTTTGAGTTGAGTTTTGAGTTCGTCAAGAGGGTTGTTTGTAAATTGTTTGAGTCACATAGATGTGGGAGGTAATAATAAATAAATAAAAAGGAGATATATATTCTTTTAGAAAAGTCGATCTTTTGCACGATTTAAATAATATGTCGCGGGGCGTAATATGTTTTGGTTGCCATTGGGTGTTTATTGGATTATTTTTCGTTGTCATGGGTCATTTGAATTGATACATGTTCTGGGTTTGAGTTTTCTTTTGAGTCTCGTGGTTTTTGAATTGTTTTAATTGGTGCACGTGAAATGTCGTTAGTTATCCGTGGGTTTGATTCGTTGATCGTATCTGATGGATTCATGATGTAGTTTTGGTTTCGTATTGTTCGGGAGCGTTGAGGTAGTCATATGAAAGACTTGGTCGCGCCTACACGATTAAGTAGGTGACCATGAGAGAGCGGTCGGAATACCCTTAGTGGGGAGGAAAGAAGTTCGTAGACGAACTAATGTGGTCTGATGAGAGGAAGTGTTGGTCTGTTAAAATGCGTGTAGAATTTCGCAAGTAGAACGAGGTAGGAATTTATTCGTATTGCCGCTAATAGAGGATGCAAGGAGGACATAGTTGAAACTGATAAGGATGTTGTATGAACGCTTCGGGTTTACGGTTATGCATTTGGCTTCGCCAAAGCACTAGCAGTTTTCACGGTGTCAATGAACCAAGTGTGCATGAACGTGTATAAACGAGTTGTCATCGGGAGCATCGACGACATCTTTATCTACTCAAGTCTAAGAAGGAGAGTGAGGCGAGTTATGAGTTGGATTTGGAGTTGTTAGGAAAGGGAATTATACGAGATATTTCCAAGTGTAAGTCTTAGGATTAAGCTTACTATGATGAGCAGTTAGAGATGATGGCATATCATGGAACCAGCAAGGGCAAAGTGAAGAAGGATAAGGAAGCGTTTTGGAGGCTGAAGAGGTGGATTGGACAATGAGCCGATTTTGGCATTATCGGAAGGACCGGATGAATTCGCGAAGCATGACGATACGTGGAGCAAGGATTTGGACGCGTACGAGGACGACAAAGAAAGGCGATCGCATATACGTTGCAGGAACTGAAGATACGGAAGAACTGGATAGACTTAGTTAGTGGAGCTGGACTGTTATATCTGCCTAGAATGCTAGAGGTACTTGGTGTACGAGACGTAGAGAATGATCTATACGGATCATGAACGTCTCCAACACATATTCAATCATCTTGATTGAACATTTGGCAAAGGTGATGGGTGGAGTTAATTGATGAAAGAAAATTGCAAGGCCAAGTACCATCTGGGAAAGGCAAGCATGGTTGATGAGGCATGGAATAAGAAGAATGAAGTGAAGCTGAGACGAACTTGAACGATATGGATGACGTATTAGGGTGGTTTGGATGAAGGATGTGGGTTGCACGAGCTGAGTGGTCTAAAGCAGAGAACGCGTCAACATGTATGTTGCGTGGCTTGGACAATCATATGGAGAAAAGGGACGTAGACTATACTTCCTACGTAGATAGGAGTAGCTTAGAAAGGAGGAATGAGTACGACGAGAGTTGGGTAATAGTCGATAGACTGACTAATTCATCACCTATTTCAAGAGGAATGGGAAGTCACGTAGTTGGGAAGTTGGAAGGATTGCGTACGGATGTGATGGAATAGAGGGTTTGCGTAAAAGTTGGCCTAATATGTATGGAATGCCTTATGAAGGATTATGGCAAGGGAAGAAACGAGGGGAAGCAAGCGTAGTATACCGTTGATAGACTAATATTTGGTATGAGCATACTATAAGGGTAATTGAGAAAGACGCCTAGAGCATTAGCGTGAGAGTTGGAGATAGTTGGAGGACGCATTATATTAGGAAGAATTCTTCTACAAAGAGAGGGTCACCTGTGATAGGAGCATATTCCCCATTGATGAGAATGTAGGGAATAAAGGAGGAAACGCCAAAATATTTGGCTGAAGACGAGATATAAGATGGTATGGAAATTAAGATTGTGGAAAGACAAGCGAAAAGTAGTATGGAGGAAGAATGATTGGAGGAAGCAAGAGGTTGTCAAGATAGTGAAGTGATAAGAAAAGTAAATCCGTTAGAGAAAGAGATTGGTAGTCACGAACAATGGACCATCCACCTAGAGAAAAGGTGTAACATATGTTAGTATGAAGGATGGTTAGTTACTTGGTGCCAAGCATGGGAAAGCAAGGATGAGGTGGTGGTTATGGCGTGTTTCATGTGAATATTATGGGAAGCTTTTGGTTATGCAATCCTGCATATACCATTGAATGTGTTTATGTTTGGGAATACTTCCGAATGATGGAAAACTATAGAGGTGGATCGGGAAAACTATGGAGGTGGTGGCAGTGACTAAGTAGAGATTGAAAAGAGCAAAGAACCGACAAGAGAGCTATGCAGACAAGGGGCGTAAGCCGTTGAGATTTGAGATAAAGTTATGCTAAAGATTTCACCATGGAAAGGGGTGATGCGGGTTGGGAAGAAAAGGGAAGTTAGCACACAGAATTGTAGGTCCATATGAAATCCTTGAAAGGATTGGGCTAATGGCATATAGGTTGAGATTACCGGAGGAACTGAGTAGTGTGCATAACGTATTCATGTATCAAACCTGAGGAAATGCTTAGCAAGAACCGACTTGCAAGTACCGTTAGATGATATTAGTATGGATGCGAGTCTTCGTTCTATCGAAGAGCCGATAGAGATTTTGGGTCGTGAAGCTAGGACGTTGGAAAAGGGTAATATACCGTAGTTATGGGTAGATGGAATATGGAACGTGGACTAGAGTTCACGTGGGAACGGGAAGGTGTTCTTTAGAACAAGTATTCATGTGATTTGTTGGTTGTGTGTTTGATCCTAAGGAGTAAATCTCGGGATGAGATTTCTATTAGGAGGGAGTGATGTGACAACCGTGGTTTTGAGGTTCGTCACTCGGTCTTGTTTTTTTTGGTTATTTATGTGTGACTATGTGATGGTGTGTTTACATGTTTATTTTGCGTGAACGAGGTTGGTGTGGATATCGTATATGGGTATAAAGTACTCATAAGTAAATCGAGGAACGGTTATTTCATGTTCATGAGCTCACAATTTAGTGACTATTAAATGAGATGGTGTTATTTGGTGGTTTTACGTATACGTATATGTATTGTGGAAAATCGTATTTTTACGATTTAGGGTTTTGCATTTAGGGGTCTCGGAAGAGGTATTTAGTCATATGAATATTTTTCGGGATGGTTTTAAGTCATTTGGGACTTAGTTATAAAGTTTATTTCAAAATTTGAGATTTTTTTAAAAGTGTATATTTTACGTCTTTTACGGTAAAACGCGTAAATTTGACTAGTTTTACGGTTTTGAGGTTTTGGAGGTTTTAGGAGCTGAAATAAATTAAGGTAAATTAAGGTATTGTTAATAACATAATAATAAACAATAAAAAGAAAAAAAAACTAAATTTAATAGATATGGAATGGTTATAGACGGTTGGAAAAGAAAAAAAAAAGGGAAAAAGGGAAAAAGGAGAAAAAGGAAACATTGTATTGGGCTAGGATTAGTATGGTAATTATATAAAGACTTTTATTAACTAAAAACACATCATAATCCCCTGGAGATCAAGCTTAGGTCGAATTTAATGGAGAAAATTAGGGTTCTTCATAAAATTTTGGGGTTTTCATAAATCAAAGGTAAATCTTCAAATCCCTTTTCAATTTAATTGTTTTAATGATTTCTTAATCATCTTATGATGGATTTAGGTTAGGGTTTAATAAGAATCTTTATTTTAATGATATTATAATGATTAGATGGTTTAGGGTTTGTAATTAATGGGGTTATGGGTAATTAATTAGGTTAAATTAATTAAACCCGTTTTTAAAAACTGGGCAGAATTTTGAGTCAATTGTTTTGATCATATCGGGAGTTATAGAAACATTCAAGATGCGATCCAAGTACCCCTAGAAAGATATTTGAAGTGGATTTCCAATGCAAGAAACGAGAACTAAATTGGAGGTCGGGAAGTGGGTCAAAAACAGGTTACAACAGTCGGAGGTCAAAACAGTTTTGAATTCAGCCTGTTTTCTTTTTAAGTTTTGGGTTGTTTGGGGTACTTAGGGTTGCATTGGGATCTTCTAACTAACATGAGAGATGGTTTATATATTGTAGTAAGGATCTGCACTTGGGCTAAGAGTGTGGTTTAGGGTAAGACCCTCTAATGGTAATGAACTTTTCATACGTTTAAAATCAGGGAATCTGGAATGACAAAAGTAGATATATGTATATCGGGACCTTAACAGTAGCTTTAAGGTTAGGGCAAGTGGGAGGTGTTAGCCAATATATTTAAGGGTATGAATATTCCTTTTACAGAAACCATGGGTATGTTTAAGTGGACGTTTGACTTAAAGTTTTGAGACCTAAAAACTGGGACTGTTTTGGGTAAAATATGAACGGGTTAGTTATTAAACTTAACCAAGTTAAGTACTTGTTAAGGAAGGGTAATGGGGTGATTAGAGCTTATCAATGAGGTAAATATATGGGAATAGGCTAGATGTCCATCATAGGTTAATGAGCCATCTTAGTGATTGGATGTGTATTGATTGCGTGTTTTTGGTTTGTTAGCTTGTTGCTAGTGCAAGGACTTGTGAAGGAGCTATCAGGTGAGTGTTCATAGTCCCATGTTTATTATTGTTTTTTACTTCCAGATGGGATGGAAGAGACACTGTGTGGAGTTATTTATAAATTGAAGCTGTGTATGTGTTTGTGATTTGATATTGGACTTGTGTGTGCACTTATGTGATTAACTGCTATGTGATTCTTGATTGTGTATGATTTGGATCGAGGGACACGTGCCGTCTCAGTTATTGTGGTTTGACAAGGTAGTGGCCTTGTCGTTTGACAAGGTAGTGGCCTTGTGGTTTGACAAGGTAGTGGCCTTGTGGTTTGACAAGGTAGTGGCCTTGTGGTTTGCCAAGGTAGTGGCCTTGGGATAGGTACATAGTGTGATCATCTATGGTACCATGTTGTTTGGCAAGGTAGGAGCCTTGGATTTTGGTGTGGAATGATTGATCTTGAATGCTAGTTGTTAATACATAATTGTAGCACATTGTCCATATGTTATTGTGTTGATGGTTGTTAATCACAACTTGTAATTGATTTAGCGTTGGAGTCTAAACCTATGACTCTCACCAACTTTATGTTGACGTGTTTTAGTGTCTCTTTCAGGTGATACTATGGTTAAGCATGAGAACATAAGTGGCTAGGATTGGAGAAGCTTAGGAATGCATATAGAAGGAGAATCCCCGTTTCCTTCGTAGTTTTATTTGTTTGTTCATTTTAATAAGTGATACTGTGGCACACATATGATTGTTTTGGTATGTTATTTGTTGTCTTGGGTAAGAAGTAGGATTGTTACTTACTTACCTAGACTCCTGCATTTGTTGAGATATTGTCATGACTTTTGTGTCACCATTTTATGACATTTCTTATATCATTTAGTTATCTATATAGACACGCTATTGTTGTGATTATATCCATACGTCGTGCCCCATATTCCGTCATGGTGGGGTGTGACACTTAATGGTTATACAATTAACAAAATTGCTGTAAGATCTTAGACTTATCTAATGGATGTGATGCTATGATATGGAACAAATGTGTTCGTAACATAGTTAATATATTTGTGCGGAGCACGTTAAAAGGTATACTTTTGATATGCGAAGAATTAGACAAAGAGAGACACCGACTTAGATTCTCTAATGTGTCCATCTTGAAAATATATATGTCAATTTATGATATAATTTTAACTTATATCGTCACTTCTGCATGAGGGATTATTGTTTTTTGTGTTATGAGTGCGTAGAGATAAATGTTGAGGTGACACTTCTTTTGACTAACCGTATTTAGTAAGGGATGATAATTTTGGTCGAGTTTGGATTAACTGATTAGGGCTGGCAGATTGGTGGTTTAGAAACCCAACTGAAGTCCGACCCTTATGTCAACCATTTATATATGACCTACTTAACTCGCATATACACATGAGTTGGTGGGTTAATATGTAGCATAAGTTAAATATACTAAACGGATTTTGAGATAAACTCACTTAACTCATTTTAAACGGATCATATCATCAATGTGTTTGACTTATTTTCAACCCAAACCTCCCTGCTTAATAAATAAGTTTAATGGGTGGACTAGAACACAATCCAATTTTTGTATCGATTTTAAATTAAATTTTGTGAAAAAAATTGCCACAAGTAGTGCTCTAACAATTTAGGGTGCGTTTGGTTTGTTATTCGTAATCACTATTTGTATGATTATGATAAATGGGTGAATGAAATGAGATAAATGGGTGGAACGGAACGAGATATTATGATTTCATTATTTACGTTTGGTGTAAAATTTGAGATATGGGTATCATATTTAGCCATCGAGGTGGCTCTCATATTTCTAATTTAAAAAAATAAAAATAAACTTAAATGTATGTTTAAACATGTATATGTGGTATATATAATAAAAATTTATACTATTTTTTCATTAACATTAAAATCTTTATCTTATAAAAAAAAGTAGATATGAAGGTGTCACATATGAATTAGAGGATGTTTAAGTTTTAGCTTCAGGTTAATATGACACACAGTCACATTTCATTGTACTTATTATGATTTTTTGGAAATTACTCCCTCCGTTCCTAAATAAATGTCCGCTCTTGACTTTTGAAGTCAACAATTTTTAACTTTGACCTTAAATTATCGTGTTTGTGTTATATAATATTTGATACAAATTATACGAATGGATTGAGTTTTAAATATATTTTCATTAGTATAACTTTCACCAAGTATTATATAACACAAACAAAATAATTTAAGGTCAAAGTTTACAAAAAATGACCCCAGAAATCAAAAATGGACATTTAATTAAGGACGGAGAGAATATATTTTACCAGGGTGAGTCCCTTTTATAAGAAAAGGGTGCTAGCTTCTATGTTATCGGTATTTTTTCAAAATCTGGCAATGTATATTTTTCTCGAGGTGAGCGATTAAACTTTTTATTTAATTCACTACTTAATTTAAAAAGAAAGTAGGTGATTTTTTCTATGAACTAAAAAAAACAGGACGACGCATTCTTACCCACGAAAAAGTTTATTTTGATGTTGTAAAATTAGTCACTTGCTTTAGGAAAAAACAAGCATCAATAATGCGGGTAAGTATTAGTACGCACGTTTTGTGAAAAATGTAAATACCGACAATCGAGTTCGTTCTCGGTGGAGGTAAGGTGTTTAGCCAACAAATATATACGTTATTTAAGTGAGTTATTACGCTTTTGGAAAGAATGAAAGAAAATAAAACGGAGGCGAGTTAAGCTAAAATTAAACTACGTCGCGAAACGCGATAACGTAAAACGTAACGTAAAATTAAACGATTTTTTTTAATAAGTAATAAAAAGAGCGATAAATAAAACCTAAATTACGGGAAAGCATAAAAAATGGCATCCAAAGACTTACACGTCTATGGGGACAAAGCAAAGGCAATAACTAATTAACGCTAAAACGTAAAAATGCGACACTAAAATGCAAATAAACAAATTTCAATCCTACGAAAGCAAATCTAATTTCCTACATCCTAAACGACAAAAGAAAATTCTCAAAAAAAGAATCACGTTTTTTTTAACTTTCTATAATTCAGCATATACCCTTATTTTAGCATAGACTCAATCAACCAATCACAACCACCCCTTTTTATCATGTAACAAAAAACTCATTTTTTAAAAATTAAATATCTTACAAACCGTTCATCGTTACGTAAAACAAAACATATCATCGCGACGAGAATTAAATCATCTATCTATCGAGGGGCACATGTATATACTTTCGACGAACTTTTTTTCGACTTTTTTTTCTTAAGTCACATCTGAAAAAATCATATATGATTCGTCACGAAACATATATGATTTTTAGAAAATCATATATGATTCATATCACGAATCATATATAATCCTCTCATACGTGACTTAAGAAAAAAAGTCAAATTTTTTTTCGTCGAAAGTATATACATGTGCCCCTCGATAGATAGATGATTTAATTCTTGTTGCAATGGTGTTTTTTTTTTCGTTTGACGATTTATCATTTGTGAGATATTTAATTTTTAAAAAAGTGGTGGAAAATGAGTTTTTTTAAAAATAGATAATTATAATTGGTTGAATAAGTATATGATAATTTAAAAGTTTATATAGATCTTAACTCTTCCTACCCATATTAGCTTTTTTTTATAGATGAATCAAACTATGGAGTTAAGATCTATATATATACTCTTAAATTAGCATAGACCCATTCAAACAATCATAACTACCTAGTTTTTAAAAAACCCACTTCCCACCACTTTTTTAAAAATTAAATATCTCACAAACGGTAAATCGTCAAATGAAAAGAAATACACCATTGCAACGAGAATTAAATCATCTATCTATCGAGGGGCACATATATATACTCTCGACGAACTTTTTTTCTGACTTTTTTTCTTAAGTCACGTCTGAGAGGAATCATGTATGATTCGTCACGAATCATATATGATTTTCAGAAAATCATATATGATTTTCAGAAAATCATATATGATTCGTGATATGGATCATATATGATTTTCTGAAAATCATATATGATTCGTGACGAATCATACATGATTCCTCTCAGACGTGACTTAAGAAAAAAAGTCAGAAAAAAAGTTCGTCGAAAGTATATATACATGTGCCTCTCGATAGATAGATGATTTAATTCTCGTCGCGATGATATGTTTTGTTTTACGTAGCGATGAACGGTTTGTGAGATATTTAATTTTTAAAAAATAAGTTTTTTTGTTACATGATACAAATGGGTGGTTGTGATTAATTGATTGAGTATATACTATATGTTAAACTTTTTCCTCAAACTATGAGTATCCATTTATTTTTTCATTCTATTCAATGTATCCAAACAATAGTGAAATGAAAATGATTTATCCTCCTACTTGATATGCCTACATATCCTCCTACTTATATGATTATGACAAATGGATTGATCAATGAGTGAAATTAAGAAAGATAATTAATAAATGAGTTTTGCTAACAAACACCCTATGGGTGTTTTTTAAACTTCCATAAATAAAAACAATTCCAAATATGAACTAATTATTTCTATAAATGCATGATTCTAACACTTGTAATTAAGGTAATTAAGTTTTAATATGGTATATATTAATATTAACTATGTTAAATATGGTACATTTGAAGTTCATTAATTGTAAAAAATTTAATTATAGAATGTTTAAAAAACACCCATGGGGTAGTGGTTAGCAAAACCCTTAATAAATTACACATATTTTAATTTAATGTGGGTAAGAAGATAAGTAGTATAATATTGTAAGAGGCTTTAGCATTGCTCATATTCTTTTTGATTCCGACCCTTGCATACCAAACGCGCCCTTAAATATCTGAAAAATAATAATTTATACACTCCTATAAAAATTACGTAATAATTAATGTTAACATTTATAACCCTGTAAATATAAACATGATTTGATCCGGAAATATAATCAGACTATAAAGCACACCACCATCCCTCTCCTGAAAACCCCCAAATCAAACCCCATTTCCCGCCAAATAAAAAAAATGCGAATCGCGGAGATCTCATCACAAGACCACCACGAACCACCGTCACCATCACCATCGCAATCGCAATCATCCGATCTCCTCAGTAAACTAGAATCCTTAACTACCGATATCGAACACCAGTCTCCCGAATCGCCACTTCCACAAACCCTAATCACCACTCTCCGTCACATCATTACTCAATTATCCTCACTCGCACCCTTCCCCAACTCCTTCAATCTCCAAATCTGGAAATTCAGTTACCGCTTATGGAACGCCTGTGTCGATTTCTCCAATTTCGTACGATCCTCTACCTCCGGAGTCACCCAAGAACACGCCAATTTACGCCAGGTATACAAATCATTTGTTATTTTATATAAATCATTTTATTACTCATAACTTACTTTATAGTTATTTGTTAGCTTAATAATAGGAATACTTAATGCGTGATATTACTACAGGTGTGCGCTGATTTACTGTTAATAGCTGTTGATGTGACTGGTGTACCGTCTCCGTATTTTAAATGTGCGTCCTTTTATTATAAGACCGGGACGATTTGGTATGAGCTGAGTAGGTATGATTTAGCTAGTACTTGTTTTGAAAAAGCCACGGATTTGACGGCCAAAGATGAGGTTACGAGTGTCACGGATCGTGATGAGCGTAGTTTGCTTTTGGATTTGAATATAGCGAGGGCGAAGACTGCGTGGGAGGTTATGGATAGGAATTTGGCGATTAATTTGTTGAACAGGTGTAAAAAGGTGTTGTTTGGGATTGGTGAGAATTATATCGCTTTAGCGAATCAGTATATGTGTTTTGGTAAACTAGTGTTGTCGAAAAGTGACGTGGTAGGTGTAAATGAGGCGTTGAAGTTGATGAGTGAGGCTTTGGAGCTGTGTGAGAAGGGGTTAGGGAGTGTGAAGAAGGTTGAGGAGATGGTTGCATTGAAGGAATTGAGGTTGAAGACGTTGAGGTTTATGGCGGCGTCTCATTTGCAGAGGGATGAGTTTGAGAGTGTTTTGAAGTGTGTGAAAGTTTTGAGAGATGGTGAGAAAGGGGAGAATCATCCGAGTTCGAGTGTTTTAGCGATGAAGGCTTGGTTAGGGTTAGGAAGGTATGGTGAGGCGGAGAAGGAGTTGAAGGGTATGGTGGTGAATACGGGGATTCCGGAGGGTGTTTGGGTATCGGCGATGGAGTCATATTTACAGGCAGTGGGGACGTCTGGGGCTGAGACAGCAATAGGAGTGTTTTTGGGACTTTTAGGGAAGTGTAACGTTAGTGGTGGTGCGGCGATTACGGTGGTTCAGAGAGTGGTTGGTGATTGTGTAAATGGCGAGGGAGCTAGAGTTAGGGTGAAACTGGTTGGTGAGTTTGTATCAAATGATAAGGTTGTTGCTCTTTTTTCTGGAGAGCAGGCTGCAAAGGAGCGGTCTGGCATGCACGCTCTTCTCTGGAATTGGTATGATGCTTTGCCTTACTTTTGCACATAGAGATAAAAAGGCAGAGAGTGTTAATGAACCTTATTTCATTATAAGCTTTTTAATGATGCAATACCATGCTTTCTAGATAGCCTACACTGTTTTGTAGCTGTAATTGACTCACGCCATTTTACAAAATGGGGCAAAATATAGCTGTAGCATCTAATATTCTAATAGCATATTAGTATACACCATGGTTTTACTGGTATGTATGTTGGTGCTATGTCTATGTTGGGATTAGTGTGAATCTAGATCCATCATTAATCTATGCAACTATTATCATATTACGATATCTGAAGCACACAGTGGGCTTGTGAATTGAAAAAGTTTCTGTCCAAAGGAACATGTTCTTGTTAATGGAAAATCTATAGTTGCAAGGATACTGAGATATGATGTGATTGTGCTGCAGTGCAGCAGATCATTTCCGATCAAAGGATTATGAGGTCAGTGCAGAAATGTTTGAGAAGTCTCTTCTATATGTCCCTCACGACTTAGAGAATAGATCTCTTCGGGCGAAGGGCTTTAGAGTATTGTGCCTATGTTACCTAGGCCTCTCTCAGCTGGATAGAGCTCAAGAATACATTGACGAGGCTGCTAAGGTACACCTATTTCACTGAACAACTTCTGGCTGTGATAAATTTTAGATTCTGTCAATTTTTCTAGTTAAGAAGAAAACAGCTTGATACTATGATAACCTTATTATGTTTCCATGATCATTCGTTAACTTTTTTGTATTTCACAACTGCAGCTGGAACCTAACATTGCTTGTGCTTTCCTGAAGGTACGCCCTCTTTATGTGCTTTGATTTAATGAAAGGCGTACTGATTTTGATATTATCTAATTTCGATTTAGTCAAGCACCATTACTATTGCCAGTACTTTATCTATCCTTCTCAATTGCAACAATTTCTTGTTTGGATAATTTCTTAGTTAATAATCACATTTTTGCTTATTTATTATGATTGCAAATAAATTATTGTACTTGATAACATGTCTTTATCTTATACGTACTGAATGGAAATTCAACATACTTGACAAAAAGTGAAACAGTATCATTGAACATGTTTTAACTGAAAATTTGCAGTATTCATTAACCTGGGAGTAAATCTAATTTTGTTATCTGTTATATCATATAACCTTCTTATCAACATGTTTGAACTTTGAACTTCTGCAGTTCAAGATCTACCTGCAAAACAACGATCATAATGGGGCTATTACTCAAGTGCAAGCAATGCCATCCTGCACTGATTTCACCCCTGAGTTCCTCTCACTATCTGCCAATGAAGCTATTGCTTGTCGTGCTCTTCCTGTTGCAGTCGATTGTTTATCGCGTCTTTTAACCTTCTTTTCCATGGGAAAACCAATGCCAACAACAGAAGTCATAGTTTTCCGAACCCTCATAACAATTCTTATTCCAGAATCTAAAAATGAGGCCGAAGTCCTCAAATACATGAAAAGAGCCCACACCCGTTTTTCTGATCTTGGACCTGAACGGTTTTTTGGGACAGGTGAGGTTGGAAGAAGGGAACGTAACTGGTTTGCTTTAAACCTGTGGAATATTGGATTGAAAAGTGGCCAGGAAAAGAATTACAAACTCTGCGGAGAGCTTTTCAGTATCTGTGCAGAATATTATGGCATTACAGTTGATGGAGAAATCGAGGGAAACAACTTGATGGTATGCAAGTCACTGATATTAGCAGTTTCTGCTATGTTAGCTGGTGAGAAGCTAGGTATGAACCCATTGCTGGACAATGAAGTGAAAGAAGCCAATGAATTGCTAGAAAGAGCTGGAAAGGTACTAGTTTTTTGTTAGATTTCTTAAAACAGAAACTTATAGTTGGTTTTTTTTTTTGAACGGTTTTTTTTTGAACGAAAGAAACTTATAGTTGGTAACTTCGCCCCCTTTATTTATATATGGGTCAGTTGGTATTGTCTGACATATAATGGGTCAAACAGGTAACTTAGAAAAACACTAACGGGTCAAATGGGTCGAACATCAGATGTATAGTATTTGTATTAGATTACTCATTTATATGATTTTGGAAACGTCTATAAAATTGTGTTTGTTGCCAGGATGGCCTAACATGTTTTGACCTGTACCAATATAATGCCCCTTTTGATATGTTGCTCAACCTGTAATGCCCGCCCGTTCTGCTACTTCTATGGAAACTCGTTCAATCAATTTATTTACTTTGTTGCAGATATTAATGACCGGATCTGCTAAAACCCAATTAGTTGATGATCAGACCACCATGATTGAACCCCATTTCTACTTTATATACACATTAAGCGCATACACTCTTTACGCGAGACTTGATGACACAGAATCAAAGCAACTTCTCTTGATAAAGAATTACGCCAACTCAAAATATTGCAACCCGAATCACCTTCTTCAGATTGGTCTTAGTGCATCAGAAGGACCAACACCAAACACTGAAGCAGTCACGTTTTGTCTCGACACTTGCGTATCTTCACTCCTTTCTTCTTCATCTCCAGATTATCAGACGGTCGCTCTCATTCTTAGGAAACTAATTAACATCACTGGTCATCAAAAAGGCAATGCAAATCAGGACGGTGATGATGAAGATGGGGTGTATGGGATGTACAGAAAAGCATACAGGATCATGGTAGGATTGAAGGCAGGGGAGTACCCCACTGAGGAAGGGAAATGGCTTGCCATGACAGCGTGGAACCGCGCAGCTTTGCCAGTGAGATTGGGGCAAGTGGTGGAGGCAAGGAAGTGGATGGATATGGGGTTTGAACTGGCAGGCAGGGTTGCGGGCATGGATACATATAAGTCTTGTATGGAAGACTTTGTTTCCGGGGTTGAAAAGAAAGTTCAGACTCAGGGCCATCTCATTGTTGGAAGCTAAAGGTACTTCTTTACATCAAGCTTGAGAGATCATTTTTCACTGTTCTAACAACAGCATTTACCGTATGAAATATAAGAGATGATCACACGGATTTGATTCATCTTGTGACCAGACCCACTTTAGTTTTAGTTTCGAATGTGTATACACTTTGAGATGATGTGAAGACTGTTGAGGAATGTTGGGTTAGACTTCTATAATTTCCATGAATCATGATTTTAGGATCTTTTCTGTAACACCCCACTTTAATTTTAAAGTGGACCGTTACGCGTAATTATGGCGTGTCATCCAAGGTAATATGTAGTAAAACATACATGACTATAGGGAAAACCGGAATCAAACATCGGTTCCCAAACATAAGCCCAAAACATAAATAGAGTAAATGAACTAGGAAAGACTAGACAAGCATAAGTATATGGCAAAAAGGAGGAGAAGTCTATGGCAGCTTCCATCCTATGCACTTCCTCCAAATGCTCGAGTCCGTCCTTGGGTACCTGCCGTTTTGGGACATGGAAAGGAAAGTAACGGCTGCGTATAACGCTCAACATAACGCTCAGTGCACGGATATATGACATAGTATAAATGGCTGAAACATAAATAAGACTAATAGCAGCGGAAATGTATAAGTCCTGGAAAACCTAGTTGTCTGTCATGTTATCTGATTTTAGTTCTGAAAACATAGCTTATGTTACTTTTGAAAATCTGTATTAGTTAATGTACCAAAAGCCAATATAGGTCATGAGGTCAACAACGCGCATGAATACTTGGAGGGGTGACCTCGTCATGCAAATTAGAGGGGATGCCTCTAATTAACTGGTAAATGGGTAGGAGGGATCAGCTCCGTGTGAAGGATGCAAGACACACACCACATTCACCATGAAATCCTGACTGAAACATGTGACTAGGATGCACCCATACGCCCCACATAATAACATAATAATATATGGCCAAAAGCTGAAAGGGACGCCACGAGCTATCACTCCGCCGTGGTGAAGTCATAACACTAGTGCCTCTAGTGTTATGGTTATGGTACCTCCATAACTAGGTGAAACTGGTCATGCATGTATATGGCTTAAGCATTTAATTAAACATAAGCAAATCAAAACATATAAAACATATACTGGGAAACAGTTGGCTGCATATGGGGAAATCCTAATAAGGAAAGAATGTCCATACTGAAAGAACGGAGAATCTGTACCTTATGTCCAGTGAACGAAGAAGACGAACGGAAGAGAGTCCTACTTCGATCTCACTAATGCTACATAAATAATATACGTGTATAAGTATTCGGATTACTGTGTACGTAACTGGTTCTATATCATGTCTTAGCTTGTTTTATATGTTCATGTCATGTTTTACTGATCTTAACGTTATCATGTATTCTGGATATTCTGATTAAGTATTACTTGTATTTCTTGTATTATTATACTTGTTGTGTAATAATAAGTAACTTTCTAAAAATAGCAAGTTTCCTAAAATAGAAAGTTTCCAAAAATAGAAAGTTTCCAAAAATAGATTAGCTGCTTAAAATTAATAAGTTTCTAAAAATAGATAGTTTTCATAAATAGATTAGCTTAAAATAGATAAGTTTATAAGAATAGAAAGTTTCCATATTTAGAAATAAGCTAAGTCATGATAATTAATTAATTACATGTAAATTAAATAAATTATAGGTTATAAGATTTAATTAAATATAAACATGATTTAATTAAATTAAGTGTGTAAGATACTTAGGTTAAAACATGTATTAATATTTATATTAATATAACCTAAGTCATGATAATTAATTAATTACATGTCATGTTTTAATAATTAATTAATTACTATAGTCTAATTTAAATAATAAAATACTTAGGTTATAATCATGTATTATTTATTAACATTAATATAATCCAAGTCTTGATTAAATTAAATTAATTTTAAGTCATGATTAATTTAATTTAATTATTATCCTTGTAAAAATATGCTTGGAAAAATATACTTGTAGAAAATGTTTAGCTTGTAAAAATAAAACCCGTGCCCGTGTTGTGTTTTACATATAAGTCGAACCAAATAGCCCCCTTTTGTTCTTTAAACTGACAGCCAAACACCCCTTTATAAGCCATCAGCCAAACACCCCTTTGTGTTGCTGCTGCCACTGCCTGGCCTGGGTTTCCCACCGGCAGTGGTCGCTTTCCCCTGCTCGAACCAAATTCCCACCGAGAGCATAAAGCTCTCGGTTCCCACTGTCTGCCAAACGCAGCCCCTGCTGCTGCCACTGGTATGCCAAACGCGCCCCTGTGGGGCTATTGGCTTGCGGCTGGCCCAAATAATCAGCCCCCGACTGTTCAGAAATCCCCACCGAGAGCTATTGCTCTCGGTTTTCTGTGACAAACAGCCCCGAACATAACCCCTATTAATCTTGATTTAATCTCTTGTTTTTAACATGCTTTTGATTCGTTTTTAATAACAGGTTCATAGATTAGGGTTTTTGTAACAACATAATGAAACAAACGGATAAAAGGTTACCTATCTTGCGTGTTTAGGATCGAGATCACGACACCACCCTTGTTCTTAATTAATCCACTGTTGTTTAGGTTTTCTTGTTGATGCAAACGACGGCAGCCCCCCCCCCCCCCCCCCCCCCCCCCCCCAAGAGAAGAAAAATGATCGTTGCCTCTTTTTTTTTTATCTAGGGTTTTGTGACTAGTCCAAAAATAAACAACCCCCTCCCCGTCTTTTATTATTTTCACACGGTTTGGAGCCCCAAGTGGGCCTTGAGCCCACTTCCCTTCTTTTTGGACGCCAGCCCAACGCCACACCCCTTATATTTTAGTTATTTCCGCGACATGTTAAATATGACGTGTATTCGTGGTTTAAGTGTCGTGAATTTTCATAGTTATCATTATACGTGTTAAACGTAAACATTATGTACGTAATTACTTGTCGTGTTAATTAAATATACGTAATAATAATAATAACATACGTATTTACTTACCGTACGTAATTAATATACGTAATTACTCGTCGCGTCTAATTAATATACGCGATTATCATGTTAAATGTTCGTTATTATATACTCGTGATTTATTCATTATAGTAATAATTGTCGTGTATTAACACGTACGTAATAATTATTGTGTAATAACACGTACGTAATTTCTGGATTCAATATTCGTGTACGTGTACGTGACATAATTAGTAAGTTTTAATAGGTTCATATGTTTACGTAGTGTACTGTTCATGGTAAAAGCATGCGAGTTTTACAACTCTTCCCCCCTAAAAAGAATAATTCGTCTCCGAATTATAGATAACGTAAACTGAAAGAAAATGGACGTGGGACGTGACGTGCCTAGAAAGAATATAACTGAATTATGGAAGGATGAGAGGATAAAATCCGGATGGACTCCTTCGTTTCCAAGTGGCTTCCTTCTCGGAATGGTTCTTCCACAAGATTTTGACACATATGATAAATCTTGGTCTGCATGACCTTGACTTGAAAATACGTAAAAGTTCATGGTTATCCACGTATGATAGATCCCTTGAATTCGATCGAGGGAATAACAATTAACGTGCAAGGGTGACCGAAATGTTATGATGCAAAATAACCCAAACTAACTGATAATAGTAACTTAGCGATGATGCGCGAGACATACTGAAACGTAGTACGTGAACAATTGTGAACGTGATGCGTGAACAATTGTGAACGTGATACGTGGAGATATGGTGAGTGTAATAAGAGAAAACATATGGTGATCAATGATACGTGTAACATATCGTGAACGTGATATGAGAAACGTGGAATGAACATGACATGTGAACATATCGTGAACGTGGAATAACTAAGGAGGTAACGCTGAACGCTATAAGGTGAGACGTGGAATGTGACGTGAAAAGTCTGTCTGAGAACAGAGAGTTATACTAAACTTGGGTCTGGTCTCTCAAGCTCTTGCAAACTTCCCAGAACGAAAATAAACGAAATCGTAAGCCAGGAGACAATCATGAACGTGAATAGTGTCATGAACGTGAGTGTGAAAGCAAGTCGTAAAATTTGAACAAAGACGTGAACGTAAATAAGGAGCACAAATGTGAACCTTCGTCTGGCCCGATAGCTGAGGGATTACCAAGTGATCGGATGAGCCTAACACGTCCGATCAATCTGCTGGTTCTGAAATCCTTGCGGATGTAAGGATTCTGCAGACTTGGCCAAACTGTTGACAATAACCAGATAGCACCATGCTTCTTCCGAGTTTGCGTTAATCTGGTAACCAAAATCCATGGAGATCTTGTCCCATTTTTGTTCACCTTTTTCCGATGATGGAAAACATCCTAGTCAGTTGGTGTTCTATCTTATCCTGTTGGTATGTCAGGTACTTAGATATGAACGTAACTATATCTTGCTTCGTAGAAACTTGATACATAGAATTTGCGGAACTATAAGTCTCCGAAATTTGACTTCTCTTAGCGTAGGATTTTCTGCAACATAGTGCAAATATGGTCTTGCTGCTCTTCTCTAGACCTAGAGAAAAAAAAATCAGGTTGTTCTCGATGAAAATACTGATGAATTTGTTTATGAGTTCATGGAAACTCAATTTATTAAGTCTATATTGCTACTGGAGCATTTATAAGACTAATACAAAATCACGAATGTAGCATGACCGAGTCGTGTACGAATAGCAGTCATGAAAATGTTCTGCTCTTTCTCTCGTCACTGTTGGCAGCATGATCATCAGTCCGATCTTTGAAACGTGATTAACACCCTAAAGTCGATTGGACATGTTGTCAATACGTGGAGGAGAATACCGGTTATGGATGGTGATTTATTTTAAATCGACGGTAGTCGACACATAATCTCATGTTACCGTCCTTCTCTTGAAGGTTCTTCTGGAATGTATGGAAGATTTTGGTATAATCGGCTGGTTATGCGTAAAAGGAACTTCAGTGGTCGTGTCTTAACTGACAGCTAGAAAATTTTAGCAGTCATGGCTAATAAAGCACGTGCTTGGAAAGCATAGATAATTTGTACATATTTTCCTGATGGAAAACCATGCCGAATGTATTCAGGAGCCTGAACATTTCTGTACAAAATCATGAATCGTAGCAGGGTGTGCTGCTCGTAGTCCATAATTAGGATTAAATTCAACTCGTATCTGTCCGAGGTAATGCGTTAGCAGCTTGGATCTTATCATTAGGCTGAAGGAAAATCTTCGTATATA